>JAYESA010000017.1:20495440-21085440 GCA_036927795.1 Iris macrosiphon
AGCAGCAGCAGCAATAAAAAAAAATAGCAGCAGCGATAAGAAGTAGCAGTTGCAGTAAGAAGCAGCAGTGAGAAGTAGCAGCAACAACAATAAGCAACAGCAGCAGCAACAATAAGAAGCAGCAACAGTAAGCAGCAATAAGAAGCAGCAACAGAAATAAGAAGCAGCAGCAGCAGCAATAAGAAGCATCAACAGCAATAAGAATGCAGCAGTAGCAGTGAGAAGCAGTAGTAAGCAGTATATAGTAGCAGTTGCAGTACTCAATAGGAGGGGTATCCAAGAGATGAGGAATGTATGGGAGTACTAATGTAATATGTGATCAAGGGTAGTAAGGTTGAGTATCAATTTTTGTGTATGATACCAAGAGTATCAGAATTAAGTATTAAGGAAAGGTAGGATAACTATTAGTTTATAGTTAAGGTAAGTTTTATATAGTAAGGTATTAGCTAGTATACTTAATATAACTAGTTGATCTAGTTAAGGTTTTGGTCCAAGTTGCTAAGTAATCATTAAGATATATGATATTGTCATTGAGGGTATTAAGCTAGTAAAATACTAAGGTAATTGTTAGTACTAAGGTATTAGTTATATATTTGTGTTAAGTTATGGTATATAGTATTGTATAATTTATATATGTATAGATATTGATACTATATTAATTAGTATAGGTATTGAGTTTGTGTATCAAGTGGGATGTGTAGGTGGTGTGATACCGTATTGGTTCAAAGCTAAGATACCCACTTAGCATTAGTTTAGCTAGGGATACTATATATTTTTCATCTTGTATATATATATTATTGTATTTTTATACCTAATAATTTTCGTATCTTATGATACAGTATAGTGTAGATACTCTAGTCTCCCAACATAGCTAGTATAGCCTAGTTACATAGTGCATGGAACCAATATCCTAAAGTTGGACTCATACCACCTAAAAATAGCTAGTTTGACCAAGTTTGACCTAGAGTTGACCTAGTTTGACTGTTTTGACTTAGAAATGACTTTATGACCTAGAATTTGACTAGTTTAACTTATTTTTATTCTAAAATCTTGTATTGATATAATATTCTATATTTAGGTCTCCGAGGCACCGTTCCGGACATCTTTGATACTGTTCACCGGATTCCAGGCAAGTACATTAGCTAATAGTCTCTCATTTATGATATCTCCTATGTTTCTTATATATAGTATAGATATCCTTTATTTCTTGAAACGAACGTTACACAGATTGGTATTTCTGGACCTTGTCATGAGATATTTTTCCTTGGTATTTATGGTGTATCTTGTGCAAGCCTTGTTCCTTGTTCTTCTTGTACATATACATACATTGATTCTTGGGGAGACTAGCTACCTACCCAGTGAATTTTGTGTCATAACGTACCATGGTTGGATCCACTATACCAGTCGGGGCGGAGAGTGTTAGTGTAGATATGTGATCATACCCTCCTTATGCATGTCATTGTGAGTGTTGATCATACACCACACGTATGATTAACTAGGCCCTAATCTTTGTCAAGTTCCCAAGCCGATCACATGTTAAAGCTGGTACTCACTCACATAGTAGTAGTATTCTTGCTCATTTCCATGATGCTCATTTCTTGTATTTAATTCCAGTATTCCTATTTTGTATATCTCTTGTACCTGTATATTGCATCTTGTATCTTCGCTCTATTTACTGTTATATAGTTTATATCATTCATTGGGACTGCTGTTAGAGATGTCCTTTGCTCCTTTTCTGACTAGATATATTTTTCTCAGATGACACTGAGGAGTGGTATCCCATTCACTACGGACCTCAGGACATAGTTGGCTTAGAGCCAGAGACCTTAGCTTAGGAGGGTCTCATCCCGGTTGAGACAAATGACCCAGTAACTGTATCTCAGTAGATAGATTTATTTATACTGGATTTGTCTCCAACATTTTGTTATTAGTATTTCTTTATATGACTCATCGGATATTATTTGTCTTGTGAGTTATATTTGACTCTTCAGTTCTTTATATCATATTCGTGCAATTGTTCCATCTTATAGATCTGTGATTGAGTATTCATATTTTATTGATGGAATTATTATATCTTGATTGCTAAATAGATAGTTTATCCAAACAGCATTCTACTGCTGATGCTGCAGCGTAGGCTGGACATTGTTCACTACTCGTGCCCCTACACCGGGTGTGAGTCGTGAAACATTTTTAGTGGTGGCCCACGCAGGTCTTCTAGGTCACAATTTGTTCGATTCATAATGGTGCTCTAATTTAAGTACTATTACGAGCCTATTTCAGGATATAAGATATAGACTATAGGCTGAGAATACTCAATCACATCTAGGAAAAACTCTATTATTTATTTTAACTGTTCTTCCTTGATATTGATATTTGATCTTTAACTGTCCTTCTTTGAATACATTATATCATGTGCCATATTGATTCTTTCCTTTCGCTTTGCCTCAAGATGTCGCCTAAGACTCGATCACAGCAGAGGGTAACAGTTTCTGATAGATCTGCGACTTCTCGAGGGCCTGCACCAGTCACTTCTCTGGTGATTGGCGTATCAGCTGTGTTCGGGGGTCCACCTCCAGCTCAGAGGACTGTTCCAACTGTTTCTGAGGGACTTCCACCTCCACCTTCCGTGCCGACAGATGCGACTCAGGTGTTCACATTGTTTTACGAGATATTGGAGGATCAGAAGGCCTAGTCAAAGGCTCACTAGAGGCAAACCGACATGTTACGACAGGGTAATGAGAGTGCTCATCAGCTTGCCCTTGCTTTAGTAGAGAGAGGAGCTTCGGTCCAGTAGCAGGTTGCTCCGTAGGTTTCCCAACTTCGGCCGGGTAATATTTAGGACTTCAAGAAGCTGGAACCTAGGCTTTTCAAGGGGAATGAGGGCATCATCTACACTGATGATTGGCTCAAGGATATTGAGCGTCTAATGAGGATGTCTCATCTTGATGAGGATCTGAAGGTTGAGGCAGTAGGACTTCAACTATTCGACATCGTCCACACTTAGTTCAGGAATGAGCCACTTTTTGCTGATGCGGGGCAGTCTTGGGAGGTGTTTAAGGACCTCTTCAAAAGGAAGTTCTTTGCTCGGGCGGACAGATTAGACTTGGAGAGGCAGTTTGAGAGCCTTACTCAGGGAAGCATGTCCGTGGAGGAGTATGCTGCAGAGTTCGTTAGGCTGAGTCGATTTGCGGACTATTTGGTGAGGGAGCTAGAGGTTCGGGCTATCCGCTTCCGTGAGGGTCTGAACTGGAAAGTGAAGATCCTCATTCCGTCTTTCTATGAGACCTATTCGGAGATACTTGCGGAGGCACACAAGGTTGAGCGGGAGTTGAGCTTGAAACTTAAGAGAGATCGCGATTCTTTTCTGGGGGCTAGTAGTAGCATAATAACTTCTAAGCATCCTCATTTTAGTCTAGGCCTTTTAAGCAGCCGTACCAGACTCCAGCTAGGGCGCTGGTTCACCAAGCACCCCAGCAGGAGTAGAGACAGTTACAACAAGCTTCCTGGCACTACTACAAGAAGCCCGGCCATATTTGAAAAGTTTGCAGGAAGAGGTTGGGAGTTTGTCTGTATTGTGGTGCCGAGGGACATCAGCTGAGGGATTGTCCTTCCAACCATTGTCGTACAGTTCAGGGAGCAGCTCCAGCTCATAGAACACAACCGAGGGGACCGCCACTTCCGACCCAGCAGTAGCGTTATGCCCAGAACCAGCATCAGGAAGGTGCACCTCAGGGACGAGCATTTTCTATAACGGTCGAGGAGGCCGAGTCCACCGGAGATGTCATCGCAGGTTCTATTCTTCTTAATTTTATTCCAGATTTAGCTTTATTTGATAGTGGTGATTCCCATAGTTTTGTATCTATTTTTTTTTGCTCTGAAGCATCATTTGGTACCCGAGCCTTTGCTTAGGACTTGTAAGATCATGACAGGGGGAGGCATTATCCTCGTTAGTGATATTTGCAAGGATCGGAGAGTTACTCTGGGAGGCCAGGAGCTAAGTGCGTGTCTACTTGCAATTCCACTTCCGAGCTAAGATATTATACTCGGGATGGATTGGTTGAGTAGGCACCATGCTAGTATAAATTGCAGAGGAGGTAGATTTTTATTTAACCCGCCAGGAGAGCCAGAGTTTGAGTTTACTAGAGGAGCTATAGAGCAGAGAGAAGGCATTATCTGTGGAGCTATGATAGAAGACAAGGAGTTGTCGCATCCTTTGATAGCAGAGTTCTTGGATGTGTTTCCTGAGGAATTGCCAGGATTGCCGCCAAATTGAGATGTTGAATTCTCTATAGACTTGGTGCTAGGTGCAGAGCCAATTTCACAGCATGTTTATAGAGTGAACAACAGCGAGCTGGTCGAGCTGAAGAAACAAGTGGATAAATTATAGGATAAGAGTTTATCAGATCCAGTTCTTCGCCATGGGAAGTCCCAGTATTATTTGTACCAAAGAATGATGGATCGGTGCGCATGTGCATCGATTACAGGGCATTGAATAATCTCACTATCAAGAATAAATACCCGTTGCCACGGATTGATAACCTGTTCGATCAGTTGAGTAGCGCCAAGGTGGTTTCCAAGATAGACTAGAGATCTGGCTTCCACCAAGTAAAAGTAAAGCTGGAGGACATTCCGAAGACAGCTTTTAGGACTCGGTATGGCTAGTATGAGTTCATGGTGATGCTGTTTGGGTTGACGAATGCTCCGATGGTATTTATGAATTTGATGAACAAGGTGTTCCACTATTACCTTAACAAGTTCAGGGTGGTGTTCATTGATGACATACTCATATACTTGAAGACACCAGAGGAGCATGAGGAGAATCTACGGATTGTGTTAGATGTGCTGAGGAAGGAGAAATTGTATGCGAAGCTGTCCAAGTGTGAGTTCTTCCTGGACAAGGTAGAGTTCTTAGGACATATTGTGACTGGTGATGGAATTTTAGTAGATTTGAAGAAGATTGCAGCAGTGGAATCTTGGAAGACATCTAGTTCATTAGCAGAGATCAGAAGTTTCTTGGGTCTTACAGGCTACTACAGGAAGTTTGTGCAAGAATGTTCAAGGATTGCCGAGCCGTGGACTAGACTCACCATGAAGGACACATAGTTTGTTTGGACAGAGGAGTGCCAAGTTGCTTTTGAGGAATTGAAGATGAGGTTGACGTCTGCTCCTATTTTGACATTGCCATCTGGGTCTGGAGATTTTACATAATGATGCATCATAGAAAGGGCTGGGTTGTCAACAGAATGGGAAAGTGATTGCCTATGCATCTAGGCAATTGCGTCCTCATGAGAAGAGCTATCCTACCCATGATTTAGAGTTGGCAGCAGTCATCTTTGTCTTGAAGTTGGGGAAATACTATTTATATAGATAGCATGTGAAGATATTCACAGACAACAAAAGCTTGAAATACGTTTTCACTCAGAAGGAGTTGAACATGCGGCAACGTCGGTGGCTAAAATTGATGAAGGATTTTGACATATCATTACAGTATCATTCGGAGAAAGACAATATAGTTTGATAGTCAAATCTATCCTTTAGAGATGTCCACAAATTCAGTGGATCATCCTCACATAGATATTCTGTTTTTAGATAATTATTGATATGATTGTAGAAGCATAAAAAATACGCTGGATAGCTATATGCAGCATGTTGAGGCAGGGCAGCATAAACAGAGGACCTCAGAGCCGTCAAATATGCAACAGAGCTTTTCCGCTGAGCACATCATAAAAATATCGGCTCAAGGACCATCCGCGTAATGCAGTATGACCAGGCTGCTTCGGCGTAAACAGGGTGCTTCATCGCCTTTATGGCGTAAAACTCATCCGCTTTCAATGCAGCATTGAAGTGTACGAGGAACACTTCGTATTCTTCGAAATGAACCTATCAGATCATGCAATGAACCTAACGTCTGGACTCCTGACAAAGAGTATTGAACGACTACCCAGGCGACGGGTATAATGATGGCGCGACACTACAACCCAGGCTGTCATTTACTGCCATTTCCTTTACGTAAACCACTTTTACACATACGAAGGAATACGCTGCCTATTTTTACACAGGCAGATGTGAGCTATTTACGCTCCGCAGAAGACAAATAGCCTGCCATGTCAAAAGCTGTACTTCGTACAGGGCTCGAGACACGTCTCTGCATTTAATGCGCAAAGCGGTGACAGTTTTTTGAGGCACGTCTCTGCATTTAAAGTACCGAATACTGACAGATGCCCAAGGCACGTCTCTGCACCTGATGCACAGAAGGGTGGCAGACCTTCAAAATATGCCTTCTTATTTAATGAGCAGGATAATGGCGGATCTCCGTATTTAATACAGGAGATTTGATTAAATATCACCGAACCGTCATTTAGTGACATCCATTTTACGTAAACTACTCTTACGTATATAAGGGAATACACTACCCAGTTTTACACAGGCAGACATGAGCTTCTTACGCTCCGCAGAAGGCAAACAGACCGCCACGTCAGCAGTCACTCTTCGTACAGAATTCGAGGCGCGTATCTGCATTTAATGCGCAGAATAATAGAAAAAAGACAAGCCTCTACATTTAATGTACAGGTTGGGGGCAGATCTCTGTATTTAATGCAAGGGATTTGATTATATCTCCAAGAGCCGTAATTCTGGCTAAAACGTCCACATCGTTCGGCTTCTACGCCTGTTCGGCTTCTATGCCCACTCGGCCTCTATGACCACTCGGCTTCTATGCCCACTCGGCCTCTATGACCACTCGGCTTCTATGCCCACTCGGCCTCTATGCCTATTTGGCTTCTACGCCATGGTGACAGTCATTGGCTTCTACGCCAACCTCTTCTACACAAGGGATAACTACCTACGTGGCTTCTATGCCGTGATCTTGCAGCAGATATACGCGTTTGTCCCTCAGTTGGACACGCGTCATATGCTCACTCAAAAGGTCATCTATACGCAGGCATTGGTTATTTTAAACCGTCGTATAAAAGGGTGCTGTACTTTCCACTACTCGGTTTCTACGCCGACTGTGTGGTCACTATCACTAAAAACTCTATAAATAAAGAACTCTAACAACAGAGGAAAAGGTCAGAAAAATTGATCAAGAAATCCAGTATCAGAGCCAACGGTCGCAAAGATCGAAGGTCAAACGGTCAAGAGAGAGAGAGAGAAGAATCCGAAGCTCAGGCAAAGAGAAGGGATCGACGACTTTGGCATCGAAGTATCCACCCTCTTTAGCAACCTTCGAAGCTGCTTTCTGTCTTCCATGGCACTTCTTCAACATCGTGTGGTCCAAGGGCTAAAGTGATCGACTGCAGATCAGACACCTATAGCAATATTTACCCAGATTAAATAAATTGTACTTGGTCATCCTCGTATAGGATTAAATTGTACAATCTTGTTTGTAAACATAAAAGAATGTCGAGTTTTCGTATAAGACCTCGTTTTCCATATATCATCTTTTCCGTTTATTATCCGAAACAAGATGGTGACTCTGCTGGGGGCATCTTTCTCTTCTGATGAGGAAGCTATTGCTCAACACGATGCGGTATCTGTGGGATCCGTGAAGAAGACACTAGTCGTCTAGTTCGACCAGTCTGCCTACGAAGACATGCTTCGAACAGGGGGTAGCTCTCACTCCCTCTCCGTCCAAAACAACAAAAAGCTGCGTAAGGTCTGGATGCCCAAGACATCCTCTGCCATTTCTGTGGACTCTCCGATCTCTCCGACCAATGAGGTTGTAGCATTGCTCCCTCTGCGCCTTGCGCGTAAAATTCAGTCGCCTGTCTTTGGCAGGGCCGACAAAACTTCTGGCAATACCTCAGCGCTAACCCAGAAGTATACTCCGCACCTTGCACATAAAATTCAGTCGCCTGTCTCTGACAGGGCCGACAAAACTTCTGGCAGTGCCTCAGCGCTAACCCAGAAGTATAATCCGCCTCTGCGCATAAAATTTAGTCTCCCGTCCCTGGCGGAAAAGACAAAACTTCGGACGATGCCTCAGCGCTAGTCCAGAAGCCTAATCCGCGCTCTGCGCGTAAAATTCAGTCTCCCGTCCCTGGCGGAATAGACAAAATTTTTGATGATGCCTCTGCCCCAAATCAGGAATCACAAACGCGCTCCGCGCATAAAGATGCATCTGTCTTCCACAGAAAAGCAGATGATCCCTACAATCTACGCAAGGAAAAGCAAGCGGCAGACTACTCAACTTCTCGGCCTTTACGCCAGCAAGGGAACAATATGCATGCCCTCCGGATTACACGAGAAGCTGACGGCCGACTGAGGACATCCTCGGCTTTACGCCTACCAGAGCAGAGCTCCAAATTACGCCAGGAGAAGCCCCTCAGCATAAAGAAGGCTCAATCTGTGGGAAGACACCCTCCTCGGGGATTATCCGCCACCCAGATGGCCAACCTGTTGTATATAGGTGGCACAAGGAAAGCTATGGTTCCCAACATCTGCATGCCTACTGATGTGAACAGAAGGAACAAGCCATCATCTTCTTCTGTGACTCCTCCTGACCTGCGCAATTATCTGATCCTGAAGCGCAAGGAGAGAGGATCTTCCAATATGTCTATTACGCCTTCTAACGAGTACTGTTGTAATAGTCATAGGATTGTAATTAATTATTGCTGTTCTAAAGCAAAATGGTAGGTTTTCGACCGGTTGAGCTACTCTCCATCTTTCCAGGAAAAAGAGCCCACGCATGCATCTGTGAACATGGCTTCACACATACCTAGAGGAGGGTCGGGCTCAAGACGTCATCCCTCTAGAACTTCGAGCCGAAGGAGATTCAACATGCTCCTTAGGAACACCGAAGCTGGGGTGTTCCAAAATACTCGTTCGAGGTCGCAACAACCGACTTCGTACTCTTCTGATTTCGATGTTGGGGGTCGCTAGTCTCCCGAATCAGATGCCGAAAGTATAGAGTCAACTTCTACAGAGACCTATACTAATCTTTCAATGACACCCAGGGAGATGGGACTTTATGCCATTGGAGATAAACACGAGAAAGCTTCCCCGTCCGGGAGCGCTGAGCAACGCATCACTATACTAGAGACATCTCTGAAGGAGATGCAATCCATGATGGAGAACATGCACCAGATGATGCTAACTCAACACGCAGCTGCCATGGCTCCAACATCGGCCCCTCCAACTCAGATACGCGTGGGGGTGGACTTACCACCATCCAACACGATCCAAGAGCCTGCTCTAGATTAGGAGTCAGCATTCCCTCTGCTTCCTCACTCGAGAATGTATTACCTCCCGTCGGAGTCATGATGCTAGCGATTCCTCATTACTCCGTGGTCCCGCTATCAGCTGAAGATCCGATTTAGGCAGTACGGGAGTTGAAAGCCCAATTTGATGCCCTGAAGCACAAAGATCAGCTCAAGAAATTGGGAATCAACCAACCTTACCCAGCTATCTGGGAAGAGGTCCCTTTCCCTCCTAGATACAAACCACAGACTATGGCTTTGTTCGAGGGAAAAACATCACCGAGTCAATACATGAACTACTTCAGCATGATGACAGTGTTGTTACAAGGGAACGACGCCCTCCTCACTCAGGTATTCAAGGGCTGTCTCTCGGGAGTAGCTTACTAGTGGTACCGCAGCCTGGCGGACAACTGCATTACTTCCTTTGAAGACTTCAAGGCTTTATTCTTCACGCGATTCTATGAGGGAGGTATGGACATGTCTATGTCCTCTCTCATCGAAGTCAGGCAGAAGGAAAAAGAGAATGTTCGCACTTTCATCGAACGTTTTCGTCAAGTCACTCTGCAAATGCCTCCAGGAGTCCCAGACTCGGCATTGGTAGACATTTGCAGGAAGAACCTTCTCTCCGTGATCTCGGTGTTCACAGGACCATATCAGTTTCATGATTGGCCCTCGTTCATCATCTCGGCGGTAGCCACAGAGGACAATAGTCAGAAGGCGCACGATAATGGCATCATGATCTCGGCCTCTGATAAAGGCAAGAGGACATCCTCCAACATCGACCATCCTCATGGTACCAGGGGTAAAGAAGCTCTGGCGATCAACACGTCTAGGCAAAAGACGGTGGCTACCACGCAGACGAAACCTGGGACTTCCAGGCCCATTGAAGTATACTCTTTCGACGACGACGATATTCCGAGCATATTCAAATGTCTCGTCAAAAGCGGCAAGATTACCCTTCCTGAGGTGAGACGGCCCAATGAGGCCGGCAGTACCAACAACCCCAAGTATTGCATCTTCCATAGGTAAATACACCACCCCACAAAGGCGTGTTATATACTGAAAAGGAAGATCCAGGAGCTGATCGATGCTAAGGCCATCACTCTGTACAATAACGAGAAGACGGTCACGGCCAACATGATCTCCCTGCAATTTGGTAATCTGCCTCCCGGACGGTGTTACGCCTATTTCCCGGACGATGATGAACATCGTTAATCTCCCTCCAGCTAGAGGTCAAAATCATGACCTGCTACCACTTACTACCCAGCGAGGTGAGACTATATGGGGTCATCCAGATCTGGTGCCAGAGATCGAGAAAGAGACTCAAGCTGCTAAAGCTAAGTCTAAAAAGAACTCAAAGCACAAACCGTGTTACATGATTATGGTACACTCGGCATCAGAAGACGAGGCCTTGGCTACTGGAACCCGCTCAGGGAAAGCCTATCTCCAGGACTATGGAGCCAGCCAGGAAGATGCATCGGCAAACGCTTTAGCTGCCAAGCCTTCAGAACCAAAATCCGTCATACCAGAGGCCGATCCTTCGAGACCTACTCCGGCAGACAAAGGGAAGCAAAAAGAAGTGCGCTTCGATAAACCTGTGAAAAACATTTAAAATAAAGGTTTAGAGAAGCCATACAACTTCGACATCCTAGCCCAACTGGCTAATACACCAGCCAGGTTGTCCATCTTCGAGCTACTCAGGCTCTCCCAAGACAATCGTCTAGCCCTGAGCGAAGCACTGATGCAGGCAGAGGCATACTTGACCCAGCTCAAGTCCCCTGACAAAGAACCCGTGGCGTGTCCTCAATGCCATAGTGTGATTGAGGTGGTCCCAAATATCACTTTCACTCAAGATGACATGCTGTTAAAACATAACAGGCATGACAGACCCCTCTATTACACCGGGTACGTCGGTTCCATGGAGGTCGACCGGATTCACATAGATCCGGGATCATCAATCAGCATCATTCCTCATAGTCTGCTCAGATCGCTGAGGATTCCTACCTGCGAATTGGCTTACACCACCACCACAATCGTGGGTTTCAACGCCGGAAGAAGTAAGCCGTTGGGGAAGATTCGCCTGAGGATCCAAATTGGCAACCTCAGATCAGTGGCTACGTGTTACGTCATCGATTCAGAGGTGTCCTACAATATCCTACTGGGTAGTCCTTGGATCCACGACCACAACATTGTTCGTTCGATTCTACATTAATGCTTCAAATATGTAGACGCCCGAGGAACAATACAAACAGGGATTGCTGACCTGAACCCGTTCAAAGGAGTAGAATCCTACTACTCTGATGCTGTGTTATAATCTCAAGACTGCACGAAAGAGGTGTCAATCGAAGCAGAGAAGGAATCCCACCGGGAGCCAGAAGAACCCTCTGCCAAGCAAACTCTGTCAATCAAGGTGAAAGGACGGACTACTCGTCCAAAAGCCATAAAACCTATGGCTATCCACCTGAATGAGACCAGGTCAGGAAAATGGGGTGATCCTCTAGTGATCACTTTGAACCAGAAGCCTCCACCCTTGGTCATCAACCTTCGGCGCAACAGGCAGCCGAGTGATGTAAACGCAACCGGGAACAGAGTTTCAGATGATAATAAACATCCTCTTTTCCAGTATATTGACGCCCAAATTCCAAATTAGGAATCCTCCCCCTACGACGATATAGAACCTACAGCGCAAAAATTCTTGGAAGCTATAGATTCCTATCATCCGTATATATGGGAAGTGGCATCATCATCCAATGTCACCACGACATATGGACCGTATGAGGATTCTATCTTCATTGTTCCGCCTACTTGCAGCAGTCAGCATTCAATAGTCTTCGGCCGCATGCACAATGAACTGACTATGCAAGAGGATTCTTCCGACGACGATGCCGGTGAAATGCAGGTTCACAGATACAACCCGCAAGCTCTGAAGATCATGCAAAATATGGGTTATAACTTGAAGCTGAAACCGGGTCTCAACTACGGGAAAGGCAGACGAATGCCGCTGCACGGCGATCCCTACTATCAACGAACTCATTTTGGGTTAGGGTATACCACCTCCCTCGTAACTCCTGAGTCAAACGAGGATATCTTTTTCTCCCCTCAAAATGGCTCAGCGCCCTTCGACTCATCTCATGCTCTCGAGCGAACATTATCAGTAAATATGGTAGTGACGAATTCCTTCGAATCGGACGAACAAGAATCTGAACTGTTTGAGAATGATGCTTGGGCTCAGCAAATAGATACACAATGGGAGTTCTGCTTCGAGCAGAGAGAACCTCCCACTGAAGACAAAGTTATCCAGATTGACGTTGGGGATGAACTTTCGCCAAAGCCGATATTTATCAGTGACAATCTTTCCGAAGCAGAAAGGGAAGAAGTTATCCAGCTGATAAAAGAATATATTAACGTCTTTACGTGGAATTATGAGAATATGCCAGGCCTTGATCCAAAGATGGCTACTCATAAGCTTAATATATTGCCCGATTTGAAGCCTGTGAAGCAGCACCAACATCGGTTCCGCCCGGATATGATGGACGCCATTGAAGCTGAAATCACGAAGTTGATAGCCTGCGGCTTCATCCGTGAAGAACAACATCCCGACTGGGTCGCCAATGTTGTCCCAGTTATAAAAAAAAATAGGAAAGTACGGGTCTGCATCGATTACCGAGATATGAAAGCAGCCTGCCCCAAGGATGAGTTTCCTCTTCCCATCACAGACATCATGATTGGCAATACATGCAGTTTTGAACGTATGTCTTTCATGGACGGATTTTCGGGATACAATCAAATCAAGATGCATCCTGAAGATGAGAAGCATAATGCCTTCCGGACACCATTGGGGGTATATTGCTATACGGTCATGCCCTTCGGATTGAAGAATGCCGGGGCTACGTACCAACGGGCTATGAGTAACATATTCTATGAGCATTTACGCAAGACAGTGGTGTGTTACGTGGACGATGTAGCTGTCAAAAGCCGCCTCAAGGATAATCACATCCAAGACTTGAAGACAGTATTTGAATTAATGCGCCAACATCAACTCAAAATAAATCCTACAAAGTCCTTTCTGGGGGTATCTAGTGACAAATTTTTGGGATTTGTCATAACCGCCAAAGGCATTCAAGTGGACCCTGATAAAGTCAAGGCCATCTTAGAAATGCGACCGCCCCACAATCTGAGGGAACTCAGGGGATTTCAAGGTCATCTGGCTTATATCCGGAGATTCATATCCAACCTCTTGGGGAGATGTCAGCCCTTTTCTCGTCTTATGAAGAAAGGTGTATCCTTCGTATGGGACGAAGCCTGTCAACAAGCGTTCGGTGATATCAAGCGCTACCTCACTAGTCCGCCTGTTCTGGTGCCTCCTATCATAGGAAGACCATTCGTGCTGTATGTTCGAGCGATGGATCATTCTCTGGGAGCTCTTCTCGCACAAAAGAATGAGATGGGTCACGAGCAGTCTATCTATTACCTCAGCAGGATGATGGTCGGAGCCGAACACCGGTACAATCTAGTGGAGAAAGAATGCTTAGCTCTGATGTTCGCTATTTAGAAAATGCGATACTATGTCGCAGGCCAAACCATTCACATCATCTCCAGGATCAATCCTCTTCGGGTACTGATGAACAAGCCAAGTGTTCTTAATTCCCGACTCGCGACTTGGACAATGTTATTAACACCGTATGACATGGTATACGTCCCTCAGAAGTCCGTCAAGGGCCAAGCGTTGGCTGACTTCCTAGCTGCTCATCTGATCCCGGAGGCCTCCAAACTATACAAGGACATTCCCGACGAGGTTGTAGAATATAATTCTGCAATAGAAAGTAACGCATGGCAACTGTTCTTCGATGGTGCCTCCAGAATTGGTCCCAGGGGAAACGTAGTTTCGGGAGTAGGAATTGTTCTGATCACTCCTGATAAGCTCGTCATCTACCGAGCATATTCTCTTAGCGAGCCCTGTTCCAACAATGTGGAAGAATACAACGCTCTACTAATCGGACTCCAAGTCGCTAAAGAATTGGGCGTCGAATCCCTGGAAGCTTTCGGTGATTCTCTGCCGATCGTCAATCAAGTCAGAGGAATATATGAAGTCCGGAATCCAGACCTCATCCCCTATCACCAAGCAATGGTCAAGATAGCCATGATATTCAAAGGATTCTTCCTGGAACATGTGCCTCGATCTCAGAATCTGGAAGCTGATGCCCTAGCTAGTCTAGCTGCAGATTTAGCTACCCCTATAAGAAGGCAGAATTCGGTAATCCTTCTTAACAGAGATTTATTCTGTGTGAAAAATAACTTTCACATAGAACGCAGCTACGCGGTGGACACAGATCCTCCCAGGAGAGACTGGAGAAGTCCTTTTATAAATTTCGTAGCACACAGAATCTTGCCAGAGGATCCTAAAGAAGCAGTATCCGTCAAGAGACGATCATTACGCTTCTATTTCGACGCATTGTCACAATATCTATATCGCCGGTCTTATGATGGACTATTATTATGATGTCTTTCTGGTGACAAAGCACAGCGGATTATCCAAAAAGCCCACGATGGCGTATGCAGAGCGCATCAACCCGGTCCTAAGCTACAGGATCGCATCAGGAGAATGGGCTATTACTGGCCTATTATGATCACAGATGCAATAAAGTATGCAAGACAATGCAGAGCCTGTCAGGTCCATGCAGACTTTATATATCAATCTCCCGAATATCTGTATCCTACGGTTGCATCCTGGCCTTTTGAAGCATGGGGTATGGATATCATCGGTCCTATTCACCCGTCTTCTTCCAGAGGTCACCGGTTCATACTGGCCATCACGGATTATTTTTCCAAATAGGCAGAGGCGATCCCTCTCGCTGAGGTGAAGGCATTTAATGTGATCAGCTTCATCAAGCATCACGTCATTTACCGATTCGGAATACCCCGAAGGATAATCCATGACAATGGGCCTTAATTAATCAGCTAAGTGTTCAATCGATTTTGCGATAAAATTTGGATACACAATGTCGCCTCTACGACATATAATCTTGCTGCTAATGGTTTGGCGGAAGCTTTCAACAAAACCATTATCAAGCTCTTGAAGAAGTTCGTCTCCTCGAACAAAAGGGATTGGAATGAGAAGCTGGGAGAATGCCTCTGGGCGTACCGCACAATGGTACGAGCACCGACAGGTTGCACACCATTCTCATTAGTCTACGGGAGCGAAGCAGTTCTCCCCATCGAGATCCAAATTCTGTCACTCAGGATAGCCGTGGCTAATGAGTTGACTCAAGAAAAGAATAACCTGTTAAGGCTTCAAGAGCTAGAAGGATTAGACGAGAAACGCCTCCAAGCTCAACAGCGTATCGCTTTCTACCAAGCACGCATTTCCAGGGCTTTTAATCCAAAAGTGAAGGAAAGGGTGTTCAAAGTCGGCGAGCTAGTCTTAGCTGTGAGAAGGCCGATGATTCTTACTCACAGAAGTAAAGGCAAATTCCAGCCCAAATGGGAAGGCCCTTATGTGATCGAGACGATGTTCTCAAACGGCGCTTACATGTTAGCCCAGCCTAATGGAGACATGTTAATGGCTCCTATCAATGGCAAATTCCTGAAAAGGTACTATGCTTAACCTCCCCTACTCAAGTGGAAGATGGCAAAAACCTCATTCTGACAAAACTACTTCCAAAACGAAACTAGTTGGATCGTATTCTATCATATCCATATAACCTCTGAATAGATATATCCTGCTAAAAATTATCGAGAGTATATCACGTCCATATTACCTCTGATATCACTTTCACCCAAACCTGTCATTTATATTCCGAAATGATGGGTCCATAAAGTCAGATGAAAGCCTCTTTATTATTCCCAAAAAAGAGTAAAAGTATATTTGAAAATCAAAAACAAAAGTAAATCATTTTGGGGGAGCGGTCAGGTCGCGAAGCTGCTGCGCCAGTGCGGCCATCCTCTCAGTCCTGGAATCCAAGACATCATTGCGAGCCCGCTCCAGCCGTGCCTCATCGTTGCTCAGGAGTGACAGTTCGGCTCTAGCCCGAAGAAAACCAGTACGGGCGACTCCTGCACGCGCCAAGTTCTGTTGTGCTACGCCCAATCGGCTATCCACCACAACTAGAGCTTTCGACGACTGAGAAGCCCACTCCTTTGCCTGAGCGAGTTTCATTTCCAGCCTGCGGACCCTCGCTACATTTCCTTTATGCTCGGTCTGGCACTTCGTTTGAAGAGCAATGGCCTCCTCCAGGACGGCTTTTCCTTCATCCATCTCCTGCTGAGGTGTCTGGATGGATTTATTTATGCCCGCCATCTGTTTGGCAAGCCGCACAGTCATGGAGTCGTATCTAGCCTGGACCAGCTCTTCAACATTGTCTCGAGCTAGCTGCAAGTATTCGTTAATGGGTTGCTCCAAAGCATTAACTATCTCCTCCAGTGTATCATCTAGGCCAGTGTCGTCGAATTCTCGGATCAACACTATCGCGGACCGGGAGGACCTCTTTAGCGACACAAAGCTTAGATTCTTCGCCAACACCCTTGATATTAACATTTTTAAAGTGGTATAGAAGATACCAGTGTACTGCTCGATCAGCACAGCTAGATCCGATTGGATGCTGGGAGTGGCCTCGATGTTGGCGAGTCTCCCTCCAAGAACAACCGCAGACGATGTTGCCACGGCCGTCGCCTCAATAGGTGGTGCGACGAAAGAAGAAGCGCCATCACCAGATGAAGAAACCAGCATACTCACAGGAGGCATTGTCGCAATGACAGGCTCGTCCTCCTCTTGAGATATCGGGACCTCGTCGACAGGCGAGCTGGCACCCGAAGATGTTTCCTCTTCAAAAATAGGCACCTCCGTGTCGCCACCAGGACCTGACACAGAGCCGAAGGGCACATCTACACTGCCCTCCCCGAAGAGGTCTTCTCCTGAAAAAAGGACGAAAGGAAGTTAATATCAGCATAATGTTAATTTTCCTAAAAGAAGAGGCGTGAAGACGACATTTACCCATGGACGACGGCATATATGTCGCGTCTGCGGCCTGTACAGCTAAATCATTTCTTAATGATGCTAAGCAAGCTGTCATACCTGGAGAAAGGGGTCTGCTAACCGATGCTGGCAAATAGTCTTCCAGGTCCTCGTCAAATTCCAACCGAGGCTCATCGGCTGGAATCTCGCCAGGTGCGCTTACAGGCACGGCAGGGGTCCCTCCCGGTGCCAATCTGTTTAAAGGTATACTCAGCCCCGTAGGCGACCTCGTTCCACTACCTGAAGCAGTAGCAGCGACGACAGCCTCCAGCAGAGATTCTCCGGCACCACCGGCCGGAACATTAGAGGGTCCCTCTCGAAAAGGCGAGGAACCTCCAATCGAAGAATCATCCCCAACATGGGGAGATGCAGGCTCACTTCCAGGAGCCTTAATACCAGGAATCTGGAGAGGATGATTAACCATCTTTTTCTTTCTCTTGCGAGGGAAAGTCTCCTTCGGAGCAGGAGCCCTTCGCTTTCCGGAGATTACTAAAGCACCTACAGGCAGAGGTACTTCACCCCTCGATACCGCTAACAAAAGCTCATCTGGAGTGACCGACTCCTCACCCTCGTCAGAAGAAACCGAAGGGACTTTGACTCTTCCCCCAGACTTGGAAGAGAGCACCCTAAAACTTCCATGCATGTCAAAATTGCAATAGAAGGTGTTCGTTGCCACATAGAACTGGGCATACGAGTGCAGGATGTGCAGCTCCGTGGAGAGTGTAATAATCGGCAGGGTAAAAATTGCTCCAGTACAACCCATGAGGAAGTATCGCCAGCCTCTCGCTCCATCAATGAGTCCACCCCTGGACCGGAAGCTGGTGACGGCGTTGCCCACGTACAACTGATCATACCCAAACTGCCTGGCAAACCGACTAGGCAGGTAGGGCTCTAAGAAGCAATGGTCTTCACTTCTGTATAGTAAATGGGAAGGTCTAATATAGACCAACCAATTAAAAGTCTCAGGAGAAAGATTGGTCTTCTCTCTACCTGAATTCTCAAGCCTAACCCCCGATTGATTGCGATGTACAGAGGGGACAGTGCAGAAGAGCTTCCAGCTGTGACTGAATCCCAGCACCCGCCGACAGTCTAGAACCGTAGCCACATTCCAGAAAGATTTCTAGTAGTTCAACAAGAAACTAGCCCCCGAACTACTGTCGGAGCCGGGACATAACCCTGGGGTTATGAAGAATTAACCATCCCATCAAATACAGGTATGGTAATTCTACCCTGGGAAAGCTATCACGCCGAGTTTCATTGGAGAGCAGCCCGTCAGTCATGGCCCTCAGGCCAGCTTGTATACGGCACACCATGTCAGGGAGCAAGCCCAGTCTTGCCCCAAACACCAGACGCACTGCAGGCCATAGCGTGTTGCGATGAATGTGGTCCGCAGATGCGATGCCGGGAACCACCAGTCGGCACAGCCATATGGAGAGAAAGCCAGCCAGTTGAGCTTCCCAGGACAGAGGCCTGCGGTAGTGCCTCAAATAACTATAGGCCTTAGTGCCTACAGGATATTGTCCTATCCCTTCGTCGAGTATCGAGTCCGGAGCCCCAGCATCTACCATGAGATCGTCGACTACCTGAGCATTAAGCACGCTCAGAGGATTCACAGGCTGATCCTTGCCCTCCAATACTTTCTTCGGCTTAGCAGTCCTGGATCGGTGAAAGAAGAGGTAGGACGTCCATTTATTGATGTGAGCCAAACTGAGGGCTCACCATAAAAAGCGGTGCAAGCGAGGTAGTAGCACATCAGCTCCTGGTACACTTCCACTACCCGAGGGTCTGAATTCCCCAGCTCCCGGTTTGTAGGAACATACTCTTCATACGGAGTATCCCCCATCGGCAGTCTGGAGATCTCTGCCATCTCATGAAGGGCCAATCCCAACTCCCCCAATGGAGTGGCGAAAGTCCCGGTGAGCAAAATATATTGCTCCATCAATGCCAGAAACAGGTTAGGGTTAGGAGGCAACCCAATACTGGTAGCACTCACAGCTGCAAACAGACCAATGCTCTCCAACTCGGTCTGAAAATGCTTCAGGGCCCAATCAGCTAAGCGAGCCCATCAAAGGTTTGTAGGGGTGATCCACCCACCGCACCGAGGGTTCACCTTAGGGTATACTCCCTCGTGCCCCATAAAATCATTACAGAAAGTTGATAATTTGACCGGCTGGATCACCAAGCTGTCTTCACTCGGGACACTGCCCGGGTACAGTCCCCTGAACATCATCACATTGCCGGAAGGGCGGCTGACAAACGACCCCTGGTCAGCTCCTTTCAGATGAAAGATCTTCCCCGGCCTGCCGTGAAGATCGGGAGTCAGCGTCCACGACATCCTCCTGGGATGCATAGCGTGAAAGAACGCCGAGATGGGATAGTCTCTCGGCATCTTGGGCAGATACAAAACCAAGCTCCCGGCAGGAAAAACCCAGAGTTCTTTCTTGGGCTTCGTCTGGGACTGCTTGTCGATCATGTCCCCGAAGAGGAAAGCCGGCTTTATGTATTGGTCATCGTCTATGTACGTCATGGGCTCTTCGTTGATCAAGTTCAGCAGCGTTCGCTCGCCCTGAGCCGATATCAGAATTTCCCTTCCTTCGGGATACTGGGGCCCGGAGATAGGAAATGTCACGTGTGACAGATCCTCCAAATAGTTGTAGTGCAGCATCCTGGCGGTAGAACCCATCACATCGGCTAGCGGAGACGCATGCAAGTTAACTGCAAGAGTGCAAGAAAAATACGTCAGTTCCTATAACTAGACATTACAGATCTTGCAGCATACACCAAAAATCAACAGTCTGTGCTTTACGCCAAGACCGTAAAAACTTGACCATTACGCTGGAATCCATTTCCTAAAAGTGTAAAGTTCAAGGCTGGCAGTATACAGTCTGTGCTTTACGCCAGTCTGATAAAATTGAGTTATCGTGCCGGAATTTCCATCCAGAAGCGTAACACTCAAATTTTATACGCCAACTTTCGACAGTCAAAGCTTTTACACCAGACTGCAAAAATATGGAGTTTTTACGCTGACACATTAGAAATGTGGGCGTAAAATATAAAATGTCTCTGTACATCATCTTCCTCAAAGAGGCTATCAACACAAAAGACGACCTAGCGCGGTCACGTACAACGTGTGCGAAGGATTTGCAGTCGTTCTTTTTCGTCCCAAATGCTCTACCTTTAAGGCCGGGTGCACTACTCGTCGGCGGGAGACTTCGCTCAGAATGAAATTCGCCTTGCCCGACCGAAGATGCTCTCACTTGAGCAGAAGAACGAGAAGAAGAATCAACCTTCTTTTCCTTAGTGGAGGAGGATTGTTTCGTGGCCATTACTAGAGACTTCGAAGACTCGGAGAAGAAACGAAGGAGAACTCGAACAGTCGAAGGCTTTCTTTCCCAGAAGACAGATAAAAAGTTTTCTCTCAGAAACTTGGGGTATATATAGAGTTTGGATGGACTCCTCGAATCCCAAACCAAATCTCACATTTAATATTTGGTTAATGATTGGGGACTACGTCAGCCTATTTACTCAGAGAAGGCGGACAGTCAGCGAATTCAAAAAGTTTTTGCGCAAAGCAGATTTACGGTTCTTACGCCAAGGAGCTTTCTACGCTCGACAGCTACAGATCTACGGTTTTACGCTCACAGGCTATAAGTTTATGGTTTTACGCCCGGATGGCTTTGTGCTCGGTAGCTTTTACGCTCGAGAGGCTACAAACCTACGACTTCACGCTCAGCACCTACGAATCTACGATCTCACGCTCGGTGGCTTTTTAGGCTCGGAGGCAATAGATCCATGACTTCACGCTCGAAAAATTTTCTTTTCAGAAGCTAACAAATCTACAGTTCTGCGCCAAGGAGCTTTCTACGCTCGACGGCTACAAATCGACGGTTTTACGTTCACAGGCTATAAGTCTATGGTTTTACGCCCGGATGCCTTTGTGCTCGATAGCTTTTATGCTCGAGAGGCTACAAACCTTCGACTTCACGCTCAGGAACTACAAGTCTATGATTTCACGCTCGGTGGTGTTTAGTTTACACTCAGAGGCTGCAAACTTATGATTTCATGCTCTATGACTTTCCGTACATCTGAAAGATGCACAGGCCAGTACAGTACATCTGAACAATTCTTAAAGTAGTCAATTGAAAGAGTTCACACAGAAGATACTCCTCCTTGACCTCAAAATATCCTAAGTACCCAAGGCATACAGAGTTCAAACATTAAAAATTACTCTTCTTCATGGGTCGATTCGAAGTTCATCCAGAATCCAGTCTGAATATTCCGTCTAAACAGTTCAAGATGGCAACTCAGTTTTTGACAGCCAGTTCTCGCCCGGTTCCAAGGGATTTTTGGGAAATCACTCTTGAAGACGATGATCTGAACAAAAATTCTGTTTATCAGAAGTAAAAAAATAGTTCAGAATTCTACGCGGTTCTTAAATGCAGGACAGTTCGAACACTCGACTGCTAAAGCGGCTTTCTGCGCATCCTTAGTTATGCGTAAAAGACAGGACAGGACCTAGCACACTTTCTAACAAAGTTGGAGTAAAGAATCAGACGTGTCGAAGCTACACATATTCAGACTTCACAGCAAAGTATGGCAAGATGATCATATGCAAAGAAGAAGACAATTTTTATTAAGATTAAAATCATGATTACATATGAGGAAAATCCAGTCTATAAGGGTTTTCTTCATTTTCATGATTACATATGAGGGAAATCCCATCTACAAAGGACTTCCTCGTCGTCGTCTAAAGATCGCGCCCAGAATCTGTTCTGCCAGGTTCTCGCATGGGCGACATTCTTCATCCATCTTCTCCAACAGTCAGTCAGTAACCACAAACTGACTGACATATTGGTCAACGGTGGGAGGATACAAAACTGGGCATAGACCCATCCTCCAACAGAAGAAAAGCAGAGTAAATTTGCTTTCCTACAGCCAACGCCATGACAGATTGAGTTGAGATATTTCACTCAACTCAATCCTGGACAGAGCTAGTCTATCTGCTCTCATCCACGGAGGTAACGGGAGAGGGTACCGCTTGCAAGCGGCATGGTAAAATACAACCCTTCGTCTCTCCCAAAGAACCACCATACAAAGTTGCTGATTATCCAGAGCAAAGGAGGCTATGATATCCTTCAATGATCCATCGTTACAGAGGATATTTTCTCGAAGACGACGTCTTTTTCGGCTACTTTCATGCTGGAAGAACATGATCTCCTTCTTCCTCAAGTCGACCCGACGAACTCCGGCTATCATCTCTGTGTGATGAAGGAAGTGTGGGAAGACAGGACAACTCCTCAGCCTTTTTATAGGCGAAAGATATCACCGATCCCCAATAACTCCTCCATGAAAGAACGTGTCAGGCTTGACCGTTTCAGGCTTCGCTCAGAGCATTTTGAGTTACGAGGAACGGTTCATGCTTCATTCAAAGCGTTTCAAATTATGAGGAATTTAAAAGCTTTGAAGGGGGTCTTGTAGAAGCATAAAAAATATGCTGGATAGCTATACGCAATATGTTGAGGCAGGACAGCGTAAACAGAGGACCTCAGAGCCGTCAAACGTGCAACAGAGCTTTTTTGCTGAGCACAGCATAAAAATATCGGCTCAAGGACCATCCGCATAATGTAGTATGTCCAGGCTGCTTCGACGTAAACAGGGTGCTTCATCGCCTTTATGGTGTAAAACTCATCCGCTTTCAATGCAGCATTGAAGTGTACGAGGAACGCTTTGTATTCTTCAAAATAAACCTGTCAGATCATGCAATAAACCTGACGTCTGGACTCCTGACAAAGAGTACTGAACGACTACCCAGGCGACGGGTATAATGATAGCGCGGCACTGCAATCCACGCTTTATTTACTGCCATTTCCTTTGCGTAAACTACTTTTACACATACGAAGGAATACGCTGCCTAGTTTTTCACAGGCAGATGTGAGCTGTTTATGCTCCGCAGAAGACAAACAACCTACCACGTCAAAAGCTGCACTTCGTACTGGGCTCGAGACACGTCTCTGCATTTAATGCGCAGAGCGGTAACAGTTTCTCGAGGCACGTCTCTGCATTTAAAGCGCCGAATACTGACAGATGCCCAAGGCACGTCTCTGCACCTGATGCACAGAAGGGTGGCAGACCATCAAAATATGCCTCCTCATTTAATGAGCAGGATAATGGCGGATCTCCGTATTTAATGCAGAAGATTTGATTAAATATCACCGAACCATCGTTTAGTGACATCCCCTTTACGTAAACTACTCTTATGTATATAAGGGAATACGCTGCCCAATTTTACACCGGCAGACATGAGCTTCTTACGCTCCGCAGAAGGCAAACAGACCGCCACATCAGCAGTCACTCTTCATACAGAATTTGAGGCGCGTATCTGCATTTAATGCGCAGAATGATGGCAAATCTTAAAGATAAGCCTATGCATTTAATGTGCAGGATGGGGGCAGATCTCTGCATTCAATGTAAGGGATTTGATTATATCTCCAAGAGCCGTAATTCTGGCTAAAACGTCCATATCATTCGGCTTCTACGCCTGTTCGGCTTCTATGCCCACTCAGCCTCTATGACCACTCGGCTTCTATGCCCACTCGGCCTCTATGACCACTCGGCTTCTACGCCTACTTGGCTTCTATGCCTATTTGGCTTCTACGCCATGGTGACAGTCATTGGCTTCTACGCCAACCTCTTCTACACAAGGGATAACTACCTACGTGGCTTCTACGCCGTGATCTTCGCAGCAGATATACGCGTTTGTACTTCAGTTGGACACGCGTCACATGCTCACTCAATAGGTCATCTATACGCAGGCATTGGTTATTTTAAACCGTTGTGTAAAAGGGTGCTGTACTTTCCACTACTCGGTTTCTACGCCGACTGTGTGGTCACTGTCACTAAAAACTCTATAAATAGAGACCTCTATCAACAGAGAAAAAGGTCGGAAAAATTGATCATGAAATCCAGTATCAGAGCCAACGGTCGCAAAGATCGAAGGTCAAATGGTCAAGAGAGAGAGAAGAATCCGGAGCTCAGGCAAAGAGAAGGGATCGACGACTTTGGCATCGAAGTATCCACCCTCTTTAGCAACCTTCGAAGCTGCTTTCTGTCTTCCACGGCACTTCTTCAACATCGTGTGGTCCAAGGGCTAAAGTGATCGACTACAGATCAGACACCTATAGCAATATTTACCCAGATTAAATAAATTATACTTGGTCATCCTCGTATAGGATTAAATTGTACAATCTTGTTTGTAAACATAAAAGAAGGACAGGTTTTCGTATAAGACCTCGTTTTCCACATATCATCTTTTTCGTTTATTATTCGAAACAATGATGTCGTAAGAAAAACAAAGAATTTTCCTTGACTTCGAAAGATTCTTTATTTTCCTTCTTAATAGTTCCATCAAGCTTGTAGGACTGCATGTGCAACTTCGCATCCAATTGGCATGATAAATAATTGTCTCCGCTCACATTAAGAGCTTTGAATTCAAGCTTTGCAAGGATCGACATCTATATGGAAAAAATAATTATATTAGATGTAAAAATTAAAATTGATAAGTGCTTTCAAAACTTCACATATACCACAATGTGATGAAACACTATCAAAGAATTTTATGTCTTATGAGTATCACATATACAACAATGTAAACATTATGTATTTTGGGTACTTTCTCATAATTCAATTCACATATAAAATAATATGAATTAGTACCTTATAGAATTTAAATAAATCAAATAATGGATTTTCTATTTTGAATAAAATTTTGAACATGGTCAATACAAATTTAGATTTAAAACTAAAAGAGAACATAGATCTAGAAAACTTATATTCTAGTCAATCTATAAACACATAAATCAAACATATATTTAATTTTACTAAAACATATGATCTAAGTATATAGGATTTAGACTTACCTCTTCAAAATAAGTTTACTAGAACTTCTTTCTCCCCACTTCTATTTTCTACAGCAATTCATGCTGATAACGTGTTATAAAGTAGAGAAAATAGAGAAAATTGTTTCTTCATTCACCATATAAATCAACTAGAGAATGAGCCCTTTATATAGGCTTATAATTAAGGTTGACATTTAATGATGGCAATTAAGAGAATAAATGCCAAAAGATATGATATCAAGCAATCATGGTAATGCCAAAAAATATCAACCAAATATGGTAAATTATCCATATTTACGATAATTTATTTATATTATTTTTAATCTACGTTCCTTAAAGATAAATATTATTTGGATACAAGCCGAAAGGGCCCTTCTGTCAAAGAGGCATAAATAAACTTAAGTGATACAATATTTAAGAGTCTTCGGACTAATGCTAGCTGGGATCTGGCCCCTACAGCTAACCCAAGATAATCAATACTTTAATCGAATAAAGATTGATTAATATTATTAGTAACTATTTTTTCTGAATCCAAAACCCTAAATTTTGGTTAACAAAAGTTAAAACATGCAATTTTATACATAAATAATAATATTTATACAAAACAAATCAAGGATCAAAGGATCCGAATTCGAACAGAGTTCCGTAAGAACTCGTACCGAACTCGGATACCTGTATTCCAGGTTTGAGTTGTGCGGACCCCACTCCTTATGTATACCTACTTATCATCTTCTATCCGTGCAATACACTAACCAGCAGCTGAAAATATCTCCTCCTCCATTCAAAACTCTAGTTTTTCCAAAACCCTAACTATTGGATCTCCCTCCTCAAAGCTTCTTTACCCTCCAAATCTTAGATCCAAGCATTTTTCAAGCATCTCTTCTATTATTAACTATTTGTTTCAGGTATAATCTTCATATTTCTCTCTATTTCTTTCAATGGCACATAAAATGTCAAAGAAGAAAAGAAAAGTTGGAGAGGCTTCTTTCTCCAATGTTCAAGAAGAAGTTTCACATTCTCTGTTCACTTTTCCATGCCTGATGAAGGTGAATTTGATGAATTTAAGTTTTGTTCTCTTAATCAATCCATAGTGTGGTTTAATAATTTCATTGATATGACCATATGTCCTGAAAATCCATTAAATTTTACTATTTTCCAACTTATTTATCTACTTTTCAAACTCTTTGTTTAGAAGATCTTATTGTTACTAGAAATTGGGTGTATATTAATGATATCCGGATGTTCTATTGCAACTTATCAAACTCACAAGGGACTATTCGATCACGAGTCGGTTGTATTGCAATTGAATTTGATGATGTTGACTTGGGTATTATACTTCATGTTCCAAATGATGGTAACGCCCTTTGTGAAATCACCAGATTTTAATTTCCAAAAAACATGACTCTTGATTCGTTTAAAGACTCTTTGTATGCACCTAATCTTTGTCCACCCGGACAACTTCGAGCCAAACATCTGAACAAATGGTTCTATGATTTACATCGAATGATTTTCTCTGTTATCCTTCCAAATAAACTTCAACTGATCAAATTATAAATTTGGAATTGTCAGCTCTTTATCATTTATACTTTGGTATCCAATTTAGTCTACCAAAGACCATCATTGAAGCCATGGAATGGTGTACCAAGAAACCACGTAACTTACTTTGCGCTATGTACTTGCCATTCATTTTTGACTAATTTGAAATTTCTATGGATAGTTGTCCCCTCCTTGTTGAACTTGCTTATCTTGGAAAGCATCGTAGGATTGAGCCTACTCCTACTACTCCACCATCTCCTGTTGACCCATCTCTTGGTCACGATGATGCTCCATATGCTCTTCCTATCACACTAGATTCTCTCCATACCATGCTTTAAGATCATTTCATATTGGAAGATGATCGACATTGATCTATGGACTTTCGTATACCACACTACAATTCCAAGCTGTTTCCATCACCATGATGGACATGTGTTACATCTTTTCTCATCAACCTGGAGGACCAATTTCTATGGTTCATGATCCATCTATTTCTAGCTATCAAATTGACGAACGAGATGCTCAGATATTCTTCGATCCAGCTGCTATACGCTATGATCTAACCCATTCTAATAAGACCAGTGATCCTACCACTAGAGATGATGATGATGATGATCAGTAGTGTTGTAGAGATTTGATGCTTAGCTTAGTGATGATAATCATTATTAGATGTTAACTTTCAGTTGTACTATATTTTATTATATAGTTTGTTGTTTGACATGGACTTGGAATTTGAAAACTATTTCAGTTTGTAGCAGTTTAAGTTTCCTATCTAATTTTCATTATGCAAATCTTTATCATGCTTTATATAATGTTGGTTTGTTATAAATATTTGGCATATTTATCTATGTGTACCTACTTCACTTGCTTTGAAATATTTGTGCTGCTCCATGTTAGGGGAGCTACTCCATTTCGATGAAGTGACAACGGGGAAGACACATTGATACCCCTCAAATTTTATCAAATTTGAATGTGCGATCTTATTGTGGGGTAGTTATTGCTATCACATCCTCTACTTTAGTTTTGCCATATCAATCACAGTTTTATCAATTATCAAAATAGGAGATTGTTGGCCCATCTGGTCACAGTCAACCGGATTTTGATAATTAGCTTAAACTACGAATTGATACATGGTAAATGGGATACAACGAAAGACTATGCCAAAACAATATCATAGGAGACTACATCACGGAAGCTGCTATATCTCAAGGATATGCTAATTTTTGTCTAGTCATTTTTACATTTATTATTATGTACTTTTTATTTTTTGAGTCCAGGACTTATTTTAGTCAGATCGCACTTTGGCACTAGTTGAATCCCAACCCAAAGTCCACTCAAATAATTCTACCTAAACTAGAACCTAACTTGTTCCTCAAATGAGCTAAAACCAACCAGGAACATTCTAAAATTTAGACAATCAAACTCGGTCCGAGTTCTGCCCGAACTCGCCCCAAACTCAGTCACCCGAACCAGAATCCCTAGTCAGATGGCTGACCCTATTCTTATGGCTTCAACGTTTGAAATTTTGAACGTTAAGGAACCGAGTTCTGCCCGAAATTTACCCCAGAAAAGCCTATAAATAGAGAAAAGTTTTCCAACTCTACTCACTCATTCAATCTTCATCTTCTCAATTCATTAAGAGCTTTTAACCTTCTTTATTTCCAAGACAAATCATATTCTTCTAGTACCAGTGCGGTTTCGATTAGAAGTGTTCGAGTTGTACAAGCTTGGTCATTCAAATATAGTCACACCAGTGTCTAAAGATTTTGGGCTCTTCGGATCAAAGCTCGTGTCTATATAAAGTCGCAATCCCTTTAGATCAAAGCTTGTTTTTTTACTGATAGGAGATTTAACTTCGAACAAGAGTACTCAGGCCTGGACTAGTCCTCTACGAAAAAAACTAGGATAAAAGTCTTAGTGTTTGGAGTTTCTGATTCTAAAATTTACTTACTTCTATATACTTGCTATATTACTGCTTCATTGCTAATTGGTAAATTTTATGCCCCAGTACCGGATTACGGAGACAGACATGGCCAGCTACCCCATAGAAGGTGCTATATGTCGTACGACGATTACGGATGTATAAGACAATGGGGTGCATGCTACAATCAAATCTCTTATGGTCAAGAACTTTTATGTCTCAATCATTCAAAAAAAATAAGCATATTGCATATATGATAAAGCAATAAGGCGTCCGAAACGCTTTCTCAAAATATTCTGGAGACCAACAATGCAAAATAAGGAGTTGGAAGAGTAATAAAAGTACTTGACATGATTAATTGTAGTCTGATTTAATACAATCATGTAAGAAAACTAATGTCCAGATGAGCCAGCTAATAGGTGCCGGTGGCTAAATGCCTAAAAGAAGTAAATGTTCAATGATGAGCAGGAAAGAAGAAAACCCACTCGCTATCCCCTGCGACCATGTTCCTGGTACGCACCATGAGTTGGGGGAAGGTATGCTGGATCCTCGGGTGCTGGCTCAAAACCTGGCCATGTAAAACCAATAGGGTTAGCCCCAAATAGCAAGTACCACAAAGGAAGCACGAAATAGAGAAACAAAAACCCAAGAAAAATATATAATAATACATAGGTTCAATTTTGAAACTTAGGTCCATGGCATATCCTAGCGCGAAGGCCCAACCCTACAACTAAGCAATGACAAGGGTTGAACCATCACACTACGATAGTCCATTTTTTTAGGCAACTAACCGAATAATACAATTACAACCAAGTCTATTTCTTATATCGGCCAATCATTTGTACTGCTTGCTATTTTATGGAGTCTGAGGTTATCTCAGATTTAAAGCATAATAAATATCCTCACATCGAGCTAGTGCTGAACATGAGCTAACCAAACCAAATAAATAAAACTGGTATTCACGATATGTACCAGTTCACCGTAGGGCCACTGCGCTAAAAATACGGTATTAGCGGTTCTAATATTCTTATAATGAAATAGTGGCTCGACATAATAATAGGTCAGATACTGCACTCTACTTAGGCAGATGATATATAATATATATGGTGGCCAGCCCACAGTACACTTAGAATAAATCTCTGTGGGAAGGTTCGTTGGCATGATCTTAGGATATCGTTTCCTCCAATATTACTACCAATTTTAGTTACCTAATTAGCCATATGTTTTGTTTGAAATCTCAAAGCATGGTCACATAAGATTTTTTTCTTAAGATGTCGTACAAAGTACGGGCACGCTAGATACGAATCCATAGAAGTTAAATCTGGATTCACCCGGGCGTGTATGCAACATTCAGTCAATCAATATCCTAGCCACGCATTCAGGAATTTGGAGGCATTCTTGATGCATAATCCAAATATAATCACTTAACACGTGACACGATGTGTCGTATCACGGCGCACATTAAATCATGGACAATTATCAGGCAATAGTGGTATCAACACGGATATAGCATTCGAGTCTAATTACCAATTATACATTGGGTCATGAAAGAATAAGAAATATTCAAAGAATCAAGCAAGGCTTCATGGGTCTCTAGGCCGCATAGGAAGTACAGGCCGCATAAACCACTTGGCCGCATATGAAGTCAGGCGGCATGAACCACTTTGCCACATATGCTCAGGGTTAAAGTCTACTCCTTGGGACAAATGTTGAAGTGACAGGCAATCAATGAAGTGTCAATGATGTGACATAAAGTTATTGATGTGACAAGCAATAAAGTGTGTCAAAGAGAAAAGATAAATATCATAAAAATATGTGTCATGGTTCAGAGTCATGCGTCCAAGTAAATGGTGGCCGCATACTCTCCAATGCCGCAAAAGTGTCGGTACCGCATGAAGTTCTATGCCGCATGGAGGTCTCTTGGACTTAGCGAATTTCTTATTCGTTCAGCGAGTGAAAACACAAGGTGTTCAAGGGAACTTGTGTAAATAAGCAGTCATGCATCCAACAAGATGGACACATGCTGTCAGAATGCAGTAATAGTTTAGGCAGCATAACCCTCTCAGGCCGCATAACACTCTCAGCCACATAACTCGCTGACCATATGAAGACTTCGTCTTCTCCAAATAGTAGGTTCGGCTATGGCGAAAGCTCCAAAAACTGAAATCTTGTTTTGTCCAAATCAGGTGAACCAAAAGCCAAAATATTCTAAATTGAAAGCTCTATCATGTAGCAAAAACTAGTTTTCTAAAATACATGTTTAATAGATTAAAACCAAGAAAACTCATAAAACCCATAAAAATCATAAGTTAGAAATATAGATCTACAGTAATCCATCTATCAAAACAGAAAACTTTAAGTTCTAAAAGTGCTAAGAAACACATAACAAACATAATAGAACAATAATATGGAGGGTTTCTCCATTTCTTATGCAATGTGTACTTGCCTATGGAAATAGAAAGATTAAACTAAAGAGAGAGAAAGAAATAAAGAAGTGAAGAGAGAGAGAGAGAGAAAATGATGGGTTATATATGGTAGGGTTGAGGGTTGAACCAAAGGGTTCTCATGACTTGAACCAACCCACAAAATAAACTATGAGCAACGTTAAACCAAAGAATGGGTCTAGTCTGCATGCACATGCAACCATGCTAAAATAAAAATATGTTCCAAATACTTATATCGAGAACAGGGAGTGTCATGCCCCAGTCCTAAAATACGTGGGACCAAACATGTGGCAATGGCCAGCTGGTACGACTCCGTAGGGATTTCTAATTTAATGGACCCGACGAAATGCACTTACGCTGTCCACGGTCAAGTGATCAAGCTAAATATCTAATTCTAATATGTATCAACTAAACTAACTCTCAATTTATGGTAAATAAAATATCAAGAAGGAACGGTACGCATTATTAGTCTGCAGTCCAATAATACAATCGTTCGAATATACCAAGAGAATAATATAGGCCTATAAACACTAGCCTAAAATAGCAGAGTCACAAGAGAAAATAGTACATAACTGTAATAGAGGAAGGATATAATGATACCTGCAAGGATGTCCAACACACCACCAGATCAAGCCTCATCCAAATTGCTCAAATAACCAGAAAGAAAACCAGGTCCTCAGAGGGACGTAACAAGATACAAAAAGTACATGCCATAAAGTAAATACTGCGTAAAGTAAATCAGGGTGAACTATTCTCCTAAGTGAATACAATTTTAGGATAACCTTGGTACGTATGGGTAGGTGTAGGCATAACGTCCAACACTCCAAAGAGCATAGTATATGTACATGTAACGTCCATCGTTCCAAAGAATGAGGTATCTGCCTAAATAATAACGTCCGTATCGCTCCGAAGAACGCAAAATCAGCATAAATAATAACATCCATATCGCTCCGAAGAACGCAGAATCTGCATAAATAATAATATTTGTATCGCTCCGAAGAATGCGAAATCTGCATATATAAAGTGGTGGGTATCCCATACGCCTACTAGTTATCCTCCCCGCCCAATACCAATGTACAAGTCGCGAATATGACGTGGACATCTCGTACTATAATGTAAGTCACTAAAGAATTATACAACTATGCTAAACACCGTCACACATGCTGCTCACACCGATAGCCAGTCAAGTATGAAGCTCATATCCCTACATAAACTCACTCTGTGAAGTGCAATGATACGTGTCAAGGCCTGGGGAGTCATAATGATAACTCTACAACTTTATGTGCGTCCACTAGACACTAGGTCAAATATAAGTCCTAACGTTAACGCCTTCGTCGATTGTACTGAGTCATTCTCTAACTCGCACAGTTATATAATATTTAAAGCAGAAATATATGAACTATACTAACTGAATTTAAACAGTACAACAAGGCAAGGTATACTTGCCTGGAAGTCTGACGAAGATTCGAACACGAACTGGCCAGGAAAGTAGCAGCGCAACAAAGGAAACTGGAGTAGATATCCCCGGATGCTGTCACAAATATCACCAATAGTCTCAGAATGAGTGAGATACTTGTGGATCCCGTGTTGACCAAAAACTGCATTTTTGCCCCTGTATCCAATTTGGACGTATGTATATATATTGTTTATCTTGTACCGAAAAATGTGCCAGAGATAAAGTTATCAAAATTTGTCAAACTTAGTGTCTACGAGTCCAGAACGATGATACAAACCCAACGGAACATCCATAACTGGATTCCGATGAGCTGTTCACGAAATCGCCCGTCATGTGGAACTATGGGGCCCAGAAAATGACGTTTTGTCAACGTTCTCAAAATTGAACCAAACTTGGGTCCCAGGACCAGTATAGCACTGCGAATCCGATGGCGAAAGTTTCATTACGAAATGACAGGCACACACAAAATTATGACGAGTGTCAGAACATACCGATATGGTGCTTTTCGACGGATACGCGTTAATTCCGGTGTGCATGCACATCCAAATCAAGTTTCACAAAATCTCACACATCTACGTTGACGATACGTGCCTTTCGGTACAATTAGTACGCGACGAGGTCGCCCAAATTGATGGGACCAACTCCGTATCGAGAAATTTTATTATTTTAAAAAACAATTTTTCTCATGAATTGGCACTCAATTTACTAACAATAGAAACCAAATAAAATCATTCTATTTGAACACATAGCAAGAGGGTCATGGGCTGAACATACCTACGAAGATGGTTCAAGCGAGGAGGGAGATATCATAATACGAAAATGGGGTATTTGTGCTCGGTTCTGGACTGTGGGGTACTCGGGTCTGTGGTCAGGTCAGGCTCCGGCGAGAAGCAGTCGGTCAGAGGGCCAACTCCGACCAAGGAAGGCTCGGCCAGGGGGTGAGGGTGGCTCGTCGACTGTCGAGGCTCTACGGGGGTCGCCGACGGCTCTGCAGCAGCAGCTACAACAGCAGTAGGAGCAGCAACAGCAGCAGTTGCTGCGGCGGTAGCTCGGCCGAGGTGGGGGATGGATGGCGGCGATCTGTTGGAGGTGGTGGTTGGCGGAGATGATGATGGTGGTGAAGAGTTGGCCGAAGAGGTGAAGGTGGTGGTCATGGTGGCTCGTGGGGGAGACGGCGGCAGCTCGGATGAGGCCATGGTGGTGGAGGCGATGATGGCTGCGACGGTGGAGGCAGTTCATGGTGGTGGTTGTTGTCGACGGTGAGGAGGTCGCAGGTGCCGTTCTCGAGGGTGGCGGTATTGGCGGCGGTTGGTCGGAGGAGAGGGAGGAGATCGGCAGGAGGAAGATGGTTGGTCGGGGTGATGGTGTGAGGGATGATAGCAGGAGAAAGAAGAAGAAGAAGAAGAAGGAGGAGTTCGGTTTAGAGTTTTGGTTAGGTGGCTGCTGAAGTTTTGGAGAGGAGGAGAGAGTGTTATATAGGAGAGAGAGAAGATGAGGGCATAGGATTAGGGCCGGCCACTTTGGGATGTATGTGTGTGTGTATTAAAATAAAGGGAGTGTATGGTTGTGATGGAGTAGGGAATTAAATCAAGGGTCATGATTAATCATGAGGGAGTTATACATAGCATGGAGGAGAGTGACCAAACATGTCAGGTTGGGGGTTTTCTTCATTTGTTTACACCAATAGGATGGTGACACCTAGTTGCCTATTTGCACAAAAGCCCCTAACAATTTGGACATTGCACAAACAAGGGAGATTATGATTGGATGAGGAAAAATACCATGTTTGGTGTGATATAGTGGATTAAAATAGTGTGTGGTGTTTAGTATGAACCTTGAGGGTGTGAGTGGGGGTTTGGGTTGGTGTTGGATCTAGTTTTGGGTTAGGTTGAGTCATTACACCAATTTAATTAAAATTAGTGTCAATGGTGTTCTTTAATTAATTGGAAGTATATAGGATTAAAATTGGGTGGGACACAAGGGTCCTGGACGTAGTAGACTCAGAATAGATTATTGTCATAAATTGGGTTGCACAAATCGGGTCGAGATTGTGTCTCTAATTTTGATTGGAACGAACAAAGATGTAATGTTAGATTTATTTGGATTTAAAAATAGATATTTGTAACGAATATTGTGCGACTAAAATGAAGCACAAGAGAGGGTATTTATGAGTTATACAAAGGTCAGAATGGAAGGCTGGTACGTCTAAAAAAGGTGTATAAAATTTGTTGGAAGGCAAAAGCTAGTGTAGTACTTTAGATATTTAAACAACGGTAATGTGCACCAAGTGATACAAAATTTGTACATTAATCTAAAATACTATGTTCTAATTCTAAATGGCTCCAAACTAACCCTAGTCTCTCTATCTAAGCCAGGTAGACCTAAATTTGGTCGAAGGGGTTTACAATCTACCCTCCTTAGAGCATTTCGTCCTCGAAATTAAAACAGACATGTTATAAACTATTGACTGAAATTAAATGCTACTACATACCTAGGCCTTCAAAGGGATGGAGAAAATGCTGCCGAATATCATCCTCTCGTTCCCAGGTCGACTAGCCTAGTACATGATCCCTCCATGCGACACGAACTAGAGGGATAGTCTGACCTCGCAATACCTTCTCTTTTTTGTCCAGAATCTCTACAGGCTCCTCCTCATATGACAAACTCGGCCCGACAGTGATCTCCGAGTGGTCAAACATATGACTCAGATCTGGCATGTACCTCCTTAATTAAGATACTTGGAAGACGTCATGAACTCCTTCTAATATATGTGGCAACGCTAAACTGTAGGCAACCTTTCCGATATTCTCTAATAGATCGAATGGTCCGATGTACCTCAGACTCAGCTTTCCTCTGCCTCCAAACCTGATGGTCCCTCGGGTAGGCAAGATTTTTAGAAACACATGAACCTGGAACTCTAGGGGTCGTCGATGCGCGTTTGCCCAATGATTCTGTCTATCCTGTGCTGCTCGCAGGTGTCCTTGGATCTTCTTTACCTTCTCCACTGTACGAACAACCAACTATGGTCCAAGAATCTGCCTCCCGCCCATATCATTCCAGCACACTGGGGAACGACACTTCCTGCCATACAATGCCTCATAGGGAGCCATCTGAATGCTCACTTGATAGCTATTGTTGTAGGAATACTAGACCAAATATAAATGGTCCTCCCATAATCTACTGAAATCAAGCATGCACACCCTCAACATATCCTCTAGTGTCTGAATGGTGCGCTCGGACTGGCCATCCGTCTTCGGATAATACGATGTGCTGAACTTCAGGCGGATACCGAGACTCTCTTGCATACTCTGCCAAAAGTAAGATATGAATCTCGTATCCCTGTCAGACACTATACTGACTGGCACCCTATTCAGTTGCACGATCTTTCTCATATACTTATCTGCTAAGACCTCTGTAGATTGTCCAACTTTGAAAGGTAAAAAGTGAGCCGGACTTTATGAGTCGATCCATGATCACCCATACCGTATTGCGACTACTAGGACTTCTCGGAAAGCCCGAAACGAAGTCCATAGTAATGTGCTCCCATTTCCATTCAGGTATCGGATGCGGCTGAAGTAAACCTACAGACCTCTGATACTCAGCCTTTACCTGCTGACACACTGGGCACTTCGTCACAAAGTGGGCTATCTCCCTCTTTATTTCATGCAACCAATAGTACTATCTCAAGTCTCTATACATCTTTGTACCTCCTGGATGAATAGAGTATGCTGAACTGTGCGCCTCCGACATCATCTCCTGACGAAGTTCTCCATTCGAAATATAGAGACGTTCTCCACATCTCAAAGTTCCATCCTCATGTATGTGAAATCTTGTCTGCATCCCGGCCTCTGTCCTCTGTCGAAGCCTCTGGAATCTGGCAGCTGTTAGCAAAGCAGCCTTGATCCTTTCAACCAATATCGATTGTACCTGAAAACTCGACAATTGGCCGTCTGATCCAGGCATAATGACCCCTATTCTCAACTTCTCCAGATCTCTTAATAGGTGTTGCTGGATAGTAAAAAAGAATACCATGGGCCTCCTGCTCAATGCGTCAGCTACCACGTTGGCCTTTCCCGGATGGTATTGTAGCTTAATCTCAAAGTCTGTCATCACCTCGAGCCAACATCTTTGTCTCTGGTTCAGGTCCTTCTGAGTATAGACGTACTTCAGGGTTTTATTAAATGTGAATATCTCTACCCGCTCTCCGTATAGGTAGTGCCTCCAAAGCTTCAGGGCAAAGATCACTGCGGCAAGCTCCAAGTCATGAGTGGAATAGTTTTTCTCATGGGTCCTCAGCTTCCTAGAGGCATAGGCCGCAACTTTCCTATGCTGCATCAAAAAACATCTTAATCCCTTCCCAGACGCATCGCTGTAGATCACAAATCCTTTGGGTCCAGAAGGTATAGTCAAAATAGGTGCCGTAGTCAGACGCTTCTTCAGTTAATCGAACGCCATCTGACACTTCTTTGTCCAAATAAACTCCTGCTCCTTGCGGGTCAAGCGGGTTATTGGTGTGATTCTCGCAAAGTTCTCTACGAACCTCCGGTAATATCCGACAAGTCCTAGAAAACTTCTCACCTCCGAGATGTTGGTAGGGGTCGATCATGTCTCTATTGATGAAATCTTCGCTGGGTCTACTGAAATACCATCTCCTGAGATAACGTGTCCGAGAAAAGAGACACGGTCTAGGAGAAACTCACACTTGCTCAACTTGTCATAGAGCCCCCTCACGCCTCAGGGTTTCCAACACTAACCACGAGTGCTCCCCGTGCTCCTCGTGGCTTTTTGAATAAACCAAGATGTCATCGATGAAGACTACCACGAACTGGTCCAAATACTGGTGGAAGACTCTATTCATCAGGTTTATAAATACTGCAGGCACATTCGTCAGTCCAAAAGGCATCACCAAGAACTCGTAGTGGCCATAACGAGTCCTGAATGCCGTCTTTGGAATATCTTCTCTCTGCACCTTCACCTGATGATACCCCGATCTCAAGTCGATCTTTGTGAGCACTGCTGCTCCTGTCAGCTGGTCGAACAAATCATCAATCCGCGACAGGGGGTACTTGTTCTTGATAACCAAAGCATTAAGGGCTCTGTAATCAATTCACATACAGAATGTCCCATCCGTCTCATAATTTAAAAAATCTCAAGGTCAGGTACTTCTCGCAAATCTCGTCTTATTTCCATTCTACCATTTTACCTCGAACATGAGGTTTCTCCTAGTTTACTCCATGCATACGCTTCATCCAATTACATAGGTACCATCTTGTTTATTGGCCATCAATTATAGGTAGTTTACGATATCCAACTCAAGGCTATAATATTTGTCGATACTCTCATCCTTCAATCTAATTGCTCTATTTTAGATACTAGCTCAACTAATCGAGTTATCAAAGGTGAAAACCATGAGCCCAATAGACTCTGACAACCCAAACAAATCAAGTACATCTAATCTAATTTGAAAGCTATACTGTAGTACTCAAGTTATCTCATAATCCAAATATTGGGTCTAGCAATCTACGTCTAGCAATCTACCTATATGTTTTAGCTTATTCATATAATCATCATTATCTAAAGGGTACAAAAACCTAGGTCTGATACTGGAAGTCACAAGGCAACTAGAGGTTAACCACTGTTGTCTGCCACGTAAAGTGTTATTTCATGCCTCAATTCATTGGTATCAGCTAATCTTCTTCTAGGAGAGAGTCTAAAATTTTGTCTTCTCGAGTTCATAATATCGTTCCTTATATCACTATCATGAGGCTATAACTAATTCCTTTTATTACTATCATGAGGCTACAACTAACCCCTAGCATCTAGCTATGTCTTCGCCAAATTATTCTAGAGCCTTAGAATCAAACTATCTTTCTAGCTTCTAATACTTACAATCACTGCTACCTTAAGGAAAGGTAGGGTTTTATCAGTTCCAAACGTCTACTACTAGGTTTAATTCTTATGCTAACAATATATACTAGCTCTAATATCTAGAAAGAACCTATCAACCTACCCTACTAAGGGTAACCATCTTATCATAGAATATTATATCAATCATACCTTCTTCCGTCTTGACTAGGATTTGCTCCTGGAGAAAATTATCGTGCGCGAGCATCCATCTCTCCAAAATAAAAAATATGAGAAACAATAATAACAATATCGATAATAAATGAGCGAAACAATATTGGAGTCCAAGGGCGTCAATCGAATACAAGAGGAGTTTTAAAATCAGTTATGGATTGAGTCTATTTCAATATCAATCCTAAGTTTCAGGCTCGTTTGGTACAGTAACGTAACCAAAACGATATGATCTGACCTGCATGGGCCACCGCTAAAACTATGTCATGCCCCAGTCCCAAAATATGTGGGACCAGATACGTGGCAATGGCCAACTGGTACGACTCCGTAGGGCTTTCCAATTTAATGGACCCGACGAAGTGCACTTACGCTATCTACGGTCAAGTGATCAAGCTAAATATCTAATTCTAATATGCAGCAACTAAACTAACCCTCAATCCATGGTAAATAAAATCTTAAGAAGGAACTGTACACATCATTAGTCTGCAGCCCAATAATATAGCCATTCGAATAGACCAAGAGAATAATATAGGCCTATAAATACTAGGCTAGAATAGCAGAGTCACAAGGGAAAATAGTACATAACTGTAATAGAGGAAGGATATAATGATACCTGCAAGGATGTCGAACACACCACCAGATCAAGCCTCATCCAAACTGCTCAAATAATATGAAAGGGAACCAGGTCCTCAGAGGAACGTAACAAGATACAAAAAGTACATGCCATACAGTAAATACTGAGTAAAGTAAATCAGGGTAAACTATCCTCTTAAGTGTATGCTATTTGAGGACAACCTTCGTACGTATGGGTTGGTGTAGGCATAATATCCAACACTCCGAAAAGCATGGTATCTGTACATGTAACATCCATCGTTCCAAAGAACGAGGTATCTATATAAATAATAACGTCCGTATTGCTCCGAAGAACGCAAAATCTGCATAAATAATAATATCTGTATCGCTCTGAAGAACGCAGAATCTTCATAAATAATAACGTCCGTATCGCTCCAAAGAACACAGAATCTGCATAAATAAAGAAGTGGATGTCCTATACGCCTACTAGTTTTCCTTTCCGCCCAATGCCAATGTACAAGTCGTGAATATGATGTGGATATCTCGTATTATAATACAAGTCACTAAAGAATTATATAACTATGCTAAACACCGTCATACGTGCTGCTCACGCCGATGGCCAGTCAGTATAAAGCTCGCATCCCTACATGAACTCACTCTGTGACATGCAATGATACGTGTTAAGGCCTGGGGAGTCATAATGATAAATCTACAACTTTAGGTGCGTCCACTAGACACTAGGTCAAACACAAGTCCTAACGTCAACGCCTTCGTCAACTGCACCCGAGTCTTTCTCGGATGCGCACAGTTATATAATATTTAAAGAAAAAATATACGAACTATACTAACTGAATTTAAACAGTACAACAAGGCAAGGTATACTTGCCTGGAAGCCAGACGAAGATTCGAACACGAACTCGCCAGGGAAGTAGCAGCGCAACAAAGAAAACTGGAGCAGATATCCCCGGATGCTGTCACAAATATCACCAACAGTCTTGGAATGAGTGAGATACTAAAAAAATACATATATATATGTCCAAATTGGACACAGGGGCAAAAATATAGTTTTTGGTCAACACGGAATCCACAAGTGGGCCCCGTCTTGCACCAAAAAATGTGCCAGAGACAAAGTTATCTAAATTCGTTAAACTTAGTGTCTACGAGTCCAGAATAATGATACGAACCCGACGGAACATCCAAAACTGGATTCCGATGAGTCGATCACGAAATCGCCCGTCATGTGGAATCGTGGGGCCCATAAAATGATATTTCGTCAACGTCCTCATAATAGAACCAAACTTGGGTCACAGGACCAGCGTAATGTTGCGAATTCGATGGTGCAAGTTTCGTTACGAAATGACAGGTATACACAAAATTAGGACAAGGTAAGAAGAGGCCGATACGGTACTTTTCAACGAATACGTGCTGATTCCGGTGTGCACGTCCAAATCAAATTCCGCAAAATCTCATACATCCACGTTGACGATATGCACCTTTCGGTGCAATCGGTATGAGACAAGGTTGCCCGGATTGACGGGACCAACTCCGTATCGGGAAATTTTATTGTTTTACAAAACAATTTTTTTTATGAATTGGCACTCAATTTACTAACAATAGAAACCAAATGAAATCATTCTATTTGAGCACATAGCTAGAGGTTCATGGGAAAAACATACCTGCGAAGATGGTTCAGGATTCGATCAAGCGAGAAGGGAGATATCACAATGTGAATATGGGGTATTGGTGCTCGGTTCTGGACTGTAGGGTGCTCGGGTCTGTGGTCAGGTCGGGCTCCGACGGCAAGCAGTCAGTCGAAGGGGCAGCTTCGACCAAGGGAGGCTCGGCCAGGGGATAAAGGTGGCTCACCGGCGGTCGAGACTCTTCGGGGGTCGCCGACGGCGCTGCAGCAGCAGCTACAGCAGCAGTAGGCGCAACAACAACATCAATTGTTGCGGCGGTGGCTCGGTCGAGGTGGGGGCCATGATGGCGACGGTCTACTGGAGGTGGTGATTGGCGGAGATGATAGTGGTAGTAAAGAGTTGGCCAGAGGGGTGAAGGTGGTGGTCGTGGTGGCTCGTGGGGAAGATGGTGGCAGCTCGGGTAAGGCCATGGTGGTGGAGGCGGTGATGGCTGCGGCGGTGGAGGCAGTTCATGGTGGTATTTGCTGTCGATGGTGAGGAGGTCGCGGGTTCTGTTGTCGAGGGTGGCGGTGTTGGTGGTGGTTGGTCAGAGGAGAGGGAGGAGGTCGGTAGGAGGAAGATGGTTGGTCGGGGTGATGGTGTGAGGGATGATGGTAGGAGTAAGAAGAAGGAGTTCGGTTTAGGTTTTTTGTTAGGTCGCTGCTGAAGTTTTGGAGAGGAGGAGAGAGTATTATGTAGGAGAGAGAGAAAAGGAGGGTATGGGGATTAGGGCCGGCCACTTTGGGCTGTGTGTGTGTGTGTGTGTGTGTGTGTGTGTATGTGTGTGTGTTAAAATAAAGGGAGTGTGTGGTTGTGATGGAGTAGGAAATTAAATCAAGGGTCATGATTAATCATGAGGGAGTTGTACATAGCATGGGAGAGAGTGAACAAACATGTGAGATTGGGGGGTTTTCTTTATTTGTTTACACCAATAGGATGGTGACACCTAGTTGCCTATTTGCACAAAAGTCCCTAACAATTTGGACATTGCACAAACAAGGGAGATTGGGATTGGATGAGAAAAAATACCATGTTTGGTGTGATGTAGTGGATTAAAATGGTGTGTGGTATTTATTATGAAACTTGAGGGTGTGGGTGGGGGTTTGGGTTGGTGTTGGGTATAGTTTTGGGTTAGGTTGAGTCATTACACCAATTTAATTAAAATTAGTGTCAATGATGTTCTTTAATTAATTGGAAGTACATAGGATTAAAATTGGGTGAGACACAAGGGTCATGGACGTAGTAGACTCAAAATAGATTATTGTCATAAATTGGGTTGCACAAATCGGGTCGAGATTGTGTCTCCAATTTTGATTAGAACGGACAAAGATGCAAGGTTAGATTTATTTAGATTTAAAAATAGATATTTGTAACGAATATTATGTGACTAAAATAAAGTACAAAAGAGGGTATTTATGAGTTACATAAAGGTCAGAATGGAAGGCTGGTACATTTAAAAAAAGTGTGTAAAATTTGTTGGAAGGCAAAAGCTAGTGGAGTGCTCTAGATATTTAAACAACAGTAAAGTGCACCAAGTGATACAAAATTTGTACATTAATCTAAAATACTGTGTTCTAATTCTAAATGGATCCAAACTAACCCTAGTATCTCTATCTAAGCTAGGTCGACCTAAATTTGGTCGAGGGAGTTTACAGGGAATGACATCTCTATCTACCTTAGAAAAATTCTGTCCTCGGAATTCGTATCTAAGCAATATCTAGAGAAGTCAAGATAAGCACGATACAAATCTACTAGCAACTACAAATGCAAGCAATATCATCACAACACACAGGTGATCACCTGATCACATAATTCGAGATAAGAAGGCGTAAGAAAGAATATACCTTCTGAATCGAATATGTGCCGGTACCGGGATCGAATATCGTACTCTCGCTCCTACGTTAATTCTCCTAGAGAGTGATGGCCCCAAGCAACCCGGATAAGAGAAATAGTTCGGTTCTTAAGCACCTTCTCCCTTTGGTCCAATATGGATACGGGTTGCTCCTCGTAAGATAAGTCGGTACCAATGACTAATTTAGAGTAATCGAGGATATGAATCATATCCGAAACATACCTACGCAACTGAGACATATAAAATATATCGTGTACCTCACGTAGCGAATGCGAGAGGACAAAATAATAAGCAACATCACCTACCCGCTCGAGAATATCAAACGGACCTACATATAGCGGACTAAGCTTCCCGCAAACCCCTAATCTAATAACTCTATGGGTAGGCAAAATCCATAAAAAATATGGTCGTCGACACGAAACTCTAAAGGCCTACAATATTGATCTACCAAATAACGATACCTATCTTATGCAATCCGAAGTCCCTCTCTAATCTTCTTGACAACCTCTACTGTCTGCGTTATCATTTCAGGTCCTAACATCTTCCGCTCACCATTGTCGTCCCAAGCCAACGGTGACCTACACTTTCTGCCGTACAGTGCTTCAAAAGGTGCCAACTAAATACTGGCCTGATAACTATTGTTATACGAGAATTTTACCAAGTGAAGATGATTCTTTCAACATCTACTAAGATTTAAGCTACAGGCTTGAAGCATATCCACCAAGGTATGGATGGTTCTCTCTGATTGTCCGTCTGTTTGGGGGTGGTAAGTTGTGCTGAATCTTAACTTGGTGCCCAAAATCTGATGCAAACTTTTCCAAAAATATGAAGTGAATCGAGTGTCTTGATCTGACATGATACTTACTGGGACACCGTGTTGTCTCACTATCTGTCGCATATATATTTTAGCCAATTGTTCTATAAATTGTCCTACTCAAAAAATAAGAAAGTGAGCTACTTTTGTGGAACGATCTACTATCACCCAAACTGCATCTCGACCAGTCTGTGATCTAGGTAAATCAGTCACAAAGTCCATCATGATGTGTTACCACTTCGACTCTGGAATAGGAAGCGACTGCAATAATCCAGCCGGTCTCTGTTGTTCTGCCTTCACTTGGTGACATATCAGACATCATGATATGAAGAGTGCTATTTCCCTCTTTATTCCGTTCCATAAAAACTTGCTTGGTATCTTTGTGCATCTTCGTACCTCCCGGATGAATGGAATACTGGAAACTGTGTGCTTCAGTCATAACTTCTTGTAGAATATCTCCGCTTGGTACGCATAGACGATTCCCAATCCTAGCATTCCATCAGCATGTATTGTCAACTCCTTCCGAAGGCCTGACTCACATTATTCTTGTAGATTTTAATTTTTTGGGTCCTCTGCCTGAGCTAGTTTTATTCTATCTACCAAAGTTGACTGAATCTGTAGGCTAGCCTGAACTTCTGTACTCTGTGGAAGTACTATCTCGATACCCATCTCTCGTAAGTCTTCTAGAATGTGCTTCTGAGTAGTCAACATAAATTTTTTACCTCTTCTGCTAAGTGCATCAGTTACTACATTAGCCTTGCCTGGATGGTATTGAAGTTCCACGTCATAATCTTTCAACAACTCTAACCACCTTCTCTACCTCATGTTTAGGTCCTTCTGCGTGAACACATACTTTAAACTCTTATGATCTGTAAATATTTCTACTGCGATCGCCATATAAGTGGTGCCTACATAGCTTAAGTGTAAACACTACTGCTGCTAGTGCCAAATCATGAGTTGGATAGTTCTTCTCATGATCTTTGAGCTGCCGAGAAGCATACGCCATCACTCTTCCTTGTTGTATCAAAACACGTCCAAGCCCTTTTTTTAAATGTATCACAATATATTGTGAATCCTCCGGAGCTTACTGGAAGAGTAATGATTGGTACAGAGATTAACTTATTCTTCAACTATTCAAAGGCTATCTGATATTTTGATGACCATATAAACTTAACTTTCTTGCATGTAAACCGAGTCACTGGTGCCGAGATCTTAGCAAAATCTAATAAAAATCTCCTGTAGTATCCTTCCAAGCTCAGGAAACTACGCACTTCTGTTGCTGTCTTTGAAACTTGCCAGTTCTCTACTGCATCTACCTTCTTGGGATCAACTAATACTCCTGCTCCAGAAATAATATGCCCAAGAAAGGATATGCGATCCAGCCAAAACTCATACTTACTAAGCCTTGCATATAACTGGTGCTCCCTCAAAGTTTGTAGAACTATCTTGAGATATTCTTCATGCTCCTCCTCATTACGAGAATACACCAGGATGTCATCGATGAATACCGCTGGAGCATTAGTCAGACCGAATGGCATAACTAATAATTCGTAATGCCCATATCGTGACCTAAATGTTGTCTTCGATATATCCTGCTCCCGGACTCGCACCTGATGATATCCTGATCATAAATCTATCTTGGAGAAGACTCTTGCTCCACTTAATTGGTCAAACAAATCATCAATCTTTAGTAATTGGTACTTGTTCTTTACTATCACTGGATTCAACCGATTGTAATCCATACACAAATACATCGATCCATCCTTCTTCTTCACCAATACTGCTGTTGCTCCCCACGGGGATCTACTGGTCCAAATAAATTTCTTCGCCTTCAGTTCTTCCACGTGTCGATATAATTGATCAAGTTCTAATGGTGACATTGGGTATACCTTCTGGGATACTAGTTCTGCTCCTGGCATCAATTCTATACAGAACTCTACTGCTCTAACTAGGGGTAATTTGGAAAGATCGTTGGAAAAGACGTCCATGAACTCTTCAATTATATTGGGCAACGGGTCTTCTTCCCTTGCTACTGTTGCGACTACTCCCTTATGCTGGTCTCTTGCTATTCTTCTAAGGACAAACTCTTATAGACCGAGAATTTTAAACAACACTCTACCCTCTCGTGAGTCTATCATTGCATGACTGTCTCTCAACCAATTCATGCCTAAGATAACGTCAAAATTACCCATAGGGAACTCGATCAACTTTGCAGGTAATAAATGCTCACATACTATGACTGGACATGCTAGGTACACCCTACTAACTTCTACGATCGCATTGCTAGTGAGTATATTCTGCCACGCTGGCAATGCCTCAAATTTTAATCAAATATGTATCGCATATTGTGCAGATATAAATGAGTACGAAGCTCCAAAATTAATTAATGTTATGGCAGGAAAGGTTGTAACAAAAATATTACCTACCACTACGTCGCCTGACGCCATAGCTTCCTACAAAGACAAGGTGAGTGCCTGCCCTTGGCCTTGTTGAGCTTCCTGCTGCTATCTTCCTTGCTGCCATAGTTGCGGCCCCTGCTGATTCTACTGTTGTTTTTGTCTATAAACCTGGGCCTGCATCGGCAATGGACATTGAGCTAAAGGCCGTACTGCTATATCTGGTCCTTCTTGCTGCACTGTCCTCGGAGCTGGCAATGCAGGAAACTGTTCTACTAGCCCTCCTGGCCTCTATATCAATGGACATGTGGAAACCTTATGATCAGGGCTCCCACATCTCAAGCATAATCTGTTAGCTGCCTGACAAACATCCCGGGTATGGCCTCCCTTGCCACAGTAGGTACAACCTATCGGCGCTTCCCTCCGTTGTTGTTGCTGCTGCTGGTGATATTGTCTCAGCAGTTATTGCCGAGTTGGTACCATTACTGTCGAGATCACTGTCCTCCTCTGTGTCACATCATGGATGCGAATGCCAAGAGATGGTGCTGACGTTCGCGGTACTGGTCCTCCCTCAATGTTATGTCCATGAGGCCTCTTCCGATCTACTCTTCTGGATGCCATCCTCTGGGAAGTAAGCTCAACCCTCTTGGATGCTATCAATACCGCCTCGAAGGTCTGGTAGTCATGCACCTCTATCATGTTTAAGATCTTTAAGTAAAGTCCCTGCTGGAACCTTATTTCTGTTGTCACCATGGTTGTAGCAAATCTACTTAGTCGGCAAAATTCTGCCGCATAGTCGTCTACTGTCCTTCCAGCTTGCTTGAGGTTAATGATCCTTTGCTGCAATTAACAATGAGTCACAATCCCGAAGTACTTTACCCTGAAGCAGGTCCTGAAATCCTTCCATGAAATATGATGCCTCAATCCTACCTCCATCGTGGCCCACCAATCATTTGCTAGATCCTAGAGCTATAAGCAAACCAGGTCAACCTTTTCCTCGGTCGAAACTTTAACTACTGTCAGAATGGTCTCACTATCCTGGAGCTAATCATCTGCCATGATTGCGTCCTCCGTGCCATCGAAATATCTGGGGTTCAGTCTTCAAAATCTAGCATATGCCCTAGATTCTGTTCTTCCACCTCGTTCTAGGGACGTCTGCAACCCTTGGTTCAACAGTACATTCTGTTCATCCTGCTGGAGCTTTTGTTGCTGATATTGCTTTTATTGTTGTTGTTGTTGTTGTTGTTGTACCACCATCTAGTATTGTTGGGCAACCAATAATCCACGGATAATATCTAGCAAGCCCGGGGTATCCAGTATTGTCGGCACTGCGGGAGGTACGGGAATACCTGGAGCCTGCTGCTCTGTCCCATTCAACTCAGATTCTTAACTGGGGTTCCATAGGATCTCGTTATACAGGAAACTCTGTCTCTCTTGTTACTGCAGCATCGGGAGAAAAAGAAGCCCTAAAAGAGTGCACAAGAAACATCAAGTACAGGATGAGAAGGAACAAGAAAGCAACCAATCTGGAAAATTTCAAGCAGAGTATCAAAGTGGACGAATTTAGAATTTCAAGAAGGATCATATTTGATTGAGACTCCTATGACCATGAAAGCCCACAAGTCTGAAGAACAGACCTGCATGAGCCACCACTAAAACCTTGTCACACTACAGTACCGAAATACGGAGACGGACATAACCAGCTACCCCATATAAGGTGCTATACATCGTACGATGATCACGGTTGTATAAGACAAGGGGGTGCATGCTATAATCAAGTCTCCTATGGTCAAGAACTTCTATGTCTTAATTATTCAAACAAGAAACAGTATGCATAGAGCATATATTATAAAGCAATAAGGTATCCCAAATGCTTTCTCAAAATATTCTGGAGACCAACTATATAAAATAAGGAGATAGAAGAGTAACACAGGTATATGATAATGATCAACTGGAGTCTGATTTAAAACAATCATGTAAGAAAAACTAATGTCCAAATAAGCCGACTAACAGGTGCCGGTAGCTAAACGCCCAAAAGAAGTAAATATTCAATGATGAGCATGGAATAAGAAAACCCACTCGCTATCCCCTGCAACCATGTTCCTGGTATGCGCCAAGAGTTGGTAGAAGGTACGCTGGATGCTCGAGTACTGGCTCGTAACCAGGCCATGCAAAACCAGTGGGGTTAGACCCCAAATAACAAATACCACAAAGGAAGCACGAAATAGAGAAACAAAAACCCAAGGAAACATATAATAATACATAGGTTCAGTATCGTAACTTAGGTCCATGACATATCCTAGCGTGAAGGCCCAACCCTACAACCAAACAAGGATAATGGTTGAACCATCACACTATGATAGTCCATTTCCCTAGGCAACTAATCGAATAATAAAAGCACAACCAAGTTCATTTCTTATATCGGCCAATTATTTGTACTGCTTGCTATTTTGTGGAGTCTGAGGTTATCTCAAAGTTAATACATAATAACTATCCTCAGATTATGCTAGTGCCAAACATGAGATAACCTGACCAAATAAATAAAAGAGGTATTCAAGAGATGCACCAGTTCCCCATAGGGCCACTGCGCTAAAAATACGGTATTAGCGATTCCAGTGTTCCTAGAGTGAAACAGTGGCTCGAAATAATAATAATAATAGGTTAGATACTGTACTTCACTAAGGCAGATGATATACAGTATCTGTGGTTGCCAACCCATAGCGCACTTAGAATGAATCTCTATGGGAAGGTTCGTTGGCATGATCTCGGGATACCGTTTTCTCCAATTTTACTACCACTTTTAGTTACCTAATTAGCCATATGTTGTGTTTAAAATCTCAAAGCAGAGTCACATGAGAATTTTTTTTATGATGTCATACAAAGTATGAGCATGCTAGATACGAATCTATGGAAGTTAAATCTGGATTCACCCTGGCGTGTATGAAACATTCAGTAAATCAATATCCTAGCTACACTTTGGTAGTTGACTCGCTAATTATGCCCGTGCTGGAGAAACAATATATATTTATAATATCACGTGTTCAAGAATTTAGAGGCATTCTTAATGTACAACCCAAATATAATCATTTAACACATGACACAATGCGTCACTTTTCGGCACACATTAAATCTTGGACAATTATCAGGCAATAGTGGTATCAATACGGATACAGTATTCGAGTCCAATTACTAATTATACATTGGGTCACGAAAGAACAAGAAATATTCAATCAATCAAGCAAGGCCCCATGGGTCTCTAGGCCAAATGGGAAGTCCAGGCCGCATAAACCACTTTGCCGCATATGAAGTCAGGCCTTATGAACTACTTGGCCGCATATGCTCAAGGTTAAAGTCTACTCCTTGGGAAAAGTGTTAAAGGGACAGAAAACGAATGAAGTGTCAGTGATGTGATAAGCCATAAAGTGTGTCAGAGAGAAAAAAAATATATCATAGAAACATATGCCACGGTTCGGAGTCATGCGTCCAAGAAAATTGTGGCCGCATACTCTATAATATCGCATAAGTTCCGGTGCCGCATGGAGTTCGATGCCTCATGGAGTTCGATGCCACATGGAGGTCTCTTAGACTTAGCAAATTTCTCATTCCTTCAGCAAGTGAAAACACAAGGTGTTCAAGGACACTTGTGTAAATAAGCAGTCATGCGTCCAACAAGATGGACATGTTCATAACCCTCTCGGGCCGCATAACACTCTCAGCCGCATAACTCGTTGGCCGCGTGAAAACTTCGTCTTCTCCAAACAACAAATTCGGCCATGGTGAAAGCCCCAAAAACTGAAATCTTATCTTGTCCATAAAATCCTCATTTTAATTTTAAATCGGCCATGGTTTTCTAAAATACATGTTTAATAGATCAAAACTAAGAAAAAAAAAAATCATAAATGCCATAAAAACCCTAAGTTAAAAATGTAGATCTACACTAATCCATCCATCAAAACAGAAAACTCCAAGTTCTAAAAGTGCTAAGAAATACATAACAAACATAATAGAACAATAATATGGAGGATTTATCTATTTCTTATGCAAGGTGTACTTGCCTATGGAAATGAGGAGAGCAAATTAAAGAGAGAGAAAGAAATAAAGAAGTGGAGAGAGAGCGAGAGAGAAAATATTGGGTTATATATGGTAGGGTTGAGGGTTGAACCAAAGGTTTCTCATAACTTGAACCAACCCACAAAATAAACCATGAGCAAGGTTAAACCAAAGAATGGGTCTAGTCTCCATGCACATGCAATCATGCTAAAATAAAAATATGTTCCAAACACGTATATCGAAAATGGGGAGTGATAGTAATTGCCTTTACCTAGTATAATTTTGAATTGGATATATTTCCACTACACTCTATTCACCCCCCTCTAGAGTTTTCTAAATGATACTTCATAGATGTCTCAAGCCTTATTTATTCCTCCTTAATCTCTTTCGTACTATTATATATCTCTGATCCTTGACATGTCATATGCTTTCATCCTTGATCTATTATGTTCCTCCAATTTGATCCTTGATCTATTATGTTCCTCCTTGATCTATTTTGTAGGCTCCGTCAATTTGCTCCCACTTTGATAGCGATCGAGTTGGACCGAGCTAAGAGCTTCTAGCAGGGACTCTATCTGGAGATCATTCTGGTGGTAGAGCAGCATAAGTTCCAAACTTTTGATGCTATGATGAGAGCGACGAGGAAGCATGAGTACACCTCCCAAAGGATCATTGTGAGGGTTAGGGGCCAAAAGAGGCCTCATGCATCGAGGGATCTTATTCTTAGTCTTCATTACCGGCCCCAGTAGTTTGAGCTTTTATGATTGTGTATCCACGGGGAGTAGCACTTGTAGCTTTGTTTCAGCAGTCTTCTCATATGCGTCCTCGGCAACAGAGGCAGTCTTCTTTAGTTGGTTGTTCCCATTGTTGGAAGTCAGGCTATATTCTTTCTGAGTGCTGCAGGGCAGATGGTTTATGTTTGGTGCTTGGTGGAGCAGACCAAATGATGAGTACTTATCTCCTGAGGACTTCAGCTAGATCATCTTCAGTCCAGCCAGCAGTCCCACAATTTAGGGCACCATTGTCGGTTCAGCAGCATCATGTCCAGAGGCCTTTATCGATGCAGTCCCAGACGTTCCAACAGCAGATGCTACAGCAGTATATACAGGCCCTGGCCCAGGCTCAGGCTAGGCAGAGAGGTGAGCTATAGAGTGGAGCAATACCCAGAGGGTAGGGTCATACTTTCACGCTCACCTTGGAGGAGGCGTTAGCATCGAGAGAGGTAATCGTAGGTGATGGAACTAGGGATCTCCAGGACTGCGGATTGGTGGCAGGTACTATTCTCGTTCATTGGTGCATCACAGTTGTTTATATCTGTATGATTTGCAATACGAGTTGGTTTGGAACACGAGTCATTACCTGTAAGGTTGAATATACTTACTGGTAACGGTCTCGTGGTAGTAGATAGAGTTTATACCTCGTATCGAGTCATAGTGTGCGGGAGAGAGTTTCCCTCGAGACTGATAGAGTATCCTATGGGTGATTATGATATCGTCCTTGGAATGGATTTGTTGAGTGATCGACATGCAACGATAGATTACTATGCCAGCATGGTTATCTTTTGTGTCCCTGATGAAAATGAGTTCTTATTTTTAAGAGACGAGGTAGAGTCTCCGTCAATTATCCTGAGGATGGCAGTAGCCGAGAAGGTACAATTTTCCAGAGTTGTCTTTGAGTTCTCTGATGTATTTTCTGATAAGCTTCCAAGCATGCCACCAGTTCGAGACATAGAGTTCTACATTAATTTGATTCCAGGGGCAGAGCCAGTTTTAAAAAGAGTCTACATGATATCACCGTCGGAGTTTGATATTTTGTACTAGATAATTGAGGAGTTGAGGACCAAGAGATTCATTCATGCTAGTAGATCGCCTTAGGGAGCTCTATTGCTTCTTATTAAAAAGAATGATGGAACGTCGCATTTATGTGTTAATTATCGTACACTAAATGCGGTGACCATTAATAACAACTATCCCTTGTCCAAAATAGATGACTTGTTTGATCAGCTTAGTGGAACAACTGTATTTTCTAAGATCGATCTGCGGTCTGGGTATCATCAGATCAGAGTCAAATAGTAGGATATGCCCAAGTATCCCTTGTGTTTGTGATGAGTGTCTTCGTATGTGTGTTCTGTTGGTATCATATGGTTTGGGATTGATACCTTGGAGTAGATATGTAGTTGAGCTAATTGGTATCATAAGGGTTAGTATATCCTAATGGAGAGTTAGGTTAGTGTCTAGTGAGCTGAGTATTCAGCCTAGGGTGAGGGTAAGTGAATACCTTAGTACTTGGTATCACGATACTCAAGTGTCTTTGAGCATGGTAAGTTTGAGTGTTAGGTAAGGAGTAGGATGCTAGTGTAGGTAATAGGAATACCTTAGTATCTTGTGATACTTTGGGTACCATGAGATAGTGTGGTACCATGGTACTCAAGTATCAAGGGTTGTAGGTAATTGAGGTAAGTTGAGAGTGATGTATCCTAGTTACTTCCAAGGTATTGAGACTAAAATTGGATAGTATCTTGGATACGCGGTAAGTGTCTAGGATATGGGCTAGGTAATGGGTATTGTTCTAGGTAATAATGAGATACTAGGATATGAATTAAGGTATTGGGTAAATAGCTAAGGTATTGTGAGATATTAGTATTTATGAGTCTAGATAGTTATGCATATAGTATATGATACCTAGAATACCTAAACCTATAGGGTATTGACTTAGAAAACCTAGAGATAGCTAGTATTAGCTAATATAGCTACATAGACCAACCAAATAGGTAATTGTGAACCCGAAAATAGGTATTGATCTAGTTCTATTCGATTAACCAAGAATTGACCTAGAAACCTAAAATAGAGCTAGTTAAGCTTGCTTATGATTCTAAAATACTTGTTGACATAAAAATTCACATATAGGTCACTCGGACTCCAGTTCAGACACTGATTTATGAATGCCCAGGACCACAGGAGAGAACATTATCTGATAGTTTTATTTAATTGATGATTACTATGATACATGTTCTTAGTGATGTTAATATTTATTTCTGACACGATGGTACACGGATTAGTATATTTTGGATTCCAGTATTCCTCAGTGATTATATATACCGTGATCACCGTGCTCGTATTATAGATCGTGCATCATGATTTATGTATTATAACGTGTCATGAATTGGATCCATTGTACTAATCAGGAGCAGGGTAGTATTAGTTGGTTATGTGATCATATCCCATATACTTGTTTATAGCTAACCATACACTTCATGTATGGTTCAGCCTGATCTTATACTTGTGCATAGCTCCCCATATATAGTTGTACCTGACACTTGTAGAAGCATGGAAAAATTAGATCCATGCGTTCAACAATCATGCGGCCTAGGAAAAAGTTCACCAGGAATTGGACCGCATGATCACTGTGTGGCCCAATTAGGCGATAGCCATGCAGACCAAACGACCGAAGGCAGTTTTGGCCGTAGATGGATCTGACATCACGCTTTGACAATGAGATTACATCTGACATAGAATCCTGACAGAGAAGGATTTTCTGAACATCTCAAAAGATGTGAACTCACTAAAAGACAGAAGTCTCAGAAAGTGTGTAGCACTATGTGTACAATACGACAAACGACTCTCATGAGGTTCTGGCCCATGCGTCCCAGAATCTATACATCCCATGCGACTCTGGCCCATGCGTCCCAGACTCCATGTGTCCCATGCGGCTCAGGCCTCATGCTTCCCAGACTCTATACGGGCCATGCAGCTCTGGCCCATGCGTCCCAGACTCTATGCGTCCCATGCGGCTTTGGCCCATGCGTCCCACACCCTATGCTGTCTCTACGATTCTTGGATTCGTAAGCCCCAGATTCCCCAAAAAACTAAATTATTCTGTTGTAACAAGGTGATCCTCTCCAACCAAGTGACAGGCCACGTGTCCAAATGACCAAGTCGCGCCCACAAAGGACGAGAAACCATCTAGATATTCAGCAAAAAGAAAATCTTAACAAATGTCCACATGATATCTGAAGCCCAAATTCTCGTGCACAGTTGTAACTCCTTTCTATTAGGGTAAGACACATGGCAACTCCCAACGTCCATGCGACCCAAAATCTATACGGCCACTGAATAACTATAAATATCAGGGTACTACCCCTATACAACCCCCCCGGCTAGCTATTGGCAAACCTTCGCTCAAGCAAAAGAGAAGAGCTTCTGCATCGGATCGTCTATGGAGTAAAGAGAGTTGCTACACTCCTAACCCTCTATCGTCACCCCTAGAACACAAAATTTATACTTAGATTGTCTGTTTGGGCCTCCTCTTTGTACTCTGTTTAGTTTGTCCAATTAAATCAGGTTTCTTTCCAAACTTTCACATATAATGGCAAATACGATGGCGACTCTGCTGGGTAAGTCCTTCTCATCTGTTGAGAAGTCTGTGACACAGTCCAATACGTCCAAGCTCGTCTTGACGCAAAAGATGCTGGTGGTTCGCTTCGACCAGCAAGAGTTCAAGAATATGCTCTCGGAAGAAAGTGTCAGTCCTTCCCCAAGGCTAGCCAAGCCCAAAAAGTCCCGCGGGCAGTGGGTAGCGATGGCCGCAGCGTCTCGCCCAACTGTGGAGGGGGTGCTTTCAACCGCTCACCCTGTTGTTGATAGCCAGGCACACACCCAAGACGTCTACGTCCATGCGACCTCCCTGTCTGACGTAGAAACTAATCAGCGCCCAGACTCTGGTAAAGGAAAACACTATGATGCCAGATATTTTGGTGCTGAAGAAGGTTCTATGCGGCCAAAAAGGAGGCCGCATAAGACTGGCAGACGGACTCATGCGGCCTTAGCTCACAGCCGCATGCAGTCGTCCACATGAGGTCCGGACAGCAGCAGAATTTCTGTCTTCAATCGTATCTCATACGGCCCAATGAGAACGGCGAAGACCCAAACTTGGACTCTGCGTACTATGCGCCCGCAGGTGCTAAGTCAAAGCGGTCCAGGACAGTACGAGCTAGCCAAACTCAAACAACTGTCCAGTCAGTCGACTGTTAGAGGGCACCGCTAATCGTTACGCGTGCCCCTGATGGAAAATTATATAAGACTGCCCCATACGTCCAGCCCCCAGCGGCAAATGGACAGGGTCGATCTCAAAAGTCTTTCGTCGATGATCTAAGGTAAGTTCTTGTACTAACCTACACACCCATACGCTCGGTATACCTGGGCCCACAAAAAAGGTGCAAAGGTGAAACAAAACTTTCTCGACTTGCGCAACATGATCAATCACAAGCGCAAAAGGAGGAAAACAACTACGACCAGTGAAATATCCTCTCCAGGGCATCATTATTCCAAGATTATCATCAACTGCTGCTACAATGGAGTGGCAGTGCCCACAAGCAGGTAGTTGGCCTTCCAATGACTTCACTAGAAGATACTTGCCCGACAATAACCCAGAGGTCAGGTGCAAGTGCCAGAGGGGGAGGAGCTTCCCTTCGTCGCATGTTACTCGGCTCGGAAGGTCCTATTCACAAAGGAGAAAAGAAGTCCAGCACCTCCTGTCCATCACTCTCGACCAGCGCATTGAGAAGAATACTACTAGGAAGACCGACAGCAGGACCCATGGAAGGCATTTTTCCGGGAACTCGTTCGAGGAAGAAGCTGTTAGCCGCTGGGAGTAGTTCTTCCTCAGAACCCCTAGGGGTTTCCAAGCTTGGGGTAGTAAACCCCTGGACCTATACAATAATCCAACATTCCGTAAAGATGATGACTCACAAGGAACCGATTCTGAAATCCCTGGGGGTAGCTACTCTGGCAAAGATGATATTGCCTCCTACGCAGGGGATTGTATCCTCTCCGAGTCTGAGGAGGACACAACTCTGGCTATCTTCCTTGAAGAAGGCTCACTGTAAGGGTCCGAGACGGAGAGTGCGACATCCACTGCCCCATCCATCTCTCCCCACGTGAGGACAATATACATGGCAGAAGATGACTATGACATCCCCAGTGACCGACAATGCCTTAAGGCTCTCAAGAACATGATACAGACCATGAATGCATCGATGCAAGCCTTGGCCTAAATAATGCTGGAAATCATGGCAAACTTGGCCTCTCAGCCGGCAAGGACCTCTGAGCCAGCTAACTTAGATCCCGGGAGCAAAGAGGATTCAAATACAACCGCTCCAGCCGTGGGCGGCAATCCTCCCTAACCTGGTTCCTCAGCTCCTTCAACAGCAGACGAGGCTAAGGAAGCAATGAAAGCACTAACTATATCCAACGCGGATTCAAACACAATGCTCCACCCGCGGGAGTAGCCTTCGACTAGTTCTATATCCTGTCGAATAATTATATATCATCATTTGATGATCGCAAGAGTCTTTTCTTCAAAAGATTCTACGAGACAGGACAAGATATGACGATGTCTTCCCTGATGGATGTCGCCCAGGGAGAAAAGGAGCTCACTCATAACTGCATCGAACGATTCTGACAGACAGTACTAAGATTGCCCCCTGGCAATCCCGAAGTAGCGCTAATAGAAATGTGCCAAAGGAACCTACTTCCGGCAGTCAGCCTCTGGATGGATAACGCCCAGTTTAAAGACTGGACGTCATTCATCGTAAGCGCTATCAACGCTGAGAATAAGTTGAAGAACGCCCAAAACTTGGGAATCCATGTCCCTACCACAGAGGACAAGGGGAAACTTCCCAACCCTAACCCCAACAACAACAACAACAGTAACGAAGGCAATAGCAGCCGCGATGGAAAAGGGAAACAGGCTATGGTCACTACCTTGACCAAGAAGCCTGAGCAAAAGCAGGCAGAGGCTCCAAAATAAAAGGAGACTTACTCTTTCGAAGATGGTGATATCAAACCCATCTTCGATATGCTGATGCAGGGAGGCAAATTTTGGCTCTTCGACGTCAGACGTCAGTCTGAAGCGGCAGAAATGGACAACCTTCAAAGTATTGTCACTTCCACCGATACATCCACTACCCGACGCAGGAGTGCTATACTCTGAAGCGGTACATCCAATACCTGATCGATAGGAAGGCCCTTTCCCTAGACTTCGATAATATGACAGTCGTTGCCAACATGGTGTAGCGCCCCGTTCTCCCGATGCGGAGAGCGCGGCTAAGAAACACAAGACGGTATCGTTCGATCGGGATAGATTGAATTAAGAACTCGTCCTCGTTATGGATTTGTTTCTTCGGAATCGATTCCCATATTCAGTGGACTGCGCCCCAAGGATCGGCTTAGCGGCAGAGTCAGGAGGGACCTCTCCGCTGCTATCTTTTATTGCCTCGGTTTTCGATGTCGCTTGTTGCTTTCGTGTTTTGAGTTAGTTTTGGGATTTGCTTGTTTTCCTTGAACGGTTTCGATGGTTTTCATTATTTTCGTTCATTGACTTGCACTTCTATTCCGAGAATGGAAAGAGAGGAAGAAGTATTAATCAAGCTGTTCGTGTGCAGGTGAACGAGCAGTAGGCGGCTTGCGAGCGGAGTCGTGAAGCGCCTCTTTCCTTCTTCTTTTCAAAATCTAAGTGAGTGGCTACCAACCCGATTAGCTAGTCCTGCTTCCAAGCTTCACAGCTAATCAATCTGCACTCTTCTTTGCCCCGATCAAACGATACCAAATAATAATAAAAGAAACCAAGATAAAAGACAAATATACTTGGTTATTATGCTTGTCAATCAAACCTGTGAACTGTTACCTTATCGTATGCTTGTTCGTGCAAATGTTCTATAAACGTGCTAAGTAGAACCCATCTTGTATATGCATAAATGTTCAGGGAGGCTATGCAAAATAAATCATGCAATACTGCTTGTCGTGTACTCGTGTTCTTGCACTCGTGTTGCCTCAAATGCATGACTGTTAACTTGTTCATCGTGTTCGATCATGGACAACTTGTGCACAAGGTATTGGTTCTGCGGACGGTCGCTGGGGCACTGGCACCGATCCGATCCGGGCGGAACTCGTGTGTAGTCGTCGTGTTCGGGACTGGATAGCTTGTAGCGCAATCGTGTTCTCTCGTAGCATGCTATCCTTATCCTCGGCTACATCCACTATGGCAACCATGCCAGTGATCATCATGTATATTTAAACCTGTTGCATACTAACTTGTGTCTCCGTGGCAGGGAAGGCATGGTAAGTATTGTGCAGGTAATTCAGACGGTCAGGTAAAATCTACCGAACGGTGGCACGTTCATTTCAGTAAATTCAATATGCTGCTTAACTGTAAATGAACTAAGGCAAGATAGAAACCAACCAAATATGCATGCTTCACTAAACAATGTGTTGATTGGTATAGTCAGGCTAGCTCGCCTTCACCAGCATGTTTCGATATGCTGACCCTCGTTGAAGCAGGTTCTTCGCACTAAGGCGAACCGAGCGAGGAGCCGAAGTCGTCTTCCCGATCCAGTCCAACTGTTAGCGCATCTTCACCGCGCCTCGAAGCCCCTTGAAGTCCGAAGCTGCAACTCTTCATACACAAATGCAGCTCCGTGGCAAAGCGATCCTCCAGCCTGGAGGTCTTTATCGTTTTGAGTTTATAAAAGGATGTAATGTACAGGACTGCTATCTCATTTTGAGTCAACCCTTTTGTAAGCCGTTCGGCATATTAGCTAACTCGTTCAAGAGTTTGTAATAGATGTTCATTATCAATAAAGAGAACTTTTCTATGTTTCAAATCTGTGTTTCAATTTATCTGCGTACTCTGAATATATGCTTGTTATGCAAATCATTAAAGCCTTGTGCGGGCGCAACTCCAGGCCCGCACGGCGGTCACGACTCGGGGGACGCCTCGGGGCGTGACATAGTAGTATCAGAGCACAGATTCAAAGTTCCTTAGACTTCGTGCTGGAAAAGTTCCTTTAACGATCAAATTCCTATGCGAACTCTTGAACTCGCTAGGCCAAAATGAGATAACATTCATGCAATAAGTCCATAATACATTATGATCCTAATATAATTTACCTTCTTTTGAAGGAATGGTTCCAGCGCAATCTGCAGCACAAGTCCCGGACGAAATGCAACGCCAAGGAAGTAGTTCGGGCACTTCGGGAAGTTCAGAAAGCCAGCGAGCCACGCCAAGCATCGATCCCGTTCAGCAAATATTGCGGATGTTGGGGGAAAACCAACAAAGGGACGAGGCTCGCCATGAACGGGCCGAGAAGCGGGCGGAAGAGAGTCAGCTCAAGTTTCAAGACAATATAGAAGCACGATTCTCAGTCCAACAGAAGCAGGTAGATACCCTGTATCAGATCGTTCAGACTTTGGCTGCCAACCATTCCGCCGCAACAACAACGACTCCGGTGGAGCAGCCCGTGCTTGAAGTAGAGACACCGCAAATTCTAAGAGCGAGGGACGTGACTGCCTTCGACTTTGGCCACTTCAAGAAAGTCTGCAACACCCCATTCAACGGGACTGAGGACCCAGTCGTCGCTCTAGATTGGTTGGCCGAACTTGAAGATCACTTCGCTCTGCTAGAGGTCCCCGAAGAGAAGCGCGTCTCCTGCGCGCAACTACAGCTCCGCCTCAACGCACACGATTGGTTGGACGTGCATCGACGATCTCTCCAATTTGATCACAGAGAGGAGGCGATCTCGTGGACGACTTTTCGTGCCGCATTCGAAGAGGAGTATGTACCCCCTCCAGTCCAACGTCAAATGGAGAACGAGTTCGTGCAGCTGCGGCAAGGCAGCATGACAGTTAAAGAGTACTCCGTCGAATTCAACCGACTCTCCAAATTCGCTAGGGCCTATTTACCTGATGCAGCGAGTCGAGCTAGAAGGTTTGAAGGTGGACTACGCCCTGTCATCCATTCGCACGTAGCCGTTCCTCAGTATCGGACAATGCGTGAAGTCATGAATCACGCCCTGTCGCTCGAACCACACTATCCTCACGTTCCTGCCGGCGCTGTGCATACCTACACTCACAAACGCCAAAGCAACGACAGAGGAAACAATGCTACAAAGCGTCCGTACAACGGTGGCAAACATTGGAGCAATAAGTATCAATTCTGCAAAAAGCTTGGACACGATAAGAAGGACTGCCGCATGAGACTTGGGTTATGCCTCGCTTGTGGACGATCAGGCCATGCTATTAATTCCTGCCCGAACCTTCCTGATCGCCGTCCTGAACGCAATAATCCCTAACGGTAAGTTCTACCCTAAGTTTCGGGACGAAACTTCCAATTAGTTGGGTAGGATGTAGTGCCCCGTTCTCCCGATGCGGAGAGCGCGGCTAAGAAACACAAGACGGTATCGTTCGATCGGGATAGATTGAATTAAGAACTCGTCCTCGTTATGGATTTGTTTCTTCGGAATCGATTCCCATATTCAGTGGACTGCGCCCCAAGGATCGGCTTAGCGGCAGAGTCAGGAGGGACCTCTCCGCTGCTATCTTTTATTGCCTCGGTTTTCAATGTCGCTTGTTGCTTTCGTGCTTTGAGTTGGTTTTGGGATTTGCTTGTTTTCCTTGAACGGTTTCGATGGTTTTCATTGTTTTCGTTCATTGACTTGCACTTCTATTCCGAGAATGGAAAGAGAGGAAGAAGTATTAATCAAGCTGTTCGTGTGCAGGTGAACGAGCAGTAGGCGGCTTGCGAGCGGAGTCGTGAAGCGCCTCTTTCCTTCTTCTTTTCAAAATCTAAGTGAGTGGCTACCAACCCGATTAGCTAGTCCTGCTTCCAAGCTTCACAGCTAATCAATCTGCACTCTTCTTTGCCCCGATCAAACGATACCAAATAATAATAAAAGAAAACAAGATAAAAGACAAATATACTTGGTTATTATGCTTGTCAATCAAACCTGTGAACTGTTACCTTATCGTATGCTTGTTCGTGCAAATGTTCTATAAACGTGCTAAGTAGAACCCATCTTGTATATGCATAAATGTTCAGGGAGGCTATACAAAATAAATTATACAATACTGCTTGTCGTGTACTCGTGTTCTTGCACTCGTGTTGCCTCAAATGCATGACTGTTAACTTGTTCATCGTGTTCGATCATGGACAACTTGTGCACAAGGTATTGGTTCTGCGGACGGTCGCTGGGGCACTGGCACCGATCCGATCCGGGCGGAACTCGTGTACAGTCGTCGTGTTCGGGACTGGATAGCTTGCAGCGCAATCGTGTTCTCTCGTAGCATGCTATCCTTGTCCTCGGCTACGTCCACTATGGCAACCATGCCAGTGATCATCGTGTATATTTAAACCTGTTGCATACTAACTTGTGTCTCCGTGGCAGGGAAGGCATGGTAAGTATTGTGCAGGTAATTCAGACGGTCAGGTAAAATCCACCGAACGGTGGCACGTTCATTTCAGTAAATTCAATATGCTGCTTAACTGTAAATGAACTAAGGCAAGATAGAAACCAACCAAATATGCATGCTTCACTAAATAATGTGTTGATTGGTATAGTCAGGCTAGCTCGCCTTCACCAGCATGTTTCGATATGCTGACCCTCGTTGAAGCAGGTTCTCCGTACTAAGGCGAACCGAGCGAGGAGCCGAAGTCGTCTTCCCGATCCAGTCCAGCTGTTAGCGCATCTTCACCGCACCTCAAAGCCCCTTGAAGTCCGAAGCTGCAACTCTTCATACACAAATGCAGCTCCGTGGCAAAGCGATCCTCCAGCCTGGAGGTCTTTATCGTTTTGAGTTTATAAAAGGATGTAATGTACAGGACTGCTATCTCATTTTGAGTCAACCCTTTTGTAAGCCGTTCGGCATATTAGCTAACTCGTTCAAGAGTTTGTAATAGATGTTCATTATCAATAAAGAGAACTTTTCTATGTTTCAAATCTGTGTTTCAATTTATCTGCGTACTCTGAATATGTGCTTGTTATGCAAATCATTAAAGCCTTGTGCGGGCGCAACTCCAGGCCCGCACGGCGGTCACGACTCGGGGGACGCCTCGGGGCGTGACACATGGTATCCCTCTAGTTCGGCAACTTTCCGACGACGGAAGCCCAAGACTGAGTGGCCTTAGTCCCAAAGACAACAATGGAGGTGGTCAACCTTCCACTTGCTCAAGACCAGAAGGTCGGGCTAATACCTTTTTCCACACCACGTAGAGAGGTCATGTTGGTCCATCCCGATCTCATTCCAAACTTGACGCAGCCGGCGACATACTCAACCGCCAAATCCAAGGGCACGAAATCTAAATCCTGTTACACAGTTTCTTCCTTGGCTGAAGAGCTGGTAGCAGGTACAACAAGGTCAGGCGTAATGTTCTAACCGATGCACAGCGATATGCTCCCGGTTGTCGCGCCTACCACCACTGGTCTTGGGCCATCTCAGCCCCCGCTATCTGACAAATCTAAACAGAAGGAAACTCGCTTCGATAAACTATTACGCAAGGATGCACCACAAGGGCTGGAAAGGCCCTATAACTTTGATATCTTAGCACAATTAGCCAGCACCCCAGAAAAATTATCGCTATTTGTGCTTTTACCGCTCTCCAAAGATATTTGGACTGCCTTGAGTGAGGCATTGCAGAATGCTAATACCTACCTGGCATAATTTAAGCCACCAGCCGAAGATCCTACTGCTTGTCCATATTGCAACAACGCCATGGATGTGATACCCAATATCATCTTCTCACAAAAGGACATATTGCTCTAAAATAATAGGCACGAGATCGGCCCATGTACTACATAGGATATATTGGCGACGTCAAGGTGGACCGAATGCATATTGACCCAGAGTCGTCGATCAGCATCTTTCCGAGAAATCTGCTTCATACCCTGGGGATCCCGATGCATCGTCTAGCGGCCACCAATACTGCCATCAGTGGCTTGAACAAAGGAAGGAGCTACCATCAGGACAAAATCTGCCTGAAATGCCAGATCGGCGACCTAAAAATAGAAATTACCTGTTACGTCATAAACGTAAATACATCATATAACGTCTTGTTGGGGCATCCGTGGATACTTGTAAACCCACTAAAATTTTAAAATTTTATTTTAAGTATTTTTATTAAATTATTGAATTTCTTTATCGTATTTTCATAGTTAATTAGAAAATAAATTGTATTGATTTAATTTACTTAGATAAATACTCATTTAGAATTATTGCACAAAACTATTATTTTTATTTTATTTTATTTTAGGAATCCTTGTTAAAGGGTGATAGATTTTCTAGAATTTATTTTGTGTGCAAATATTATTTTTGATTTTTAACCTCATCTATATATGTAATTATATATAAATAAATATAAAGTTATTAATAGTAATAATAATAATGTTGTTAATAATAAATAAAAGAAAGAAAAGAAAAGAATAATAAATAACTTAAACTCCTAAACAACCTAACTAACTCCTCTCCCCCCAGTAAACCTACGAACCCCCCCTGCGGCCAGACTCTCTCCCTATACTCTCTCCCTATCTCTATGTATATAGATATATATATATATATATATATATATATATATATATATATATATATATATATATATATATATATATATCAAACCTAAACCCTAACCCTAACCCTAATCTCCTTCCCCGACGACCGACCGCAGCTGCCGCCCGCGTCGTCGGCGACCGCACCGCCATCCACCCGCGCACCCGCACGCGCATTTGTACAGCCCCAAGCCCATCTTCAAGGTATTGTATCCCTCTCATCTTTGATTCTTTTCTCGAGCGGTTTGTCCGTGTACGTTCACTACCTAACTATCTAGGATTTCCTTCAAGTGGGACGAGTTTTTGTGCCCTGAATTAGTCGAAAAATCGACCAAAAGTTGGCCGAAAAACTGATTAAAAACAGTCCAGAATTTTAATCCAAACCCCCATGTTCATGCCCAATTTGCTACCAACCTGTTTAATATTTTTAAAATCTAATTGAAGGATTTTCTTCTCTATATAACCGAGAATTTAACTTTTCTTTTAGTTTTTATTAATTTGTTTTATTTGTTAAATTATTCGACCTCCAAAACGACCAAAAACTTAGAAATTTAAAATTGAGATTTTGTGATACGGAGTGCGCCCCGCCAAACGGGACCGCCTCGTCATATACCAATTGCATAGAAAGACGCATATGGTATATCCTGATGTGTGGGATTTTGCAGAAGTTTATTCAGACGTGTGTGCACGTCGGAATCAACCCGTATCCGTAAAAAGTCTCTGTATCCCGACTTTAGGAAAATACCACTCTACTTTGTGTACGCTCTTCAGAATGCGACAAAACTTGCTTCATTGAATTTATGGTATCAAGCTGGTCCTGTGACCCAAGTTTCACGCAATTCTGAGACAGTTGACCAAGCCGCCTATTCGCGGGCCCCACGGTTTGACTTGAAGGGCAAATTTGTGATCGGCTCATCGGAATGCAAAATTGGACATATCGTTGAGTTCGTATCAATGTTTAGAATTTATTTGACCTATAATTTATTCCATTTGGAAACCTTTACCTCTGGCACGTATTTCGATACAAAGTGGGCCACATGTGGACCCCGCTTTGATCCAAAAATACCATTTTGCCCCTGTGTCCAAATTGGATGAAAGGGTAGTATTTTTTGGCTATCTCATTTATTTTGGGAATGGTGGTGATATTTATTTTAGCATCCGGAGATGTTCATTCTGATGCCATAGTTTCTTATCCCTTATGCTTAACGTCTGGATACTTACACTTCGCAGCTTTCTTGCCAGGTAAGATACCTTGCCAAATTGCTTATAGTACTTTGCATGCTTATCATATTTTTATATATTCATTATATATGTATTTTTTTCTAGTCATAATTATATACTATATATGTTGACACATACTTGACACATAGTATCATGGGAGGGAAGGACAATCAGTAGGCGTATGGGCTACCCACTCTGGTAAATCGTAGTAACTAGCATGCACTACGGTAGTTGTGTCATGATGGTCGCTACCCCCATGGTATATCGATTGATGGTATCATGATGGTCGCTACCCTCGCGGTATGACGACTGATGATGTTCATGGATGTGTGTGTGAGTTATGAGATAGATAGAATATCCTATACCTACCCATACGTCGAAATGGTTGTCCATATTAAGTATTTCATATATATTGTCTAGTACAACGTACTTATATATTTTCTGCCTAATATGCATATTTTACTGTATTTAATTGGCATGCTTCTATGTATCTTGTTACGTCCCTCCGAGGACCTGGTCCCTTTCCAGGTGTAGACGATCTTAACTTTTTGCAGGAGCACAGATCAGGACTTGCTACTTATATCTCTTTCGAGGAGGTCTTCTCTTCGAGCCTCGTTGATCATTAGATGTACTTATTTTTGTTACCCTTATATTCTATTTTGGTAGTGGATTTGTCTCCACCCAACTACATGTTCTTATCAAGCATGTTATACTTGATTCAGTTATATAGTTGATTGGTTATTTGATTCTGTGGATGAGATCTAGTTATGCCCTGTGACTTGTGACAATATATATACCACATGTGAGTTAATATTCATATTACAGCGTACGTATGTATTATGGTATCCATATATTGGAGTTGTCATATACATACGGCTGGCATGCTTACATATTCCTAGTCCTACGTATTTTGGGACTGGGGTGTGACAATATATGAACACAGGATCGTGCCGTCCACCCTCTACCAATACCGAAAATATGTAGACGAATACGATTTCGTGAAGATGGAGTTCGCTGATGTTGATCTGTTTAAGGGAATCGAGATTTACTACTCCGACTTGATCCTTTACAAGAAAGTCCTCCAAGATGAAGGTGGCAATGAGGCCGACGATGAAGCCGAGGCCACAATAATACCCGAGGAGCCCATGAGAATTCACCTCAAGGCTCGCACTCCCGACACGGCCATCCCCCTCATCGTCAATTCGTACGGGAAGGTACCTGAATCTCCGATACCTTTTACATCATCAGAACCAATGGTCATTCACCTTCGTAGGCCGAATTGACCACCAAAAGAAGATCCTGCTCTATCTACTCCTTTCTAACCCATGATCGTTCGCATTCACAGGCCGAATCGACCACCAAAGGAAGACCCGACCGCGGCTGCAGCTTCCAGACCTTAGGTGGTAAAATTATACAAGAAACCCCCAAAGCCTTCACTTGCTTGGGGGTAGCCGAGGAGAAGGATGAGCTGGAGGAGTATATATCCACTAATATCAACATCATTTGTCTTGACAATAAAATTCTGCCAGAAAAGATACCTTATTTTCTCAATAAAGGGTTATCTTTGAACTACTCTGAGCATATGCATATAAGTACATTGTACTACATGGGGCACAGTCTAGACCTTCATCTGCACACATAAGTGACCACTACCTACACAGTGCACCGGCTTCACTCTAGTCAAGATTCTTATTTCTTAGTCCGACCCAGGAAGAAGGGAGATAAGCTCATCATCTTCGACATAGTGGAATTCCCCCGGTCCTTCATCCCAAGGGAAGTAGAACCAGAATATGATATATGAAGAATGACACTCTACCGGTACAGTTTATAAGCCCTTTACCTTATCTAGAAGATGGGATACAACCTGAAGATCACTGAAGGGTTGAACTATAGCAAAGGCTGAAGGTGGCCTCTACGACTTCCCTCCCCTGCAGGCAAACCCGATGATTACTATCATAAGACCAAGCAAGGCTTAGGATATCTTGTAAACCCCCTGAATTTTCAAATTATTAAATCTCGGATTTTTTTCCAATTTTCTAGAATTTTCTGGGAATTTTCTGTAATTAAAATCAAGGTTTTTAATTAATAAATGATTTTTAATTGGCAATAAATAATATTAAAATATCATGAAAATAATATTTTTGGGTGTAAAATGGAAAACTGGACTTAGGGTAATTTTTCTGGATTTTTCTGGGCCTCAGACCTATTTTTAAATGCCTAAAAACTAATTTTAAATTAATTATTTAATTTACTGTTTTTATTATTATTATTATTAATTATTATTTTATTTTATTTTATTTTGTTTTTCTGGGCCGGCCCGGCCCAGTGGGCCGAAGCCCAGCCCAGCCCATCCACCCGCTCTTTCGGGTCGGGTCGGGTCAGCCAACCCGACCCGCCCGCAAACCCGCAATCTCCGACCCAGTCCCCCTCTCTCCCTCGCCTCCGCGTCGCGCGCCGCCTCCGCCGCGCCCTCCCCCGCACCGGCCGGCCACCTCTCCCCCACGTTCTCCCCTCAGCCCGCCTTCCCCGGCCACGAGCCGCCCCGGCACCGCCTATAAAACCCTCACCCTTTCTCCTCCTCCGCTTCACCACCTAGCCCTAGCCCCCTCCGCCGCTGCTCGCCTCCGCTCGCCCTCGCCGCCGTGAGCCGCCCAGCACCTTCCTCCCCCTCGGCGCCGCCCGCCGTCTCCTCCCGCAGAACCGCAGCAGCAGCACGAGCAGCCCCCACCGCCGCTGCCGGCCGCCCCGAGCCACCGCCGCCCCCGTGAACGACGCGCCGCCCCTCGACGAACAGTCCCCCGCCCTCGCCGGCCGTCCAGCAGCCGCCCTCCGCCGTCCACGGCCGTTCCCCGACGAAAACCCTAACCCTAGCCATAATTTTGGATTCCGTGTCGGACACGACACGGACACGACTCGACCCTGATTTTCGGGTCCCCTTCAGGTGCGTGTAACTTTCGCCTCGTAGCTCCGTTTTCAATTCCGCAAATTGTGTTGTGAAGCCTGTATGACCCTCTCGGTGTCCGGACAAACTGTTCGGGACATCGCGTCCTGTGGTGATCGCACACCGCGATCCAAAAACAGGAAAAACTAGACCCTGTTTCACCCCGGAACTGAGTGCGCCCCGCCAAACGGGACGACTTGGTCGCGTGCGGTCTTCACAGATACGTGCGTATCGTCGATACGGACGTGTGAGAGTTCGTGGAAGCTGATTCGGGTGTGCGTGCACACCGGAATCAACGCGTATCCGCGGACATCGCCCCGTATCCGCCTTTTCTGCAATTCACCCTAACTTCGTGCACACTCGTCAGATCGAGACGAAACTTGCGCCATCGGACTCGTAGCGATACGCTGGTCCTGTGGGTCAAGTTTGGTTCGATTCTGAGAACGTTGACGAAATCGCGTGTCGTGGGCCCCACAGGCCCCGCTCGACGGGCGATTTTGTGTTCGGCTCATCGGAATCCAAATCTGGAAGTTCCGTTGGGTTCGTATCAGCGTTCCTGACCTGTTGACACTAAGTTTGGTGAATTTGGAGACCTTTGACCCGGACACGTTTTTCGGTGCAAAGCGGGCCAATGGCGGACCCCGTTTTGACCCGAAACTGCCGTTTTTGCCCTTGTCTCCAAATCGGACCCAAGGACAGGCGTTTCTAGCTATTTGACATCTTCTGAGCGTGATGGTAATGTTTATTTCAGCACTTGGACTCATCTCTGGATATTTCCCCGAAGAACTATTAATCGGATCCAAACAACAGGCAAGTACCTGCACTTCAAGTTTAATCTTTATATTGTGATAGTTAATTCCCTGCCTTATATGTACCATTGATGATTACACGTAGTGCTAGAACACTGGATTTCATGTCTTGAATATTGGAGTTCATGTCTTGTTTTTCATGTCGGGTGGGAGAATACTGAAAGGCATGTAGTTTATCCTGACCCTTGCCATGTTTAATAGCTGTTGGTACACGACTGTCCATCAGCCGGATCTCGATTATTCATGATAAATAGCCGTCTATGACGGCCGGTTTAACCCTATAAACCCCTACATGCCAACTAGGTATTCTAAATACACAAGTTCACACACATAGTTTCTTGTCTTGTTGCAGTTCCTGTTGTCTTATCACAGTTACATTTGTCCTATCATTCCTGATTTACTCATGCCCTGGTTTATAGCAATTAATCCTGTTTTACTTATAATCCAGATTTATAGCATTATTTCCCAGTTAATTTTACTACTTACTTATGCATATTCTCACCATGATGATTAGTCAGTTATTTTCTACCTGTCACACATATTTAGTTAAATCTTGTTGTGCATTGTGTACTTTGCTCCTTTCCTGACTGGATCCGTTGTTTTAGGCGATGATGAGAACTTTGCCCCTACCTTTTATGGCCACTATGAGTTAGCAGGTAACACACATGAGGAGCCAGTTTCCCCCAGGAGGCTACTTCTGTGGATCAGTTAGCTGTAGCTGCTTATTCTTTCCTTTTCAGCATATACTCGGGTTTATCCCCGATTTATCTTCTGGCTTGTATTAACTGTGGATTGGTTGTCACAGATTAAATATTATGAAATCTCAGCATTCCTTTTTCCTGTTATTTTCCTTGTCTATTTACTTTTGTGGATGAGATAGACTTTATATTACCTGTGATTATGCCCTAGACAGCGTACTACCGCCGATACTGCGGCGTAGGCTGGACGTGCCCACGTACTCGTGCCCGAATTTCCGGGTGCGGGTCGTGACACGTTTTTGTGGTGGCCCATGCAGGTCCAACGACTAAATTGTTCGGTTTCAACTCAGGGACCGAACAGGCCTGCAATAAAGCTAGGATAAGTTTATAGGATCTCATCCACTTGCTTGAATCATTTTTTTGATATCTGTATCGTATTCGAACTAATATGAACTTGCATCTTGCCTTGATTCCTGTGCGCCTCTTATTGGTTATTTTGGATACAGGGAGATGGACCCACAAGCCAGCAACGAGACTCATGCAGAAACACCACAAACCGTTGTGATTACCCAAGGAAACGATGTGATACCAGTCGGTGAAGGCCAATCATCACAAGGCAGTCAAGCAAGTCAGCCTGCCTCAATAATCCGTCAAGATGGCGTTCCACCCTCGACGCAGCCTATTCCACCAATGCCTTCCTTCCCACCGGGACCGCCTATGGACGAACAGCAGATGTTCCGCATGTTCTACATAATGATGCAAGCCTATCAGAAGGTTCAACAAGAAACTCAGCAAAACCAAGCGGAGAACTTCATCGACAGAATTAGCTCGGAGTCACGTAAGCCAAGCAGTTCAAATACAATTACCTTCGACGAAGACGTTCTTACTGCAGCACGACCTGTGGAGTGCACCACAAGGATCGAGTCCCGCTAGAAGCGGCCGTATACGTCAGCACCAGACCAAGCACAACCGGAAAGAGCTGCAAAGCGACCACAGATGAATCCAACTCAAAGACAGAACCAACGAGTTCCCACTTGTGGCTTTTGTAAAAAATAAGGTCACATTTGGAAGGATTGTAGAAAGAGGCTAGGTGTCTGTCTATATTGTGGATCAGCAGCACATCAAGTGAGGGACTGTGCAGCTGCTCCAAGAACACGGACAAGCTTACGCGATGACCGTGGAGAACGTGCAGACTCTTAGAGTCACTAATGCACGTAAGTGATTCGTAGATACCGTTTTCTAGTATTATTTTAGCTTGTGCCTATTGGTTCGTGACCTCAGCCCCAACCTAGTAATTTTGAACTTGCTAATAACCTAGTATGCTTTTATATTTAATAACTGTAGAGATTGTAGAGTCTTCTGTTATTTTGCTTATTATGTGAATTTAAATTTTGTACCTCCTTTCATCATCATCTAGCGCACTTAATTTTGATGTACTTTGTTTATGCTGCTATTCTATAGCCTAGTTTTGCAAGCTTACTCTTTATCAGGCTTGTTCATGACACGTGTATTATTGGACGCGTACACTAATACAAGTGTCTGTTCAGAATCAGTGTATTACGGTCTGATCAACCTTAGTGCATTTTGATTCGCACTTCGCACGACTACTTTACGTGGATTGAGATACGTAGTGATTAGTAGACAAATATACTTGACCTAGACATGCTGAGCATATCGTATCAGTTACATAACTGAACTAATACGAGCATGCGAATAAATGACTACCAGAATAGAACCTCAATCCATAACCGCCTGACAAATCCCATTAGAATTCTTTAAACGCCTTGACCCCTATACTTCTGTTCTATCACCCCACCCTTGAACTCTTTATTATTGATCCTCGTCTTCCCTTATTTCGGGAAGACGAAATCCTGTGCTTGGTATAAGTTTGATACATAGATAGTACTAGAGATGCCACTTAGGCCGATCACATACTTGAGGATTAACCTTCATAATTGAGGACATATCATATGTGATATGATCGGCGTTGAAATTTCGAGGATTGAATGACATGAGTAACCATATTAAGGAATATTTTCTTAAAGTATATAGTCTTTTGTGATGAATGGGTAAATTCTAAGTTGGGTAGCAATACAATTGTCAACTCAAGGGGAATGTCCTTTGGATTGTGACCGAGTAAGGTTAGATTGGAAGAAGCAAGCCTTTCTCATTTTTGAAAATTTAGAGGAGTGACTAAGATGATTAATGAATTGATATCGAGGACCCAATAGTTACATCCTAGGTACATGATTTAATTTTGAATAATGAGAGTAAAATCGTCAACTTGAATTTAGAGGATGTAATTCAGACTTGAACATTGGTGGACTACACTTAAATTATTTTTCAATTTGATGATTTGAATTAAGAATTTAAAAGTTGATGGTTGGACTACCTAGTTGGAATATTGAGGATGTGAATGTAATTTAAAAGGGCTGAAACATACAAATATTGTTGGACTCGAATCACTTCTAGAGGAATTATGATAATTCGAATCGTGAGGCAAGGTCATCTTGAAAATACTATATGGACTAAAAATTAAAAATCTGCTTGTGGATAATTTGAGGAAGTAAGAAGTAATAACCATAGGTTGAATTTTGATGGGAACAAGTAGTCGTCTTAGCCTTGAAGTGGTTGCAGTGGACATGATTAGAATTTAAAATTATCGCAAGGAGATTGCGATTGATGTACATGAAGGGTTAACAGAGTATGGCTTAATTTTAAATTTCAAGGACAAAATTTTGTAAGTTGGGTAGGTTGTAAACCCCCTGAATTTTCAAATTATTAAATCTCGGATTTTTTTCCAATTTTCTGGAATTTTCTTGGAATTTTCTGTAATTAAAATCAAGGTTTTTAATTAATAAATGATTTTTAATTGGCAATAAATAATATTAAAATATCATGAAAATAACATTTTTGGGTGTAAAATGGAAAACTGGACTTAGGGTAAATTTTCTGAATTTTTCTGGGCCTCAGACCTATTTTTAAATGCCTAAAAACTAATTTTAAATTAATTATTTAATTTACTGTTTTTATTATTATTATTATTAATTATTATTTTATTTTATTTTGTTTTGTTTTGTTTTTCTGGGCCGGCCCGGCCCAGTGGGCCGAAGCCCAGCCCAGCCCATCCACCCGCTCTTTCGGGTCGGGTCGGGTCAGCCAACCCGACCCGCCCGCAAACCCGCAACCTCCGACCCAGTCCCCCTCTCTCCCTCGCCTCCGCGTCGCGCGCCGCCTCCGCCGCGCCCTCCCCCGCACCGGCCGACCACCTCACCCCCACGTTCTCCCCTCAGCCCGCCTTCCCCGGCCACGAGCCGCCCCGGCACCGCCTATAAAACCCTCACCCTTTCTCCTCCTCCGCTTCACCACCTAGCCCTAGCCCCCTCCGCCGCTGCTCGCCTCCGCTCGCCCTCGCCGCCGTGAGCCGCCCAGCACCTTCCTCCCCCTCGGCGCCGCCCGCCGTCTCCTCCCGCAGAACCGCAGCAGCAGCACGAGCAGCCCCCACCGCCGCTGCCGGCCGCCCCGAGCCACCGCCGCCCCCGTGAACGACGCGCCGCCCCTCGGCGAACAGTCCCCCGCCCTCGCCGGCCGTCCAGCAGCCGCCCTCCGCCGTCCACAGCCGTTCTCCGACGAAAACCCTAACCCTAGCCCTAATTTTGGATTCCTTGTCGGACACGACACGGACACGACTCGACCCTGATTTTCGGGTCCCCTTCAGGTGCGTGTAACTTTCGCCTCGTAGCTCCGTTTTCAATTCCGCATATTGCGTTGTGAAGCCTGTATGACCCTCTCGGTGTCCGGGAAAACTGTTCGGGACATCGCGTCCTGTGGTGATCGCACACCGCGATCCAAAAACAGGAAAAACCAGACCCTGTTTCACCCCGGAACTGAGTGCGCCCCGCCAAAAGGGACGACTTGGTCGTGTGTGGTCTTCACAGATACGTGCGCATCGTCGATACGGACGTGTGAGAGTTCGTGGAAGCTGATTCGGGTGTGCGTGCACACCGGAATCAACGCGTATCTGCCTTTTCTGCAATTCACCCTAACTTCGTGCACACTCGTCAGATCGAGACGAAACTTGCGCCATCGGACTCGTAGCGATACGCTGGTCCTGTGGGTCAAGTTTGGTTCGATTCTGAGAACGTTGACGAAATCGCGTGTCGTGGGCCCCACAGGCCCCGTTCGACGGGCGATTTTGTGTTCGGCTCATCGGAATCCAAATCTGGAAGTTCTGTTGGGTTCGTATCAGCGTTCCTGACCTGTTGACACTAAGTTTGGTGAATTTGGAGACCTTTGACCAGGACACATTTTTCGGTGCAAAGCGGGCCAACGGCGGACCCCGTTTTGACCCGAAACTGCCGTTTTTGCCCTTGTCTCCAAATCGGACCCAAGGACAGGCGTTTCTAGCTATTTGACATCTTCTGAGCGTGATGGTAATATTTATTTCAGCACTTGGACTCATCTCTAGATATTTCCCCGAAGAACTATTAATCGGATCCAAACAACAGGCAAGTACCTGCACTTCAAGTTTAATCTTTATATTGTGATAGTTAATTCCCTGCCTTACATGTACCATTGATGATTACACGTAGTGCTAGAACACTGGATTTCATGTCTTGAATATTGGAGTTCATGTCTTGTTTTTCATGTCGGGTGGGAGAATACTGAAAGGCATGTAGTTTACCCTGACCCTTGTCATGTTTAATAGCTGTTGGTACACGACTGTCCATCAGCCGGATCTCGATTATTCGTGATAAATAGCCGTCTATGACGGCCGGTTTAACCCTATAAACCCCTACATGCCAACTAGGTATTCTAAATACACAAGTTCACACACATAATTTCTTGTCTTGTTGCAGTTCCTGTTGTCTTGTCACAGTTACATTTGTCCTATCATTCCTGATTTACTCATGCCCTGGTTTATAGCAATTAATCCTATTTTACTTATAATCCAGATTTATAGCATTATTTCCCAGTTAATTTTACTACTTACTTATTCATATTCTCACCATGATGATTAGTCAGTTATTTTCTACCTGTCACACATATTTAGTTAAATCTTGTTGTGCATTGTGTACTTTGCTCCTTTCCTGACTGGATCCGTTGTTTTAGGCGATGATGAGAACTTTGCCCCTACCTTTTATGGCCACTATGAGTTAGCAGGTAACACACATGAGGAGCCAGTTTTCCCCAGGAGGCTACTTCTGTGGATCAGTTAGCTGTAGCTGCTTATTCTTTCCTTTTCAGCATATACTCGGGTTTGTCCCCGATTTATCTTCTGGCTTGTATTAACTGTGGATTGGTTGTCACAGATTAAATATTATAAAATCTCAGCATTCCTTTTTCCTGTTATTTTCCTTGTCTATTTACTTTTGTGGATGAGATAGACTTTATATTACCTGTGATTATGCCCTAGACAGCGTACTACCGCCGACACTGCGGCGTAGGCTGGACGTGCCCACGTACTCGTGCCCGAATTTTCAGGTGCGGGTCGTGACATATCTAATGCCTCCTACAACCCTGAGGGCTTAGGTGAAGAAGATGAAGTGCGCCCACACTCTTTAGAATCTTTAGCCTGGGACTCCGACGTCTGCATCAGGGATGTGCTCAGACAAACATTGTCCTCCAATATGGTATCTGCCGACCTTGAGAAAGACAACGAGGATCCACCCGAGCTCTTTGAGTGGAACCTTGGGCCCAATACCTTGATTCATAATGGGAGATACGATTCGAACAATGAGAGGCTCCCACAGAGGATGAAGTCGTACAAATTGACCTCGGTGAGGAATCATACCCCAAACCTATCTTCGTCAATAAAATCTTATCCGACGAAGAACAAGAATCCTTATTACAACTCATCAGAGAATACATGGATGTCTTTGCTTGGAGTTACGAAGACATGCCAGGAATATATCCCCAAATCGCGATCCACAAACTCAATATCTTGTCGAACGCCAAACCAGTCAAGCAACAACAATGACGGTTTCGGCCATACATGATGAATTCCATCGAAGCTGAAGTTAACAAGATGATAGCTAGTGGCTTCATCCGTGAGGAACAACACCCCGACTGGGTAGCTAACATTGTTCCCGTCGTTAAGAAGAATGGGAAGATCAGAATCCGCACCGATTTCCATGATCTAAATATGGCATATTCTAAAGATGAATTTCCTCTTTCGATCACCGACGTAATGATCGATAACACTTGTGGCTTTGAGCACATGTCCTTCATGGATGGCTTCTCAGGCTACAACCAAATCAAGTTATTTTTTGACGATGAGAAACATATATCATTCTGGACCCGATAGGCGTATACTGCTACACGGTCATGCCTTTCGATCTAAAGAACGCAGGTGCTACATACCAGCGAAGTATGAGCACCATTTTTTGTGAATATCTGTATAAGATGGTGGAATGCTACAACGACGACATCGCCGTCAATAGTTGCTCCAAAGATGATCACCTCCAATTCATGAGGACCGTGTTTGACTTAATACGCGCATATTGTCTCAAGATGAACCCTACTAAGTCCTTCCTGGGAGTCACCAGCGGCAAATTCCTGGGTTTCGTCATCACTTCCCTAGGTATTCACATAGACCCCGACAAGACCAAGGCCATCCTGGAGATGAATCCCCCAAGGAACCTCCGGGAACTCCGTGACCTTCAAGGGAGGTTAGCATACATCAGGAGGTTCATATCAAACCTCTCTGGACGTTGTCGACCATTCACACAGCTCATGAAGAAAGGTGTCTACTTTATTTGGAATAAAGAGTGCCAATGAGCGTTCGACAACATCAAAGAATACCAATCAAACCCTCATGTGGTGGTGGCCCCGGTAATGGAAAAGCTTAATTTTCTCTATGTACGTGTGATAGATCACTCTCTCGGTGCCCTGTTAGCCCAGAATAGTGATGTAGGCTATGAGCAGGCCATATACTACCTCAGCTGGATGATGGTCGGCACAGAACATAAGTATACCACCGTTGAGAAGGATTGTCTTGCGTTGGTATTCGCTATCCAAAAAACTAAACATTACGTGATTGTACAGACCACTCATATAATCTCGCGAGTCAACCCCCTCAGGGTCCTCATGACCAAACCTGGGGCACTCTGTTCCCGCTTGGCTACCTGGGCAATACTATTATCCCTATATGATATGGTATTGTCGCACATAAGGCCGTCAAGGGTCAAACATTGGCCGACTTTCTGGCAGCCCACCCGGGGTCAGAAATCTCAAAGCTCCATGAAGAGATTCCAGACGAAGTGGCGGATGTCAACATCACTTCACACGAAGCTATCCGGCGAATGTTCTTTGACGGTGCTTCAAGAGCAGGGCCCAAAGGTGGCATCATTGATGGAGTCTGGATAGTGTTGATCTCTACATACGACCTCGTTATCAATCGTGCGTACTCCCTCACGGAGCCATACTCCAATATTGTGGCAGAGTACAACACCCTAATCATCGGACTCCAGCTTGCTAATAAAGTCAGAGTAGAGTATCTGGAGGCCTACGACGATTCTTATCTAATCGTCACTCAGGTCCGGGGAGTATATAAAGTCCGAAACGAAGACTTGATCCCCTACCACCATATTGTATTTAGTATTATCACAACCTTCAAGATGTTCTTTATTGAGCATGTCCCTCGGTTGCAAAATATTGAGGCTGACGCCTTAGCCGGGCCCCGCTGCTTCCATGGTAGTTCCAAATAACGCCCATCAACTAATCGATGTAATCGGCCAAGAGCTGATATATCCCAAAAGTAACTATGCTTGTTCTTCAGCTATGCAATGGAGGTTGACACTGATATTCTATATTGGAGGCTTTCATTCATTGACTACGCAGTCTATGGAGTTCTTCCTGAAAACCCAAAGTAAGCTACTTCAATTAGAAGACGCTCCCTCCGTTTCTATTACAATACAAAGACCAAAATATTGTATCATTGGTCCTATGACGGCCTTCTGCTATGATGCTTATCGAACACAGAGAAAAAACAAGCCCTCTGTAAAGCTCATAACGGTGTCTGTAGGACACATCAACCCAGTCCGAAGCTACAAGACCGTCTTCGAAGAATGGGCTACTATTGGCCTACGATGGTAGCATATGCTGTTGATTACACGAGGAAGTGCCAAGCCCACGCAGACTTCATCCACCAGCCACTTGAGTTCCTACACCCAACGTTAACATCTTGGCCGTTTGAGGCATGGGGAATGAATATCATCGGACAAATCTGTCCGCCTTCATCGAAAGGGCATCGGTTCATCTTGGCGATCACCGACTACTACTCCAAGTGGGCTAAAGCTGTCCCACTCGCTGAAGTGAAAACATCAAACATGATTAACTTTATCATGCATTACGTCATATAGCACTTCGGCCTGCCGCGTAGGATTGTCCACGATAATGGTCTATATTTTGCAAGTCACACCTTCTATCCGTTCAGTGACAAGAACCGAATCCAAAATATAGCCTCCATGGCATATAACCTCGCAGCAAACGGTCTGGGGGAAGCGTTCAACAAAGCCATTATCAAGCTCTTCAAGAAATTTGTATCTTCCAACAAACGCGACTGGAACGAGAAGCTGGGTGAATATCTCTAGGCATACCATACAACAGTCTAGACAACTACTAGTAATAAGCCATTCTATTTGGTGTACAGAATTAAGACGGTACTCATATTCGAGATCCAGATCCCTTCACCACGAGTAGCTATTTACAACCGGCTAACCACAGACGATAACTCCCGCTGACGGTTACAGGAGTTGGAAGCACTCGATGAGAAACGGGTCTTAGCTCAACAACGCATTGAGCTGTATCAAGCGCGCCTCTCTGGAGCCTTCAACAAATGGGAAAACATTGAAAGTTCCAAGTGGGTGACCTCATCTTAACAGTAAGAAGACCGATGGTTATGACTCACAAGACAGCCGGTTCCAACCTAAATGGGAGAGCCCGTTCATTGTGGAAACCTAATTTTTAACGGCGCATACGGCTAGCAAAACCCATTGGCGACTTGTTCCTGATGCCTATCAATGGCAAGTTCCTCAAAAAGTACTATGTCTAAATTAGACTGGTACTCCTCTATTACAAAACTATATCGTATCTTCCTGGGTGCTGGTTCATGTCCACATTATCGCTGGAATGTCGCTCTAATACACTACTCCGACGGAGTTTGCCATGTCCATATTACCTCTGAGCAAACTTTTTGGTCTAGACCATCGATCATTACGTCCATATTACCTCTGATATCAATTATCTTTTAACGTATCACCCGTACTCAATCCGGAGTATGCCCACGGTGCTAAGTCCAAAAAACCTATCACGTCCATATTGTCTCTTATAGGATTTATTTTGAATCTATTACTCGCATCCCAAGTGCACAAAAGGGTAATATATTCATCAAAGATCCCTCAACGGGATATTCTTACTATCCACAAAACCTATCACGTCCATATTACCTCTGATAGAGTTTGTTTCGAATCTATTACTTGTGCCCTAAGTGCGCAAAAGTATAATAGGTCCACTAAAATCCCCCAGTGGGATGTCTATACTAATTACAAATGCTGTACTACGACCATCTCACCTCTAGTACAAGCGCCCCGATGTCAGCAGTAATGCTGACGGCGGCCCTTGGGTCTTATCTTCTCAAAAATGTCACTTTGGGGTTTGTGTGAGAAGATAGTCCAGAATCCTAAAGAGATCTAATCAAACCAAGGTAGTTAATGAGTGGGTGGCAGCCTGGCAGCGCCCATCCATTCATTCATGCGACCTAATATCCATGCGACCTAATGTCCATACGGCCTAAATATACCCTGTCCACGCTTCTTATTCAAAGTATTTCAAACTTATCTGTTTAAAAACTTTGAAGGGGGTCTTGTAGAAGCATGAAAAAATTGGATCCACGCGTTCAGCAACCAAGCGGCCCAGGGAAAAGTTCAGCAGGAATTGGACCGTATGATCACCATACGGCCCAATTAGGCGATAGCCATGCAGACCAAATGAACGAAGGCAGTTTTGGCCACAAATGGATCTGATATCACGCTCTGACAACGAGATTACATCTGACACAGAATCCTGACAGAGAAGGATTTTATGAACGTCTCTAAAGATGTGAACTCACTAAAAGACAGAAGTCTCAGGAAGTGTGCAGCACTATGTGTACAATATAGTAAAAGACTCTAATACGGCTCTGACCCATGCATCCCAGACTCCATGCGTCCCATGCGACTATGGATCATGCGTCCCAGACTCCATGTGTCCTATGCGACTTTGGCTAATGTATCCTAGACTCCATGCATCCCATGCATCTTTGGCCTCATGCGTCCCAGACTTCATGCGTTCCATGCGGCTCTGGCCCATTCGTCCTAGACTTCATGCGTCCCATGCGGCTCTGGCCCATGTGTCCCAGACCCCATGCAGTCTCTACAATTATTGGCTTCATATGCCCCAGATTCCCAAACAAACCAAATCATGCTGTTGTAACAAGGTGATCCTCTCCAACCAAGTGGCAGGCTACGTGTCCAATTGACCAAGTCATGCCCAAAAGGAACGAGAAACCATCCAAATATTCAGTAACAAGAAAATTTTAACAAATGTCCACATGACAGCTGAAGCCCGGATTCTCGTGCACAGTTGTAACGTCTTTATGTTAGGGGAAGACACATGGCAACTCCCAACTTCCATGCGGCCCAAAATCCATGCGACCACAGAACAACTATAATAATAGGGTACTACCCCTATACAACCCACCCCCCCGGCTGGCTATTGGCAAACTAGCACTCAAGCAAAAGAGAAGAGCTTCTTCATCGGATCTTCCATTGAGTAAAGAGAGTTGCTACACTCCTAACCCTCTATCGTCACCCCCAAAATATAAAATTTGTACTTACATTGTTTGTTTAGAACTCCTCTCTATACTCTTTTTAGTTTGTCCGATTAAATAAAGTTTCTTTCAAACTTTCATATTTAATGGAAAATAACCCTATTATATATCTTGTGCATAGCCAATCATATATGGTTAATCCTGATCCATGTTTTCCATGTCGATCATATAACGAACTAGTATTTTAAAATACTTAGATAGTTGCAGTTATTCTCTATTTTACTTCATACTTGATGATATATGCTATTTATTCCTATCTACTTATCGTTCACTACTTGTCATGCCATGACTACAGTTTACATTTTTATCCTACATGCCTCGTTATGATTTTTCAGTTTTACTGTTCATCATGTATTATATTTACTATTACTGTTTTATAGTCTTTATTGTTTAATTGAAACTGCTATTGCAGTTGTACACGTTCCATCATGACTGGATAATATTTTTATTTGTTGTTATGCTTTATGTTCTTGGACTTCGGAGTGACGCTATAGTTGAGACTGCTCTTGCACCGGGGATCATAAGGTGACAACTGTAGAGTTCTATACTAGTGTTTCTTATTTTCATACCATGTTCTAGTTTTATTTTATTTTTATTGTTGTTTGGATTATCTTCCTTATTCATTCTTCCTTTAGAATATTATGATTAAGTACATGAAAGAACTAGTTGTATTAGTATGATTCTAATGAGATCTAAACAGCGTTCTACTGCCGATGCTGTGGCATAGCCTGGAAGTAGCCATGTACTCGTGCCCCGATCATCTGGGTGCGTGTCATGATATATTTTTATGGTGGCCCAAACAGGTCTCATCTTTGCAACTATCATGATGTCGTGGTAGTACTTAGGCTTAAATGTACTAATGCGAGCCTACAATAAAATAGGATTGATGGATTATAAGAAGTATAGTACTCAATCATAGATTTGGAAATTCTTAAAAGATTCCTGGGATGACCTTATAGAATCTTATTATAAACCCTATTTTGAATCTATTTTTGCTTTCTTTCGTTCACATTCGCCTTTACACATGCTGTTGTTGAATTTGATCCTTGTATCGAGATAAATTTTAAGGACTATATTGAGGTATATTCTGATGATATATTTTGTAAACCCCTTTGACCAATTTAGGGTTTAATTTGAATTAAATTAAGAGACTAGGATTAATTTGGTACCATTAATATTAATACGCAAATCGTGTAACTTAGTACACCTTACCAATGCTTCGATGTTTGGGACGCTACGATAGTAGGTACCCCCAAACTAATTAAATACACATCTCCTAGACATACCAGACTACCCATCTGACTCCTGTGTAACTTTTAGATTCTTAATATTGTGCTTCATTTGAGCTATGCAATATTCGTTACAGACGCCTACGTTTTATTTTAATAAATTCAATATTCCTTGATTGTCCATTCCTACTTGAAATTGAGGAACAACCACAACCCAATTCCCTAGTACCCAAATTAGGGTATTAGCCTACACCAAGCCTGCTACGCCCACGACTCTTGTCTCATACCCCAAACCTAGTTCTATATGTCTTCAATGCATTAGGAAACACCATGTGCAATTGTTTTAATTTAATTTAATTAAAGGCCAATTCCACCTCAAGCAGGACCTAACCAAGCCCATGTGCTCCCTTTTATGTAGAACAGCCCCCACTTCCATGAGTCCTGGCCGGCCCAAATCTCGAGGCCAGCCCACAAACTTTCCCACATATAAATACATATTATCTACCATTAAAACCCTAAAATTAACTATTCATTACCCTTCCCCCAAACCCTAGCCGAACGCCTAACCCGAGCCCCCTCTTTCCCGACCGGACACCTACCGCCTCCGACTTCACAAACACCCTCACCACCACATCAAGTTGCTACTCCCACTACCACGACCACCGCCTGCTCTCCACCACCCCAGCGCCACCATCATCAGAATACCATCACCTTCCCCATTGCCGGCATCCACTCCGCCTAACCCGAACCCGACTGATCCCGACTGCCCCAAACTGCCTCCAGCACCGCCAATCACCATTGTCAGGCCAACCCCGACCTCCCCCACAGCCTGACCGCTACCCAGGCGCCGTCCCCCGCCGACCAAGCCTCTGTAGCCGCTGCTGCGACCACTACAGTTGCTGCTGCTGCCGCTGCTGTCGGAGTTGCCGTACGATGCCGGAGCCGCCGTGCCGGAGTACTGACGTAGACTGGACAACACCCCTCTCGACTACGAATTGGTAAACACCCCCTCATTCGTTGTATGATTGATTAATCGTATCAACCGTATCGTCGTGTTGGGTGACGACACAACTAAGTCACAGTAAACTATATGTATATAAGTATGTATGTTTAATTAGATTAAATAAAATTTATAGTTAATAATTATTCCGACCATATGACCTGTACAGGAAACTTGTATTCCACCTAAAGGCGTAGACATAGACTTAGTACATTTATGCATGGGGAATAATGAAGTATAATTTAATAAGGCATAGTGTAGTTTCGTAAACCATAATTTAGTGATTTATTGATGTGAGGTACACAGTGACAGAGGACAGGGTACACATGAATCTTAGCTACATGCATACGCGACCCTGTAGTCGATCCACCGTGAACTTTCGTCAATACCTAAGAGCAACGTCGTAGTCGTGTATGTATTGTTTAGTGTCTGATGCTGGATTGCTATATTATATTGTGTTTAGGATCATTGGATCAGCCAGGAGACACTGCAGGAACCAGATTTTGGCATTCACAGCTTTAGGACTCAGGCAAGATACCTTGCCATATTTACTGTTTATATTAAATGCTACATATGTTGTATGATATCTTATTGCTTTATTTTATATGACTGTGCGCGTCCGAGATTGACTCGGTGCAGTCGACGGATGCGTCGATGATTTAGTATACTTGACCTAGTTGCTAGTAGACTCACTCCATTGGGAGGATACTGTGGTATTTTTTGAGACCTGACACTCATACACGTATCACTGTGATAACTCATATTGGGATGCGGGTTCGCATACTCGACTAGCTATCAGTGCGTGTGACATGCATCACGGATAGTATGAACTCAGGGCTATTTTAATTATAGAGACTGGCATATAGATACGTGGTATGCACATTAAGTATTTGACTAGTGTATCTATATTGGGCGGGGAGGACAGCTAGTAGGTGTATGGGATACACCCACTGGAATTTGTGGTATCCGGAGGAGATACGTTTTCAATGACTCCCTTTATGCAGGTGCCCCGTTCTTCGGAGTGGTATGGATGTTATATTATGCAGATGCCACATTCTTCGGAGCGGTATGGACATTATATTATTCAGGTGCCCCGTTCTTTGGAGCGTTATGGACGTTATATTATGCAGATGCCCCATTCTTCGGAGCGGTATGGACGTTATGCCTACACCTACCCATACCCATACGTACCAATGTTGTCCTCATATTGCATTCACTTAGATGGTTAGCACACCCTTTATTGTATTTATTTTATTCAGTATTCATATATATGGCATATTTCTATGTATCTTGTTACGTCCCTCTGAGGACCTAGTACCTTTCCAGATTTGAACGAGGCATATTACCCCACAGTGTATGGGCCAGGACATGAGACTAGATACGCTACAGCTGAGGAGCTAGAGGTGCTATCGTCAGAGTTTTCGTAATCAGTTGGTAGGCCTTCTGCCTAGGATTGGGAGCATCATTATCTAGTCAGCCGATGCCCTAGTCATTATCTTGTATCTATCATTTCAGTACTTTTATTTCGTCATAGTAGTGGGTTTGTCCCCACCAGACATTCTTGGTTGTACTATGATATTTTGAGACAGGCGTTTATCTTCCAGCATTTATTATCAGTACATTCTTGCTTTTTTTATTTTAGATGAGATTAGATTATATATTGTAGATTTATATGGGACATGTTAGTTATTTAGGACAGCATAGCACTCTTCGTTGGATCCATTAAATTGGGATGTCCTCGAAGACTTAACAACTGGCTATTGCCACATGGCCTAGTTCCATATATTTTGGGACTGGGGCGTGACATGGTTTTAGTGGTGGCCCATATAGGTCAGACTTTATCGTTGAGGTATGGTAACATGCCCAGCGAGCCTGCAATAGGATAGAAATTACTAAGTCTTATCTACATTGATTACGTTTTTGAACTTCATTCGTGTTACTTCTAAATATCTACATCATGTTTGTTTGATCCCGAACTCTTTCTAATGAAGTCCTATCTCTTGCAGCAAGATGAACTTGCGTAGCGGACGAGGAGCACCCAGTACCGTGGTGCCCGGCAATACCACTCAAAGAGAGGAGGTACCTAAGGGCAACCACCGCTACAAACCCCACTGATACATTGGCACGAGACTTCTCAAGACGATCCTACCCCGCAGCCCAAGGGATAGATTTCCCAGACGATCCCCATATAGCATTTTGAGGGACAGACTTCAGGAGCTACACCGATGCCACAGACCGAGAGGCCAACATCTGAGGATACACCTACCGCACAACCAGAGGTCCCTTTACCCCCACCTCCACCTTATCCACCCCAGATGCCACCATCAGATGGACAGCCACAGATGCTTCAGTTCTTCCAGACTATGATGCAAGCACAGTGGCATCAGACAGAGACGTTGAGACAAAGTTTGATGGCAGTACTAGAGAGGACACCTGTCACAGCACCAGCACCTCCAGCAGCTCAGACAGGTGGCACTGTAAGATGGTTCCGACATATGGGACCAGATACTTTCTCAGGCAACGAGACTGTTGAACAGATCTCCGATTGGGTCGCCAACACGGAGATGCTACTAGAGGCTTCACAACTGCATCCAGACCTTTGGATGACAGCGGTTAGGGGCCAACTAAAAGGCAACGTCCATCACTGGTGGGATTCTATTGAGCGCACTGTAGGCAAGAACCAGACTTGGGAATAGTTCTTAGAATACTTCAATGCGAAGTATTTTCCAGCTACAGTCAGAAATGCCCTGTACTCCCAGTTTCTACATCTAGAACAAGGGAATATGACTGTTGACGCTTATGACGCGGAGTTTAGTTGCCTCAGTAGATTTGGTACTGTCTTGATACCTAACGATCTAGAGAAGGCCCAGAGATTCAATCACGGCCTTACATTCGAACTACAGAGGTATACCACCACACAGGCAAGGATTTCTTATGAGGAGGTTCTTGTAGAGGCGAGGATCCAGGAGGCCATTGTCAGAGGAGCAAAACGTTCCAGCGCGACTACACCAGCCAGAGCCCAGCCCAAAACAAGAGGACCGATCCGTTGTCTCGGAGTATAGACACCACAGTGGGCAGCACCATACGAGCAAAAGGAACTTTCGACTTGCTACCACTGTGGTAAGATAGGACACTACTAGAAGGACTGTCGAAAAAGAATAGGGATATGCATGATTTGTGGGGCGAGCCAGCACCAAGCCCGAGACTGCCCACAGCACAGAGACGCAGCCCCCCAGACAGGACAGAGGCCAGCAGCGCCAATTCCGAGGATATTACCCCCGCCAGGAGGACAGCGTCCACCAGCACCCAGAGGATTTCAGAGGGGACCACCCTTGGCCCCACAGCAGACACAGTTTGATCAAGCCCGACAGCAGACCGGAGGGTAGAGGCACGGGAAGGCCTTTGCATTAGCAGCTACTGAGGAAGAAACAGAAGGGGAAGCTATCACATGTACCATTTTAGTTGCATCATTACCTGCAACTGCATTGTTTGATTCTGGAGCTACATTATCATTTATATCTAGTAGATTTGTAGCAATGCATAGAATAGCTATCTTCCCCTTACCTAAGAGTTGGAAGATTTTTATCGGAGGAGGTATCGTGCCGGTTACCAGTACTATCAGTGTAAACCACCTCACCCAAAATAGATATTTTGTGTATATTTTATATTATTATATTTATTATAGATTATTTTAAATATTGAATTTCTTTAGAGTATTCTCTTAGTTAATTAGAAAATAAATTTCTTGATATATTTACTTATATAAATATTTATTTAGAATTATTTTTAGGCTAATTTAGATTTTTGGAGATTTTTTTAGAATTTTTAGGTAATTAAAACATAGGGAACGTAAATTTCTAGGACTTCTATGATTTACTATACGACCATACTTGCATGTTGTTCCTACCAAATATTTATTTTAGTTTAAAATATTTAATTATATTTTTTTGTAATTTATTTAGAATTTTAAGAAATTTATTTAGATTTTTAAAATTATTTAGGATTTATTTGGATATATATAGTCTTAATATAGGATAGATGATAATTTAGTGTTAATAGATATTAATAAGATTTAATAAATTATTTGTATTATCTTTAATTATATTTAAGATTATAAATTATTGAGATAAATTCAAACTCTATTTTAAATTAATTCAAATCCTGAACCTACTAGGAAAGCAACTTCATGCATATCCTATCCTTATTTAAATTCATCATAATCCTATCCAAATTAACTAATCCTAGTCGTATTTAATTAAGTAGTGTCCACCATTATAAATACCTCATCCTTCATATTTTTCTTCCCCAAATTTCTCTCTTTTTCGTCCGAAAATAGTCAAAATTTGTCATAAATTCAGCCTCATTTTCTACTAGTTATGACGAATTAAAAGTTATGACGAATTAAAAAGACGATATCTCCTAGCTCCGGACTCCAAACGTGCTCCAGTTTTTTAGTTAGAACTATATCAAGGTTAGTTTTCTTATTATATAATTTATTTTAATAATTTATAAACCTATTTTTCCAAAAAATTCTAAAAGTGTCAGTTGTCCGAAATCAGATGCATTTTGGTGTTTTTGAGATTACGGGAGATCCCAAACTCGGAATTATGAGCCGTTTGAAGTTTCAAAAATTTGACATGATAAAATTTCATAAAATTATTTTTACAGAATTTAATATGTAAATTTAATCTACTGTAAAATTTGTGCAACATAGACGTAAATAGGAAACCACTAAAAATTGTCATCTGTGCGTCCTAGTGGACATAACTCTTTACCGACTTGTGATTTTATGAAACAGTTGAATATGGTGTTCATATAGCATTGAAATCTATAGGATTCCATACACAAATCCAGGATTTGAGTTGGTTAACTTTTTGGTCAACGGATTGCCTCGATTTGCGTGCCATGGATCACAAATCCGTAAAGTTGACTTTCTTTGGACCAAAATTAGGGTTTAACAATAAAATTAGATTATAATAAAATTAAAATACTATTTTAGGTTATTTTATTTAGAATTAAAATAGATTAAATGGAGGAACCTATTTACCCACTTTTGTAACCTAACTTGTTTAATTTATGTGACGGGTAGATCGGACGACGCCTTGAGTTGGGACTTCATCCTTTTCAGACCAGGCAAGATTCCTTGCCAAATTGTTTACAATACTTTTGCATGCTATTTATATTTTTATATATTCATTGCATTTCTGTATATTTCTTGCATGTGTAGTTTTCTTTCAGTCATTACTATATATTAGATATGTTGACACACACTTGACACTTAGTATCATGAGAGGACAATTATTAGGCGTATGGGCTTTTAACCACTCTGGTAAACCGTAGTATATAGCTCGCACTACGGGCGTGTGTCGTGCTGGTCGCTACCCCCGTGATATGTCAATTTCTGGAGTCTCGCTGGTCGCTACCCCCGTGGTATATCGATTTCTGATATCCACTGACGAGTGTGTGAGTTGTGAGGTAGATCGAGTAGCCTACCCTTGCCCATATGTCGAAAAGTTATTCTCATTTGCATTCATATAGATTGTTTTGTACAGCGTACTTACATATTTTCTACCTATTATGCATGTTTACTGTATTCAAATTGGCTTATTCTGTATCTTGTTACGTCCCTCTGAGGACCTGGTCCCCTTCCAGGTGTATCTGTTCTTGAGTATTTATAGGAGCGCAGATTCGGATGGTTATATATGTTTCGTGGATGTCTTCTCTTCGAGCCGTGGTCGTTAGCTGGTATTCTTATATTATGTTTATTGTGTTGTATTTTTTCATTCGAGTTGGTAGTGGATTTGTTTCCATCCAACTATCATCCTTAGATACTTATATTGAGATCTAGTTTCATAGATACTGGTTAGTTATTTATATTGATTTTCGTGGATGAGATTCAGATTATACCCTATGACTTGTGACATATGTTTATACCACTTGTGGATTGATTTTCATATTACAGCGTAAACGTGAATTTTGGTTTCCATATATTGGAGTTGCCATATCCATGCGGCTGGCATGCTTACGTGTCCTAGTCCTACGTATTTTGGGGACTAGGGCATGACAATCAGAACGTGTTCGGTAGTCGTATATGGTAGAGAGATGAGAGCACGATTCTTGGTATTACCCATGCCGTACTTTGACGTGGTGCTAGGCATGGACTGGTTAAGCCAGTATAATATCGTACTGAATTGTCGGAAGGGTAGCGTCACTTTTAGACCGCCAGATCAGTTGAAGTTCGAGTACATGCAAAGGACCGTCGAGCAAGGAGTAGGATAGATAGTTGGAACTTAAATGGCTATGGAGATGGTACCTCAACCAATAGTTGCAGAATTTGAGGATATTTTTCCTGAAGAATTGCCAGGCTTACCGCCAAATAGAGACGTAGAGTTTACTATTGAGCTAGTACCCGGAGCAGCACCTGTATCTTTCAATGTATACCGATTGGCGAAGAAGAGGTTAGATGAGCTGAAGCTACAATTAGAGGAGTTGCAGAGCAAGGGATTTATCCGTCCTAGTGCATCACCCTGGGGGGCACCAGTGTTGTTTGTACCCAAGAAGGATGGAATAGTACGCATGTGCATTAATATAGAGCCCTTAATGCTTTGACTATCAAGAACAAGTACCCCCTGTCGCGGATTGATGATTTGTTCTACCAGCTGACAGGAGCAGTGGTGTTCACCAAGATCGACTTGAGATCGGGTTATCATCAAGTGAAGGTGCAAAGAGAAGACATTCAAAAGACAACATTCAGGACTCGTTATGGTCACTACGAGTTCTTAGTGATGCCTTTTGGACTGACGAATGCGCCTGCTATATTTATGAACTTGATGAACAGAGTATTCCACCAATACTTAGACCGGTTCATGGTAGTCTTCATCGACGACATTTTGGTGTATTTGAAGTGCCACGAGGAGCATGAAGAGCACTTGAGACTAGTGTTAGAGACGTTGAGGAGAGAGAGGCTTTACGCCAAGTTGAGCAAGTGTGAGTTTCTCCTGGATCGTGTCGCTTTTCTGGGATTTGTTATCTCAGGAGATGGCATCTCAGTAGATCCGGCAAAGATTTTATCGGTAGAGACATGGCCGACCCCTACCAATGTCTCAGAGGTGAGGAGTTTTCTAGGACTTACCGGATATTACTGGAGGTTCGTAGAGAACTTCGCAAAGATTGCAGAGCCGATGACCCGCTTGACCCGTAAGGAGCAGGAGTTTACTTGGACAGAGGAGTGTCAGAAGGCATTCGATGAGCTGAAGAAGCGTTTGACTACGGCACCTATCTTGACCATACTATCTGGAGCCGGAGGAATCGTGATCTATAGCGATGCATCCGGGAAAGGATTAGGATGTGTCTTGATGCAGCATGGAAATATTGTAGCCTATGCTTCTAGACAGTTGAGAACCCATGAGAAGAACTATCCCACCCATGACTTGAAGCTTGCAGCAGTGATCTTTGCTTTGAAGCTTTGGAGGTACTACTTATATGGAGAAAGAGTGGAGATATTTACTGATCACAAAAGCCTAAAGAACGTCTACACCCAGAAGGACCTTAATCAGAGATAGAGACGTTGGCTTGAGGTGATGACCGACTTCAAAATTGAGCTACAGTACCATCCGAAAAAGGCCAACATAGTAGCTGACGCGTTGAGCAGAAGACCTATGGCATTCTTCTTGACTACCCAATAATATCTGTTAAGGGAACTAGAGCAGATGGGTATAGAGGTCGTTATGCCCGGAGTAGACGGAAAGTTGTCGAGTTTCCAGTTGCAATCGATATTAGTAGAGAGAATCAAGGGTGCTTTGCCAACGGATGCCAGATTTCAGAGGCTACGACAGAGCACAGAGGCATGAATACAGACAGGACTGCATATACATGAAGACGAAACCTTGAGATGTGGAGATCGTCTCTATGTTCCAAATGGAGAACTTTGACAGGAGTTGATGTCAGAGGCACACAGTTTGATCTACTCTATTCATCCAGGAGGCACGAAGATGTACAGGGACTTGAGACAGTACTACTGGTGGCAAGGAATGAAGAGAGAGATAGCACGTTTTATGGCAAAGTGCCTGGTGTGTCAGCAAGTCAAGGCTGAGCATCAGAGATCTGCAGGATTACTTCAACCGCTTCCGATACCGGAATGGAAATGGGAGCACATCACTATGGACTTTGTTATAGGCTTTCCGAGGAGTCCTAGTGGTCGCAATGTAGTATAGGTAATCGTAGATAGACTCACCAAGTCCGCCCACTTTTTATCCTTCAGAGTTGGGCAATCTACAAATGTCTTAGCAGAGATGTACATGAGAGAGATTGTGTGATTGCATGGAGTGCCAGTTAGCATCGTGTCTGACAGGGATACGAGGTTTACAACTTACTTTTGGCAGAGTATGCAAGAGAGTCTTGGTACACGCCTAAAGTTTAGCACATCATATCACCCACAGACGGATGGCCAGACAGAGCGCACCATTCAAATATTGTAAGACATGTTAAGAGCGTGCATGCTAGATTTCAGAGGATCATGGGAGGACCATTTGCATTTGGTCGAGTTTTTCTATAACAAATATAAACCCCCTCATTTTATTCTGTAGATAGTTAGAGTGAGCCAGGAAAATTTTTGATAGAAGATATTGAGGTTTAGAGTAGAGGATATTTACCTGAAATTTTAATCCAATTAATTAAAACATTGGCGCACCCGATCTTTGTCTAATTATTCAGAGCCCATTATCAGCCCATAAATTTCGTACAAATATTGTACACTCGACTCAACTCACCAAATTAGGCACTGGACTTTTCTGACTGTTAAAATCAACTTTTGTGTGCTCTAAATTAATTGCGCAATATTTCCGAAAATCGTAAACCGTATTTAATTCCGTGTCGGACACCTGTGTCGTTACCCTCAATTTTGGGGTACCAACTTAGCCCGTTGAGCCGGACCAACTAAAGGGTCCAAGACTGACTCCAAGCCCCCATCATTTTTGGCCTTTGCGTCATTTCCAGATTTTGATCCCGCGGGCCCCAATTAAATTAAATTCGCGGGACGCGTTATCTTTAATTAAATCGAGATTTACCAACTTTGTAAATTCTATTTCTCCGCAATTTTTGCGTCATTTCATGTGTCCATGCAAATTTCTGAATTTACGGGGGGCTAATTTGTAATTAACAAATTATTGGCAATATCCCATTGGTCATGATAAATTATAGGGTCCCAAAATGGGGTCCCAAACCCAATTCCCTCATTCCCTCATGAAGAAACCCCACCCCTATCCATATTACATCCCAACCACTCATTCTACCTAGGAGAATCTCCACCACTCATTCAAACCCACACATCCCCCTATAAAGCAACATTTTCCCCCACCCTCAACACACTCAACCGGCCCTAATCCCAACACCACTCTCTCTCCTCCTCCATTTATTACTCCCCATACAAAGCTTCTCCTTCATTCTTCATTCTTCATTCTTCATTCTTCATTCTTCTTCTCTTCCTCCCTCCTTCCTCCTCCTATTGGAAACCACCCCGACCGGAATACCCGACCTCCGGCCGAGCCCTTACTCCGGCCATCCCGACATGAACCCCTCGGCTACCTCCACACTTCTCCCTCCGCCACTGACCCACTGTCCACCTGGCTCCAGCCGTACCGACTGGACCCGCGCCGGCCGACCAAGCGCTCCAGCCAGTCTGGCGGTTCCCGATCCCCGCTGTACGTCCTCTTCCGACCGCACCCGACAGAGCAGTCTCGACCCCGCGGCTGAGCTCACCCCTGGCCGACTAAGCAGTCCGACCACCCCGCTGGCGCAGAATCCCCCCCCCCCCCGCTGTGTTCTTCCCTTCGGCCACCAGTCTCTACACCACCACCTTCGGCCACCTTCGTCGGACGTACTCCGACGACACCGTCGAGGTCGACTCCTCTTTCTCTCTCATTTAAATTCCAGAATTTGTTTTGGTTATATATAATGGTGTTTATACATGTGATATACTGGCTAGGGTAGTGTGGTAATTAAAAATATACGATTGAGGTATATATATGTAGGTTGAGGTTAAAGTTGTTAAATATGAATATGGATGAGATAGTGTTTAAAGAGATTTAATATATTACTAGTGTTTGTATAGTGATGATAAATGATAGTGTAGTGAAATAATTGAACTAAAGGAAATATGAGTTTGTTATATGCAAATATTATTGGAATGAGGATGTTTATATATACATATGGACTTAAGTTATCTAGGAATAAGTATTGATGGTTATGGATGGTAATTGGTTCGAGGATTATCTGTAGATAAGGTGCTTAGGGTTTGTATTTATATTGATTGGCATATACATGGTTGAAAATAAATAATTAAATCCAGTATTTTTCAGATGAATAGAAGATTGATTGAGGTTATAAAATACCTGCAAATGGAGAGCAGGTAAATTATTCCGGAATGAGTATTATATCGGATCACGAGACAATGAATTGAGGACGATAATAATATTAAGAAATTTTAGAGACTGAGTCTAGACGTAGCAGTGTGTAGCACACCTATCTGTCTTAAGTAGATTATTGATTTTTGGTTTGTATCCCTTCTTTAGGTGTTGCGGGACCTGAGGACTTGGACGCAGTACCCGATCCCCGTCATCAGCAGCCGTACGCAGGCAAGTGTACCTTGCCACCCTGTATTTCAGATTACAGATATTTGTTGTTCTTTATGTACATTGTGCATGTACCTAGATTGATGTTCGATACTCCGTGTTCGGTTCACAATCGGGTGTTGACATTCGACTTAACGTCTTAGAATAATTACTGATGTTTCATAGAACCTCGATGCACGTACCAGAGTACATCGATACCCCAGGACACACTCATACACTGTGTTCGTGCCAGATTCCTGTATCCTGATACTGACATCATGACCAGAGACTGGGACGACCTTAGGGTCGCGTTTGTTGAGTTATCTTCCGTGTGTCGAGACTGTTAGTTAGAGGTTCAGGTTCAACCCACAATCGTTGACCGCTTGGGAAGGGGAACAGTTACTAGACGTTTGGGCTACTCTGCACGCGCTTATATATATGTAGTATTTTCTAGTGATACCTGTATCTAGTGTAACTGTTTCACCCGTATGACTCTTTGCCCGGAGCTGCGGTACGTGCCGTATGTTTCTGTGTCCGGAGCTACGGTTTTATTTTAGAAAGCCCACGCGTCGAACATTATCTTTAAACTGTGTCACACTAGTTGGTTATGATAGAGTATCCTGTCGTGCACTTGTACTTTCTGTTTACTTGGCATGTTATATTTCTGTACCTTGTTACGTCCCTCTGAGGACCTGGTTACCTGCCAATTTTGCAGCATAGACGATTACGGAGCACTTGGAGATACTGATGGAGTGGCATATCTTGCGGGCATGGTACCAGGTACTCACATTATATCTATCGGCATTATGGTTATTTACATTGATTACTCATCTGCTGTTGTAGCCTAGTTTTATAGACTCATACTTCTTCTCAAGTCTATTCGAGTTAGTGTGTTATTGGGCGGCCAACCTTAGCACATATAGCTTTTTCTTGTATACTGATGTATATTGTGGATTGAGACATAGAGGTTTACATTTATGGAATATCTAGATAGTGCCCTTTATATTACAGCTTATACGTATTCGAGTCAGACCAGAGTCTGGTCGAATGCGTAGCTGGCGTGTCACGTATTCCTGGTCCTACGTAATTTGGGACTGGGGTGTGACATGTTTTTGTGGTGGCCCATGCAGGTCCGATTTAAATCGTCTTGGTCACCTGACTGTGCCAAGCGAGCCTGCAAATTAGGAAAAGATGTTATGATTGTTGAGTAGGATCTCAATCCATAATCGATTTTAAAACTCTTTGTATGTGATTATCGCCCTTGGACTTCCACTTTGCATTCGTTCAATCTTCGTCAATATCGCTATCCTTGTTTCTCGTTCCCTATTATTCGGGGAGACGAATGCTTGTGACTGATGACTTCCTTCCAAAAGAAGATCGAAGACCAGACGACAGGAGACAGAATTCGTATACCTTTCTCGGAAAAGAGTGTTACCTTATCAGGACAGATTGAAGGGTTCTTTGGATTCTGGAACTATTATAAAAGGGTAGCAAGAGAATTGGAGCCAGTAGTACCCTAGTCGTACTTGAGATAGCAGTGATCTTGGGAGTACTGAGAGCTAGAAGGGTTGTTGATTATGACCTAGAATAATTTACGGAAATGCATAGCCTGATGATGGAAACTAGTGGTCATATATGATAGCAATACCAGGAATGATATTATAGACTAGAGGAGATAAAATTTCAAGCTCTCACTTGGAAGATGATGATCTAATACCAGAAATTTTAGTATGTGCTTGGGTGACATCATTATTATGATTGCACTTGTGACTTGGAGAGATGAATAGCGAAAAGAAGAAATTCGGGGAATAAAATTTTAAGGAAACCCTTGAGGAGAAGAGAAAATTTTACATTGGGCAAGGAAACATTTTCTTTTGAGGATTGATGTTGAAAAATAGAACAGGAGAATTTATCTTGAGGTTAAAGTCTAGACTATAACAACGTCCTAGCATGAGTTGGTTGAGCCAATACCACGCGACACTGGATTGTCGACGTGGTTACATTATATTTTTAGGCCACCAGGTTACCTGAGTTGAGTTCAGGAAGCCCATGAGTGCGGTGACCATCTACCTTAGGGATATGCAATGCAGGAGGTGAACCAGTGTACCACCATATTATATCAGAGTTGGGGATGTTTTTCTAGAGGATCTTCTAGGCCGGCCACCTGACAGAGAGAAGGAGTTTGTTAAAGAGATGACTCCCAGAGCCGAGCCAGTTATTCTCTCGTCTTCAGTCTAGCACCGATATAGTTGATCGAGTTGAAGACCAATAGTAGAGGATCTCTTAGACAAGGGTTTCGGTCGGGCTAGTATTTTTCTATGAGGAGCAACCATCTTAGTGTACCAAAGAAGTATGGGACGGTACGTTGCATAACGATTACAGGGCATTAAATACCGTAGCTATAAAAAGCAAGTACCCTTGACGCGCATCAAAGATTAATTTGAATCAGCTAAGTGGTGCAGATGTATTTTGAAGATCGATCTCAGATCCAGTTATTATCAGATCAAGGTACGGAAAGAGGACATCCAGAAGACGGCCTTTCGGACGAAGTATGTGCTCTATGAGTTTTTAGTCATGACCTTTTCGTTTGACAACGCGCCAGCAGTATTTATGAGCTTGAGGAACAAGGTTTTCCACCAGTACTTGGATAAGTTCGTAGTGGTGTTCATCGACGTCTTGATATATTTCGAGAACCAGGAGAAGCACGAGAGACATCTCAGGATTGTGTTGGAGACGCTGAGACATGAGAGGCTGTACGCCAAACTCAGCAAATATGAGTTTTGCTTGGATAGGGTACCATTTCTGGGACACATAATCACCGGAGATGGACTATCAGTTGATCCGGAGAAGATAGCTGCAGTAGAGACCTGGCCTACCCCTACATCAGTTACGGAGGTTAGGAGTTTCCTCGGACTTGTCGAAAAACTTTTCGAGGATAGCTGTGCCTATGACGCGTCTGACGCGTAAGGGCGAAGAGTTTATCTGGACTGACGAGTTTCAGGCAGCTTTCGATGAGCTGAAGAAGCGTCTGACATCGGCACCGATTTTGACACTACCTTCCGGATCAGTAGGATTTGTAGTGTACAGTGATGCGTTAGGGAGCGGATTAGGATGTGTACTGATGCAACACGGCAAGGTGACAGCCTACGCATCAAGACAGTTGAGAGTTCATAAGAAGAACTATCTGACGCACGACTTGGAGCTAGCTGCGGTGATATTTGCACTAAAACTATGGAGACATTACCTTTATGGTGAGCGTGTAGAGATTTATACAGATCATAAAAGCCTGAAGTACGTCTATATGCAGAAGGAGCTCAATATGAGGCAGAGACGTTGGCTAGAGTTGATGATAGATTATGACATTGAGCTACAGTACCACCCTGGCAAGGCGAACGTCGTAGCAGATGCCTTAAGCAGGAAGCCCATGGCATACTTTTTTATGATGCAGCGATAATTGATAGAGGATCTCCAGGAGCTTGGAATAGAGATCGTATTGCCAGGCATGGATGGACAGATGGCCAGTCTTGAGGTTCAGTCTACTTTGATTGAGAGGATCAAGACAGCATTGCCTACCGATGCGAGATTTCGGCGTCTACGAGAGAGGACAAAAGCCGGCCTGCAGACGGGACTCAGGATTCATGAAGACGAAATGCTGAGGTACGGAGATCGCCTATATATTCCGAGTGGCAAGCTATGCCAAGAGTTGATGACCGAGGCTCATAGCTCGATTTACTCCATTCATCCCGGGGGTACGAAGATGTACCGAGACTTGAGACAGCATTTCTGGTGGCATGGGATAAAGAGGAAAATTGCAAGATTTGTGGCGAAGTATTTAGTTTGTCAGCAAGTCAAGGCTGAACATCAGAGGACTGCAGGATTATTGCAGCCACTCCCCATTCCCGAGTGGAAGTGGTAACACATTACTATGGACTTCATCACAGGATTTTGCGAAGCCCTAGCGGAAAGGATGCAGTTTGGGTTGTCGTAGACAGACTCACCAAGTCTGCACATTTCTTGCCCTTCAGAGTTGGGCAATCCACAGAGATACTAGCTAACATGTATATGAGGCAGATAGTACGATTACATGGAGTGCCTGTCAGCATCGTATTGGAGCATGATTCCAGATTCACGTCATATTTTTGGCGGAGTATGCAGGAGAGCCTGGAAACTCGTCTCAAGTTCAGCACTGCGTATCATCCACAGACTGATGGACAGTCAGAGCGCACGATACAGATATTAGAGGATATGTTGAGAGCGTGCATGATTGATTTTGGAGGATCTTGGGAAGACCATCTACACTTGGTGGAATTCTCCTACAATAACAGTTACCAGGCCAGCATACAGATGGCACCCTATGAGGCACTGTATGGCAGGAAATGCAGGTCGCCAGTTTGTTGGAGTGACATGGGAGAGCGTCAGATACTTGGTCCAGAATTGGTGACACAGACAGTAAAGAAGGTCAAGCAGGTTCAGAGCCACTTGCGCGCAGCACAGGACAGACATAAACACTGGGCAGATGCGCACCGCAGACCATTGGAGTTCAAGGAGGGTGACCACGTATTTTTGAGGATATTGCCCACTCGTGGCACCATCAGATTCGAAGGCAGAGGCAAGCTGAGTTCGAGGTATATCGGACCTTTTGACATTCTGGAACGAGTTGGCGAAGTGGCTTACCGTCTTGCATTACCTCCATCTTTAGAGGGAGTACATGACGTATTTTACGTATCGCAGTTGAGGAGATATGTCGCAGACCCTAGCCACGTGCTTGATCATTCGGAGATTACAGTCGGGCCAAGTCTGTCTTATGTAAAGCAGCCAGTTGAGATCCTCGACCGCAGCGAGAATACTTTGAGAGGACAGACGATTCGACTGGTCAGAGTGGCATGGAAGCACCATTCGCCAGGCGAGTCTACTTGGGAGTGCGAGGATTCTATTCGGCAGCGATTCCCGTACTTATTTGAGGAGCAAGGTACGAATTTACGTACGGCAATTTTAATTATTAGTTATTTTAAATTCTGTTAGATATTATCGTGCTTTATTTTTAATTTCGGGGACGAAATTTTTCTAAGTTGGGAAGAATGTAAACCCCCTTATTTTATTCTGTAGATAGTTAGAGTGAGCCAGGAAAATTTTTGATAGAAGATATTGAGGTTTAGAGTAGAGGATATTTACCTGGAATTTTAATCCAATTAATTAAAACATTGGCGCACCCGATCTTTGTCTAATTATTCGGAGCCCATTATCAGCCCATAAATTCTGTACAAATATTGTACACTCGACTCAACTCACCAAATTAGGCACTGGACTTTTCTGACTGTTAAAATCAACTTTTGTGTGCTCTAAATTAATTGCGCAACATTTCCAAAAATCGTAAACCGTATTTAATTCCGTGTCGGACACCTGTGTCGTTACCCTCGATTTTGGGGTACCAACTTAGCCCGTTAAGCTGGACCAACTAAAGGGTCCAAGACTGACTCCAAGCTTCCACCATTTTTGGCCTTTGCATCATTTCCAGATTTTGACCCCGCGAGCCCCAATTAAATTAAATTCGCGGGACGCGTTATCTTTAATTAAATCGGGATTTACCAACTTTGTAAATTCTATTTTAATATTAAATTAATCCCAATGCCCTTCAAATTTGACCCGCGCCTAACGCGCAATACCCCCTCACCATGACAATTTTTAAATATATTTTTCTCCATAATTTTTGCATCATTTCATGTGTCCATGCAAATTTCTGAATTTATGGGGGGCTTATTTGCAATTAACTAATTGTTGGCAACATCCCATTGGTCATGATAAATTGTAGGGTCCCAAAATGGGGTCCCAAACCCAATTCCCTTATTCCCTCATGAAGAAACCCCACCCCTATCCATATTACATCCCAACCACTTATTCTACCTAGGAGAATCTCCACCGCTCATTCAAACCCACACATCCCCCTATAAAGCAACATTTTCCCCCACCCTCAACACACTCAACCGGCCCTAATCCCAACACCACTCTCTCTCCTCCTCTATTTATTACTCCCCATGCAAAGCTTCTCCTTCATTCTTCATTCTTCATTCTTCTTCTCTTCCTCCCTCCTTCCTCCTCCCATTGGAAACCACCCCGACCGGAATACCCGACCTCCGGCCGAGCCCTTACTCCGGCCATCCCGACGTGAACCCCTCGGCCACCTCCACACTTCTTCCTCCTCCACTGACCCGCTGTCCACCCGGCTCCAGCCGTACCAACTGGACCCGCGCCGGCCGACCAAGCGCTCCAGCCAGTCCGGCGGTTCCCGATCCCCGCTGTACGTCCTCTTCCGACCGCACCCGACAGAGCAGCCTCGACCTCTGGCCGACTAAGCAGTCCGACCACCCCGTTGGCGCAGAATCCCGCCCCCCCCCCCCCCCCCCCCCGCTGTGTGCTTCCCTCCGGCCACCAGTCTCTACACCGCCACCTTCGGCCACCTTCGTCGGACGTACTCCGACGACACCGTCGAGGTCGACTCCTTTTTCTCTCTCATTTAAATTCCAGAATTTGTTTTGGTTATATATAATGGTGTTTATACATGTGATATACTGGCTAGGGTAGTGTGGTAATTAAAAATATACGGTTGAGGTATATATATGTAGGTTGAGGTTAAAGATGTTAAATATGAATATGGATGAGATAGTGTTTAAAGAGATTTAATATATTACTAGTGTTTGTATAGTGATGATAAATGATAGTGTAGTGAAACAATTGAACTAAAGGAAATATGAGTTTGTTATATGCAAATATTATTGGAATGAGGATGTTTATATATACATATGGACTTAAGTTATCTAGGAATAAGTATTGATGGTTATGGATGGTAATTGGTTCGAGGATTATCTGTAAATAAGGTGCTTAGGGTTTGTATTTATATTGATTGGCATATACATGGTTGAAAATAAATAATTAAATCCAGTATTTTTCAGATGAATAGAAGATTGATTGAGGTTATAAAATACCTACAAATGAAGAGCAGGTAAATTATTCCGGAATGAGTATTAAATCGGATCACGAGACAATGAATTAAGGACGATAATAATATTAGGAAATTCCAGAGACTGAGTCTAGACGTAGCAGTATGTAGCACACCTGTCTGTCTTAAGTAGATTATTGATTTTTGGTTTGTATCCCTTCTCTAGGTGTTGCGGGACCTGAGGACTTGGATGCAGTACCCGATCCCCGTCATCAGCAGCCGCACGCAGGCAAGTGTACCTTGCCACCCTGTATTTCAGATTACAGATATTTATTGTTCTTTATGTACATTGTGCACGTACCTAGATTGATGTTCGATACTCCGTGTTCGGTTCACAACCGGGTGTTGACATTTGACTTAACGTCTTAGAATAATTACTGACGTTTTATAGAACCTCGATGCACGTACCAGAGTACATCGATACCCCAGGACACACTCATACACTGTGTTCGTGCCAGATTCCTGTATCCTGATACTGACATCATGACCAGAGACTGGGACGACCTTAGGGTCGCGTCTGTTGAGTTATCTTCCGTGTGTCAAGACTGTTAGTTAGAGGTTCAGGTTCAACGCACAATTGTTGACCGCTTGGGAAGGGGAAGACAGTTACTAGACGTTTGGGCTACTCTGCACGTGCTTATATATATGTAGTATTTTCTAGTGATACCTGTATCTAGTGTAACTGTTTCACCCGTGTGACTCTTTGCCCGGAGCTGCGGTACGTGCCGTGTGTTTTCGTGTCCGGAGCTACGGTTTTATTTTAGAAAGCCCACGCGTCGAACATTGTCTTTAAACTGTGTCACACTAGTTGGTTATGATAGAGTACCCTGTCGTACACTTGTACTTTCTGTTTATTTGGCATGTTATATTTCTGTACCTTGTTACGTCCCTCTGAGGACCTGGTTACCTGCCAGTTTTGCAGCATAGGCGATTACGGAGCACTTGGAGATACTGATGGAGTGGCATATCTTGCGGGCATGGTACCAGGTACTCATATTATATCTACCGGCATTATGGTTTTTTACATTGATTATTCATCTGCTGTTGTAGCCTAGTTTTGTAGACTCATACTTCTTCTCGAGTCTATTCGAGTTAGTGTGTTATTGGGCGGCCGACCTTAGCACATATAGCTCTTTCTTGTATACTGATGTACATTGTGGATTGAGACATAGAGGTTTACATTTATGGAATATCTAGATAGTGCCCTTTATATTACAGCTTATACGTATTCGAGTCAGACCAGAGTCTGGTCGAATGCGTAGCTGGCGTGTCACGTATTCCTGGTCCTACGTAATTTGGGACTGGGGCGTGACAACAACAGCTATCAAGCGAGCATCCAAATGGCTCCCTATGAAGCGTTGTATGGAAGGAAATGTCGTTCCCCAGTATGCTGGAGCGATATAGGCGAGCGACAGATTCTCGGGCCAGAGTTGGTTGTTCGTACAGTAGAGAAGGTGAAGAAGATCCAAGGGCATCTACGAGCAGCACAGGACAAGCAGAAGCACTGGGCGAATGCGCATCGACGGCTCCTAGAGTTTCAGGTGGGAGATCACGTATTTCTAAAGATCTTGCCTACTCGAGGAACTATCAGATTCGGAGGCAGAGAAAAGATGAGTCCGAGGTACATCGGACCATTCGATGTGTTAGAACGTGTCGGAGAGGTTGCTTATAGATTAGCCTTGCCGCAAACTTTGGAAGGAGTCCATGACGTCTTCCATATATCTTAGTTAAGAAGGTACATACCAGATCCGAGTTATGTGCTTGACCATTCAGAGATCACAGTCGGCCCGAGTTTATCGTACCTAGAGGAGCCTGTTGAGATCCTGGACAGAAGCGAGAAGGTATTGCGAGGTCAGACTATCCCTTTAGTCTGTGTCGCATGGAGGCATCATACGCCAGGCGAGTCAACCTGGGAACGTGAGGAGGATATTAGACAGCGCTATCCCTACCTTTTCGAAGGACTAGGTACGTATTAGCATTTTTTTTATTCAGTCTGTAGTTCTTACCATACGCATGTTTTAATTTCGATGACGAAATGCTCTAAGGAGGGTAGATTGTAAACCCCCTCGACCAATTTAGGGTTTAATTTGAATTAAATCAAGAGATTAGGACTAATTTGGTACCATTAATATTAATACATAAATCGTATAACTTAGTACACCTTACCATTGCTTCGATGTTTGGGACGCTATGATAGTAGGTACCCCCAAACTAATTAAATACACATCTCCTAGACATGCCAGACTACCCATCTGACCCATGTGTAACTTTTAGATCCTCAATATTGTGCTTCATTTGAGCTGTGCAATATTCGTTACAGACGCCTACGTTTTATTTCAATAAATTCAATATTCCTTGATTGTCCATTCGTACTTGAAATTGAGGAACAACCACAACCAAATTCCCTAGTACCCAAATTAGGGTATTAGCCTACACCAAGCCTGCTATGCCCATGACTCTTGTGTCCCACCCCAAACCTAGTTCTATATGTCTTCAATGCATTAGGAAACACCATGTACAATTGTTTTAATTTAATTAAATTAAAGGCCAATTCCACCTCAAGCAGGACCTAACCAAGCCCACGTGCTCCCTTTTATGTGGACCAGCCCCTACTTCCATGAGTCCTGGCCGACCCAAACCTCGAGGCCAGCCCATAAACTTCCCCACATATAAATACACATTTTGTACCATTAAAACCCTAAAATTAACTATTCATTACCCTTCCCCCAAACCCTAGCCGAACGCCTAACCCGAGCCCCCTCTTTCCCGACCGGACACCCACTGCCTCCGACTTCACAAATACCCTCACCACCACCTCAAGTCGCCACTCCCACTACCAAGACCGCCGCCTGCACTCCACCACCCCAGCACCACCATCATCAGCGTACCATCACCGTCCTCATTGTCGATTTCCACTCCGCCTAACCCGAACCCGACTGATTCCGACTACACCCAACCGCCTCCAGGACCGCCAATCACCATTATCAGGCCAACCCCGACCTCCCATACGGCCTGACCGCCACCCAGGCGCCGTCCCCCGCCGACCAAGCCGCTGTAGCCACTGCTGCGACTACTGCAGTTGCTGCCGCTGTCGCCGCTGTCGGAGTTGTCGCACGATGCCGGAGCTGCCGCGCCGGAGGACTGACGTCGACTGGACAACACCCCTCTCGACTATGAATTGGTAAACACCCCCCTCCTTCGTTGTATGATTGATTATTCGTATCAACCGTGTCGTCGTGTCGGGTGACGACACAACTAAGTCACAGTACACCATATGTATATAAATAAGTATGTATGTTTAATTAGATTAAATAGAATTTATAGTTAATAATTATTCCGACCATATAACCTATACAGGGAACTTGTATTCCACCTAAAAGCGTAGACATAGACTTAGTACATTTATGCATGGGGAATAATGAAGTATAATTTAACAAGGCATAGTGTAGTTTCGTAAACCATAATTTAGTGATTTATTGACGTGAGGTACACAGTGACAGAGGACAGGGCACGCATGAATCTTAGATACGTGCACACACGACCCTGTAGTCGATCCACCGTAAACTTTTGTCAATACCTAAGAGCAACGTCGTAGTCGTGTATGTATTATTTAGTGTCTGATGCTGGATTGCTATATTATATTGTGTTTAGGATTATTGGATCAGCCAGGAGACACTGCAGGAACCGGCTTTTGACATTCACAACTTGAGGACTCTGGCAAGATACCTTGCCATATTTACTGTTTATATTAAATGCTACATATGTTGTATGATATCTTGTTGCTTTATTTCATATGACTGTGCGCGTCCGAGATTGACTCGGTGCAATCGACGGATGCATCGATGATTTAGTATACTTGACCTAGTTACTAGTAGACTCACCCCATTGGGAGGATACTGTGGTATTTTCTGAGACCTGACACTCATACACGTATCACTGTGATAACTCATATTGGGATGCGGGTTCGCGTACTCGACTAGCAATCGGTGCATGTGACATACATCACGGATAGTACGAACTCAGCACTATTTTAATTGTAGAGACTGGCATATAGATACGTGGTATGCACGTCGAGTATTCGACTAGTGTATCTACCTTGGGCGGGGAGGACATCTAGTTGGCGTATGGGATACACCCATTGAAATTCGTGGTATCCGGAGGAGCGGTTTGGACGTTATATTATGTGATGACTCCCTTTATGCAGGTGCCCTTTCTTCGGAGCGGTATGGACGTTATATTATGCAGATGCTCCATTCTTCGGAGCGGTATAGACGTTATATTATTCAGGTGCCCCATTCTTCGGAGCGGTATGGACGTTATATTATGCAGATGCCCCATTCTTCGGAGCGGTATGGACGTTATGCCTACACCTACCTATACGTACCAATGTTGTCCTCACATTGCACACCCTTTATTGTATTTATTTTATTCAGTATTCATATATATGGCATATTTCTATGTATCTTGTTACGTCCCTCTGAGGACCTAGTACCTTTCCAGATTTTGACGAGTCATATTACCCCACAGTGTACGGGCCAGGACAGGAGACTAGATACGCTACAACTGAGGAGCTAGAGGTGCTACCGTCAGAGTTTTCGTGATCAGTTGGTAGACCTTCTGCCTAGGATTGGGAGCATCATTATCTAGTCAGCCGATGCCCTAGTCATTATCTTTTATCTATCATTTCAGTACTTTTATTTTGTCATAGTAGTGGGTTTGTCCCCACCAGACATTCTTGGTTGAACTATCATATTTTGAGACTGGCGTTTATCTTCCAGCATTTATTATCAGTACATTCTTGCTATTTTTATTGTGGATGAGATTAGATTATCTGTTGTTGATTTATATGGGACATGTTAGTTATTTAGGACAGTGTAGCACTCTTCATTGGATCTATTAAATTGGGATATCCTCGGAGATGTGACAGCTGGCTATTACCACGTGGCCTAGTTCCGTATATTTTGGGACTAGCGCGTGACATATTTTGATGAGAACAGTAATAAAGGTATCTGTCTTCTTTAGTTATGAAGTCTAGAGTTTATCGCAGCCATACTAGCTGGCGTGGCGAAGACATAAAGACCTGATTTTGGATATACTTATCTTGGTTATGGAATTTAGAGTTCTCACAGCCATGCTAGTTGGCAAGGCTAAATTTTTAGACAACATGATCTGGGTAACATGATTTCGGATAGACGTATACGATTATCAGATTGTATCTTAAATTGGTTCTTAACATATTGTCTCTATCATTCAACCTTGTTATCATAGAATTTTATTACATCACCTATACTAGTTTAGGATAGAGATCTTAGTCCTCTAGTTTAGTTTTTTAAAGAGCTTAGTCCTCTAGTTTAGTTTTTTACAGAGCTTCACCTTCATTATTTCCTTAGGCTGCTTCCTTGGATAGTGTACAAGTTTGGTAACTTGTAGATAGGATGGTATCAAGTTGAGTATTAGTGTTGATTGTTGGAAGTGTAGCTTGTGAGCCTGAGAGTGGTTCCTGGTTGGGTATATGAGCATTGAGTATCAATGTATTGGCCTGTAAATAACTCATAGTGTAGTACCATTTGTAACAAAAGTTCTAGGATAGGTATTAGAGTATAGTTAGTAATTGGTACCTATGGTATTAGAAAATAAGAGAGTTAGGATAAAGAGTAGTATATCAATTAGTGATTTTAGGTGTTGGTATCAATGTCATCATGCATGTTTTAGATAGATATATATTCATATAGTTGTGGGATCCATGTATCAATTGAGTATTATAAAATTTGTGTTGAATGTCAATGGAGCTTTGATATTCTAATTGTGCTAATACTTGGTTGTGTCATGAGGAGGAGAATGTGTATCCATAAGATGTACCAGCGAGTGTACCATGGTAGAGTGGTTCCATAAGTGTTTAGCTGAGTGTGCTAGTATTAGAGTTGTGTTGTGTTAGGTAATAGGACTTGTACTTTATGTTGAGTGTTGGACATTGGTGTGTAGATGAGTGTGCACAAATGCACAGTGAGTGATGTGAGAGTGAGTGCATAAGAGGAGAATTAAAGTACAAGTGTGGGTGTTTCATAAGTAACAAGAAGTGCATATGAGTATTAGAAATACCAATAGTGTATTAGTGGATAGGTTAATGTCAAGTTGGTATCCTAGAGTATTAAGTGAATTAGTCAAGTATAGTTATTAGTTGGTATTTGTCACCTAGAGTGCCTAGAGAATGCAAGTGTCCAGCGTATATCAGGATTGGGATAAGTAATAGGTGATAGGTATAGTATGGCAGTCTAGTATTAGTGAGTTTTATTGTGGGTGGTATTAGTTAAGTGTATTAATGTAATATTTTAGTAGGGTATGTAAGGGAGTATCATGGGAAGTAGGAGTGCAGGTGTTCCAGGAAGTGAGAAAAGAGGGGTAACCTATATGGGAGTAAGTTTCAGTGAGTGTGAGTACATTTGCAAGCGTATTAGAGTATGGGAATAGTTATGTATAAAAGAATTGCATGATGGGTAGAATTGTACCTGTGTTATATCAGTGTCAAGTGTGTTAATGTTATAGTGGGTAGAAAGTATTTATATATATTTATATTGATACCAGATACAGTTAAGTATCCTAGGATGATTGTTAGGTTTTAGTACATATGATAGTATCTGAATACCAAGATAGGAGGAGTATTTGAGTTCAGATATGTGGTATCTCAAGTATCATAGATATTTAGAATATGAGTAACTCGAGGAACCTCCTCTGCCGCATATTGAGTTCTTAATAACTTGCTCAGGATAACAACTAGAATAATGAATTAGAGGCATCTAGAGAGATTTTCTGGCTACATGCAATCCTGAATTTAGAGCTCTCCGTCGTGAGAGACACTTCCAGCACGCCGTCGAGTGTTGTATTTACTTGTAAATTACTATACCTGATATAATATATTCGATGTATCCTTATGCCTGGATAACCCGGATAGTCTGCAGGGCCTGTGGTTGTATGAAATCTTAAACTATATGTGTTAATAACTAGGACTGTGATAATCCTAGTTAGCTAATGATAGCAAGCCATAGGGCATGATTGGCCGTGATTGCTTGATTTTTAGTTTGCTCTAGTCATTTCCTAATTTATTTAACAATTGATCCGAAAACTGTAACCTGAGTACTAATTTCAGATATCCTTGTTTAAATACTCCAGAACTGTTTAATTATTATTTTATCTGCTGCACTTATTTAATTGTTCTTTGTGTTATTTTCTTACTGATTTGTCTGTATGCTGGTTTTAGTTCCTAAGTTGGCTCCTTTGTGGTACTTACTATTTTTGGGTCTAATCCCATTGGTTTTGTATGGCCAGATTTTGGAGCCGGACGGCAGGATCTTCTATACTTTCTGCCTTAAGATGGTGAACACCAGGAGCACCCGATGACGTGAGTGGATTTTTTTTTCATTATCCACCTAATCTTGTACTTATACTTTTGAGACGTTTAGACACCGATCACGTATTTAGCTCATGTTTTGGAACTTGACATTCTAGTCCGTGGGCCTACATGTAAAGCATATTCTAGACTATAGCTAGAGCTGATAATGTAATATTGTACTCTTGCTAGTTCTTCATTTTGTAACTAGCTTTATGATCATCTTTGTATGTATAGTTTGGGATGCCTTACTATTATATGTTTGGTGATCATACTTCTTATAACTTGATGCTTGCTTGAGATTGAGACACCTAGGATCCTTGACCCAGGAATGACTGTTGGATTCTAGAGTAAACCCTCACATATCTAGACAACCATGACAGTATCCCAGAGTATTGAGTACTCTGGTGTACAAAGCTGGCTATGTCAATTCTCATTCTCTAGTATTCTGGTTCTGGGGTATGACACGGTTTAAGTGGTGACCCATACAGGTCTAAAAATTTAGAAGTGTGGGGGATTTACCAGATATTTTAGATATATCAATCATGTTACTCCTTGATCTACTCTAGTGTCAATTTTATGTCCTTGAAATCTTGATTCAACATCTTTTTTGATCCTCAATCAATCATGTTCGTCCCTTTGATGATCTTTGTGTCCTTTATCTTTTAGGAACATTATTCCTGGTCCTTCTAATCATTCCGCCCGAGTTCCTCTAGTAGCAGGACAATATTCTGATGCCTAGAAAATCCTTAAGGTTCAGCCTCGGCATTCCGGGGCCGGGTCCAGAATAACTCAAAATGAGGAACCTCAGATCCAGCCAGTGTCTCCCGTGCAACCAATACCTGAGACATAAGGGGGAAACAGTATGCTGATTGGTATCCTTCGAGAATTCTTGTTATCTTAAGGACGTCGAGAGGACACAGTCACTCAGTTAGTTCAAGAGGCTTTGGAAAGAGGCGAACATTGTGCCAACAACTCAGCAAGAAACTTCAAGTGCCTCAAACCCTCGTATTTCTATGGCACCGATGATGTAATTGCATAAGATGCGTGGCTTTAAAACACATAAGATATCTTAGAGGCAGTTGGAGTACCGGCTAGAGAGCAAGTGTCAGTGGTACGACTACAGTTGCTAGACTTGGCCCGAGACTGGTGGGCAGCACAGATAATTTCACTAACAATACCCGTCCTTTGGCTATCTTTAGTAAAAGGTTTCAGACCAGATATTTTGATCTAGTGTCGTGTTATGATCTACAAAAAAGATTTAACAACTTGAAACAGATGGACAGGACTGTTGACGGCAATGCGGTAGAGTTCTACAGACTTAGTCGGTTTGCTCCCAACATGGTGGCAATCAAATTAGATCAAGCAAGAAGGTTCCAGCAGTAACTTTACCTGGAGATTATATTGGCAGCAGAACAACATGAGGTTTAGACTTTTGATGATGTGTTAAGAGCAACAAGGAGGCATGAGTATACCTCCCAGCGAATCATAGATAGGATTGGAGGACGAAAGAGGACCCACACATCAGGAGGTTCTTACAATCAGTCTTTAGCACCAGCCTCGGTAGTTAGGGCTTTAACCATCGGATCTTCGAGGAGGCCAGTTTTGACAGACTCAATTCAGCAAATAGTCCCAACCCAAACTCAACATCAAAGGATATCGTCTTCAGCAGGGTGTTCTCATTGTGGAAAGTCGGGGCACGTAGTTTCTAAGTGCCGCAGAGTACAAGGGTTGTGCTTAGCTTGTGGAGCTCCAGGATACAGAGTGGGATCTTGCCCACATAAAGCCAACCAATTTATCATCATCTTCCCCGGCAAGACCGCAGTATAGGGCACCAGTACTGGTTCAGAAATACTTGGGTCAGAGGCCTTTGCCGACCCAATCCCAAGTATTCCAACAACAAAGACCATAACAGTATGTGCAGGAACAAGCTCAAATATAGGCCAAGCAAGGAGGTCCGCAACAGAGAGGATCAGCACCGAGAGGACGAGGTCAGGCAATGGCACTCAATGTTGAAGAGAAGTTAGGTTCAGGTAAAGTGGTGGCAGGTACCATTCTTATCAACTCTCATTCAGCTTCAGTATTGTTTGATTCTGGTGCATCATATTCTTTTAGGTCTACATGATTTATGACACGAGTTGGATTAGAACCTGAATTATTATCAGTAAGATTCAATATACTTACTGGTAACGGTATCATGGGAGTCGATAGAGTTTATGCCTCATGTCTAGTCATAGTATGCGGGCGAAAGTTTCTCGCTAGATTGATAGAATTTTCTATGAGAGATTATGACATTGTCCTAGGCATAGAATTGTTGAGTGCCCGATACGCAACGATAGATTGCCATAATGGCAAGGTTATATTTCATATCCCTGGTAAGAAGAAATTCTTATTTTCTATAGGTGAGACAGAGTCTTCATCAATGATCATGAAAATAGAAGTAACAAAGGAAGTACAATTCTTCAGAGTTGTTAATAAATTCCCAGATGTATTCCCAGAAGAACTTCCAGGCATGCCACCAGAAAGGAAGATCGAGTTTACCATTGATCTACTTCCAGAAACAGTACCAGTGTCAATGTCAAAGAGAGTCTACAGGATGGCGCCTTCAAAGTTAGAAATCTTGTACTGGATGAAAGAAGAATTGAGAGCCAAATGACTCATTCGTGCTAGTGGATCGCCTTGGAGAGCCCCAATGCTAATTGTAAAAAAGAATGATGGAACGTTACGATTATGTGTTGATTATCATACCCTTAATGCAGTAACCATCAAAAAAAAGTATCCCTTGCCAAGGATCGACGACTTGTTCGATCAACTTAGTGGAGCAGTAGTATGTTATAAAATTAATTTGGGGTCGGAATATTACTAGATCAGTGTCCGGGTGCAGGATATACCTAAGACGATGTTCAGATCGAGATATGGACATTGAGAGTTTCTAGTAATGCCCTTTAGAGCAACCAATGCACCATCAGTGTTTATGGATCTCATGAACCATATTTTTATGCCATACTTGGACAAGTTCATGATAGTGTTCATTAACGACATCTTGGTGTATAATTGAAGTAAAGCAGAGCACGAGCAGCATCTTCGCGCAGCTCTTCAAGTCCTTAGAGAACATAAGTTATATGCCAAGTTCAGCAAGTGCGAGTTCTGGCTTGATTGTATTTCATACTTAGGGCATATTATTGCTAAATCAGGAGTTGAAGTGGATCCCAAGAAGATAAAAGCCATTGATATGTGGCCAGTTCCCTGAACAGTTGCAGAAGTTCATAGTTTTCTGGGGTTAGCTGGATATTATCGAACATTTGTGTCAGACTTTGCTAAAATTTATGCACCCTTGACGCAGTTAACAAGGAAAGATATGCGCTTTGATTGGATAGATGAATGCCAAACCTCTTTCAAAAAGCTCAAGCATAAGTTGATCACGACATCTATTTTGACCCTTCTAGAAGGGTCAGGTAGGGTCACCGTATATTATGATGCTTTAGGAAGAGGAATGGGGTGTGTTCTTATGCAGCATGGCAAGGTTATAGCTTATGCGTCTCGGCAGCTTCGAGACCATGAGAAGAATTATCTGAAGCACGACATAGAGTTAGAAGCAATTATCTTTGCACTCAAACTTTGGAGATATTACCTCTATGGAGATCGAGTAGAGATTTATACTGATCACAAGAGTTTGAAGTATGTCTTTACTCAGAAGGATCTCAACATGAGGCAGAGAAGACAGCTAAAGTTGATGACAAAATATAACCTTGACCTTCAGCATCACCCTGGGAAGGCCAATATCATAGCGGATGCCTTAAGCAGGAGAGCATGAGCCAATTTCTTGAAAATGCAATAAAGAATATTAGAAGATATTCAGGAGATATGCATAAAAGTAGTATTGCCTGGCAACATAGTATTGATGGCTGATCTACAAGTTCAGTCCAGTATAGTAAAAAGAATCAAGGTACTACGTGCAACATATGTCAAGCTTCAGCATCTCAGAGTAAAGCATGAGGAAGGATGTAGACTAGAACTAAGCATTTATAGTGACGAAACTCTCCATTTTAGGAATCGACTTTGTGCACCAAGTGGATGTATTCCTTTGAATTTTTCCTACCCAAGGATTCATCAGATTCGGTGTACGGGGAAAGCTTAGTCCTCGGTACATAGGTCCTTTTGATATTCTCGAGCGAGTAGGAGATGTTTTCTATCATCTTGATCTTCCGCCGTCGCTTAGTGAGATACATAATATTTTTCATGCATCACATTTACGATGGTATATACCCGATACGAGTCATGTCCTGGATCATTCAGAATTTTTTGTTGGTACCGACCTTTCATATGAGAAAAGACCTGTATCCATTTTCGACCGGAGAGAGAAGATTCTCAAGAATCAGGCCATTCGTTTAGTCCTAGTTGCTTGGGGATATCACTCACCGGGCAAGTCAACTTGGGAGTGCGAGGATAATATCCGAGCTAGATACCCGTATTTGTTTGACTCGTGAGGTATATTTGTTCGTATATCTCGTACCTTGATCTTGTCTTGTGCATGCTTGTCTTGTTCTAGGTAGTTCCTAACATGTGATTAAAATTCATATGACCTAGCTTATTTTAGTACCTGCCTGATCTCTAGATATACCTTGATAGACCTGGTGCCTTGTTGATATTCCAAGGACAAAATTTTTCTAAGGAGGTGAGAGTTGTGGGACCTGTCTCATTATTTTAGTATTATTGTATTTTATCTGGTATATGTGTGTTATAGCTGTATAATTGCTTCCCATGTAATTTATGGATTTTTTTAGCTGTTTTTATGTAATTTTTAGATTTTTGCTTGGTTACTCTCCCTTACTATATATAGCCTTTGTTTTCTCTCTATCTCCTCCTCATTCTTCTTCCTTTCCTTCTCTTTCTTTATTTTTTTTCTTCCTCTTCCCTCTTCTCTCCTTAGCCACGAGCAGCTTGAGGCCAGCCTTCTCATTCCTTGGTGGTAGTAGTAGCTTAGAAGTGGTTTTAGGCAAATACATCTTACCAATGGGGAAGAACTTACACTTTTAAACACTTTTGTATTTTATTAATCTATATTGTGCCTTTTGAACTGCTTTTCATGCTTACTTCTTATTATTTTTGGTTTTGATGTCTTGGTTGGAGTAGATTTAAATATCAAATTTGGAGCTTCTATGAGTTTACTTAGTTTCGATCTCTTAAAACTTGATATTTTCCAAAACTAGTAGTTCCATGTTGATGAGCACTTAATTTCATGAGATTTTGAACTTTACTTTGCTGGATTCCGCCTTGAAATGAGGATTTTATGGAGAAAATAAGTTTTCAGACTTGGAGCTTTTCCATGGCTGAAACTTGTTGTTCTGGGACGAAGGAGTTCTATACGGCCCGCTTGGCAGGCGGCCTGGACTTTTCGCTCCAAGTCAGCATACGGCCATCTTGTTGGACGCATGACTGAATCTGCACATGCACCCCTTGGCCAAATGCATGGTACTTGAACGAATAAAAGTTCTCTAAGTTTAAAATATTTCATGCGGCCAAGAGGAGCATGCGACTGAAGTCTTCCATACGGCCCAGAGTTATGCGTCCCTCTTTTTTGAACACATGACTCAATACCGCCTTGGCACGACTTTCCATAATTTTCTTTTTCTTCTGACACCCTTTTTGGCCAGTCACATCGGTCACTTCTTTGACACGGCCAGTCACATCAGTCCCTTCCCTAACTTTGTATTTATTGCCTGTCACTCACCTTGTCTCGAGGAGCGGACTTTGCATCTTTTATGTAGCCAGTGTGCTGAATGCGGCCAGCTCTTGCATGGAGCCAGCTTCTTGCATGCGGCCAGATTATCCCATGTGCCTATAATACTTGTAGTAGCTTAACTTCTTATGATTTATTCTTTTATAGTTTAACTATTTCTATTATTTAGCCTATTCTGTTTAATTGTTATGAATGCAAGCTTTCTCTAAAATTGCTTATAATCCGATTTGTGACAACCTACCAGAACCTGGAACTCCCAGATCATAGGTTGTATTGACACTTTTAATCTTGAACTCCCGATACCAGACTTGCACTGATATTCCTGATAATAGCTTATCGTATCGAGTTAACATGACATGTACCGATATTCCTGAAAGTGGCTCGACGAAGCGTACTCCTGACATACTAGAATTTCCTAAACTTAAATGCTTGAAATAATAAGATAAATTTATGTGGCTGATTTGCATGTTCATGTCCTGAATGTACTTGTCAAGCTATGGTCATGTCCTGTCCTGCATCATGTCTAAGGTAAATTTTTGAGCACCACGGTCAGGAATTCTTAATAACTTGCCCAGGATAACAACTAGAATAATGAATTAGAGGCATCTAGAGAGATTTCCTGGCTACATGCAATCTCGGTATCCTAGTGACACCTGATAGATTTGGAGCTCTCCATCGTGAGGGGCACACTTCTAGCACGCCATCGAGTGTTGTACTATAAATTACTATACCCGATATAATCTATTATACGTATCCTTACGCCTGGATAACTCGGATAGTCTGTAGGTCTGGTAGCTGTATAGAATCTCAAGCTGCATGTGTAAATAACTAGGACTGTGATAACCCTAGTTAGCTAATGATAGCAAGTCGTAGGGCATGATTGGCCGTGATTACTTGATTTTCAGTCTAGTCTAGTCCTCTCCTGATTTATTTAACTGGTCTAAAAATTATAACCTGAGTATTGATTTCAGATATCCTTGTTTAAATACTCCAGAACTGTTTAGCAGTTATTTTACCTACTGCACTTATTTAACTGTTCCTAGTGCTATTTTCTTACTGATTTGTTTGAATGGTAGTTTTAGTTCCTAAGTTTGATCCTTTATTGTACTTGTTGTTTTGGGGTATGACCCCACTGATTTTGTATGGCCAGATTTTGGAGTATGACTACAGGATCTCCCGTACTTCCAACCTCAAGATGGTAAACACCAGGAGCACCCGAGGACATGAGTGGGTTTCTTTTTCGTAATCCACCTGATCTTGTACTTATACTTTTGAGGTATTTAGCCACCGAGCACGTGTTTAGCTCATGTTTTGGAATTTGACATTCTAGCCTGCAGTCCTACATGTAAAGCATATTCTAGACTATAGCTAGAGCTGATCATATAATATTTTACTCTTGCTAGTTCTTTATTTTGTAACTAGCTTAATGATCAACTATGTATTTATAGTTTGGGATGTCTTACTATTATATATTTGGTGATCATATATCTTATAACTTTTTGCTTGCTTGAGATTGAGACACCTAGGACTCTTGACCCATGAATGACTGTTGGATTATAGAGTAAACCCTCATATATCTAGACAGTCATGAGCATATCTCGGAGTATTGAGTACTCTGGTGTATGTAGCTAGCTTTGTCCGTCCCCGGTCTCTAGTATTCTGGTTCTGGGACTTGACACCAGGACATGGGCTGCTGTCCCCTATTGTTTAGGTGCATAGCTTGGCTACAAAACATCATGGTTTAGGTTAACACATACCCACAAACATTAGGCTCAAGTTAGGACCTCATTTGGCATTGATTTCTAGTCGAAAAACCTATTTTAGGTCGGCCACAATAGGTTGGGTTTGGGTGTACGTTTTTATCACCTAACCTAGTCAAACCAATGATCACTTACCCCTTTGTCTAAGTGTTGTTATATATATTTAGAACAACACTTAGACAAAGGGGTAAGTGATCATTGGTTAGACTAGGTTAGGTGATAAAAACATACACTTTGATATATATACACTATAAGTATTTATATATATACACTTTGACTTAGTTCTAGATGTTACCATTAGCTAAACACAAATACACACATACAATATCAGCGTTAGCAATACCATTTTAACAAAATATTTAAATTAATTATTATAAATTTTTTGTAGTGGGGGTTTACACAAAGTCTAACCATGAACCATGTATATGATCATAATAAATATATATCAATCCCAAATACAACCATCATAGGTTATACACTAATATATTTTAAAATTAACCACTCCTAACTAGAAAGTGTGATCGGTCTAAGTCAACTATCATCTATGTTAACTAAGTTGTTTATTAGTCATATCATCTATAACTAAGTCACACTTATCTCTATAACTAATATTTATCAATTAATATTCCGAATTACAAGTTATATCTAAAAATAAATTATGTTTGCAATTTCAAAATTTTGAAATATTAACCACGCAAATCCAAAAATTTTGTTGACAAAAAACTCAACCGATGTAAACAAAAAAATTGAGTACATGACATCATAGATTTCAACATGACAAGAATGTTGGAATCGATGGTTCGTACGAATCTCAAATCGTTTGCGAGATATCAAAGTTACAATTTTTAGTTTATCGATCGATAGATCTCTAATTATCTAGGGTTTGCATGAATTAAACATGATATAAAATTAATCTAAAAAATTCTATGTTAACGGGATATGTGTCATCTTTATAAAACATCAAACAAATCATGAATCCGGGTTCGGGATCTCCTATAATCTTGAAAATAACGAACCAAAAACTTGTTTGATTCTACTAACACTTAAATATTTCTAGATAATTACCATTTCTAATTGTAGAAATTAAATTATACTGGAAGTTTACCTCAATACTGTTCCAACAAAAAAATTGCACATGAATCGGACACCAGGATTGGTCGCAATGGCTTCACGAAGGTCGAAGAACTCGAAAAACTCGTATAGAGCAACTCTCCTCTTATTATAAAAATCGACAAAAAATAGGGTTTTATATTTATATATATATATATATATATATATATATATATATATATATATATATATAGAGAGAGAGAGAGAGAGAGAGAGGCTAAGGTGCGGCTCGACTTGGACACATGTCACCATCTGGATGCTTTTCGCCCAAATCCAATAGCTGGGAATAATTCTAGCTCAGCTTGGCTTTTCTTGGCTCGGATTAGGATTAGGACACTAGTGTGAAGTCACATACATAGGTTGTGAATGACAAGTGGTGCCCGTTGTTGGGCCGCGGGTGGCTGACAAACAGGCCCCTGCTGCTAACTGGTTTACTGACTATATATATGACCGTGTAATGTTGATTTCAATTACAGAAATTATTTATTAATTCAATTTAACTCTAATTAACTCCAAATAAATCCTAAATATATCTAAAAAATTCCAGAAAGTTTATACAAAATATATCTAGGGTTTTAAACCTAATTTAAAAGTTTGGTAGTAAAATAGTTATGTACGAACCTAGAATAAATTATGAAAGACCGTCAATAATTAGGTTTTTTATGTTTTATTTATCCAAGAATTCCCAAGAATTCTCAAAAATTCTAAAATGATGTAAATAAGTTTCTAACATGATAATTGAGCCTCTATGAGCCATACCTAGTATAATATTACATATTTATGTGTTATGTGACTTAGATGTAACATGTGTTTATATATATAACTTATGCGATTCCTAATAAATTTCTCAATAATAATAATTACTAAAAATAAATTAAATAGAAAAATAGGGGGTTACATTATGCTTCATTTTGAATGCCTCATATTCTTGTGTCAATCTACTTATTTTGGATTCCTTCACTTGTAAAGTTCCTTCATGAGTGACCTCAAGAGGTTTCGAAACCTAGTGAGATGTGGCACATGTGGAGAATCTATTAAAATCAGTTCTATCTACTGCAAAAAATAAAGTATTAATATCCTTTGCATCAAGACTTGTTTGCTTCTTCTCAAGCTCAGTGTACCTGTCATGTAGTTTATTAACAAGAACACCATCGACAATAATCTTAGTAGAATTTTTATAGCCGTCTATAAAAATGCATCATAAATCAAAATCAAGAGATATAAGATAGAGAGTCATACGTGTCTTCCAGAATTTGTAGTTGGTTCCGTCAAATAGTGGCGGCCTATTTGTTGATTGAACATCACCATTGTTTGTGTAGATGGATTTGAGGGTTGCTATCAATCTGCTCAAGGATGTGCGTCATGTTTAAGAGTCCTTCTCTGATACCACTTGCAGGACTTGAAAGCAACTCTAGAGGGGGGAGTAGAGTTTAAGCAATAATTTCTCTAATCAAATCCAGTAATAATAACCAACACAAAATTTAACAAGTAAATAAAAACAGGAGAAGAGTAGAAATCACAAACACTAACAGGATGATATATACTGATGTCCCTCGTGGAGGAATAATTCAGTCCTAAGTACTCTTGTCCGGTGTTAATCCACTATTAAACCAATAGCGTTACAACATAAGCTTTGATCTAATGGCTTGTCGACTTCTTACAGTCGCCACGTGCTTTGATTCCAAGAGCACGCTAGCTTAACATTTGAATTGGAAGACGAGACTTAGAATTTTTCAAGTAACTATAACTCGAACAACTTCTAATTGATCCCACACTTAGGCACTTATAGGGCTTTGCGAAGTTGTTATTTGGGAATTGGGAGGATTTAAGCTCAGAGAGTATCCCAGATAAATAGATGAAAGTGAGAATGAGTGAGTGAGAATGGTATAGAATTCAATGCTATTTATCGGCTTTTTCTGGATCGAGTTCGGGCATAGTTCGGTCACCTAAAGTTCAAAGATCCGAATGTTGGAGCCTAGTCTCCAGGAAGACTAAGTCGAATCAGGAAATTAGGATTTACCCTGACCAAGTTTGACCCGCGTTCGGTCCGATTTCAGTCCGAGTTCTGTTTGTCATTTTCCAGAATGTTGGGTTCATGTTTTAGGTTGTTTTAAGTAGACTTTGATGTTGGTTAGATATGGTTTTACGTAAGCTTATTTGAGTGGACTTGAGTGCCATCTAGTTGCCTAGTGCGACTCGATGCACAATTGTCCTAGACTCAAAGAAAGTAAAAATTATATAAAAAAGTGAAATAAGCACAACTTTCAGCATTCTTTTAGTTGGCAGCAATATCTTGTGATGGTCTACAGTTGTACCGTATCGTAACATATCGAATCAAGGTTTAGTTGATTATCAAAATCAAGTTGACTATAACCATTGGGCCAACAAATATATATATATATATATATATATATATATATATATATATATATTGTGAATTTCGTATTGTTGCTACTGCATAAGATGAGGGATGGATAACGATCCAATGTGGGAGACGAAAGGGCCTGACCACTCAGTTAAGGGAGGCGATAGGGTCAAGTTCTGAGGGGAACATCTACTGCAGCAAGGGATGACCGCAATGGCACTGACCCAACTGTGATTGGGGTTTGGCTCGACAACTAATAAAGGAAAATATCAGATTGTCATGGGGGTGCCTACTCTTAGGGTTGGGCCTATATAGACAGATGATGGGATGCGCTTAGGGGAGAGGCCTCGAACCATTATAAATAATGGAGGACCTTCATTTGGCAACAAGAGACCCATCACTTGGGCGCAGCTCTGCTCTGACCTGGCTACAACTATGATGGTAGGGATTGATGGTGAATGGTTCCCTTAGATTGCAGATCCGTCGATCATAGATGGTTCTCAAGTGGTTGACATCAACGATGACAACACGCGGAAAGGGTATTATAGGAGGAGGTGATCCAAGAGGGTTCACATTCGTATATACAACATGATCATTCAAGTAACTTGGATGCCTAAAGGGTAGCTATAGATGTTCATTCAGTTCATTTTCTTCTGGGTGAGTTCTCTACTCTTATTCCCACTTGTTTTCTAGTGGTTATGATACCCAGGTTCTGCACAAGTTAGAGATTACAATTAGTGCCTACCATTCATTCGATTCATCTGCCTAACCTAGGTGTGAATCAGGAGGATAGGATGAGAAATCTGTTGGGAACGAAAGTGCGGAAACTGTTGCCCAAATCAGAGAGTATTTGTAAGAAAATCGAGCAAAACGCACATACCAAAAATGCCAAACAAAAATCGCAGACACAGAGATTTTTGATTTGGAAAATCCTTGCGGAAAAAACCACAAGACGGAGTCCAACCCTGAAAAGCCTCCACTAATGGAATAAGAAATACAACGACTCCTTACAAACTTCTCACCGATCCAAATGGATCACCACAACTCTTTTGGAACAGAAAATAGATTATAACTACGAAGATGAAAGACAACAAGAAATACCCGAAACTGATTTCCTTCTTCGAAACTGCCTCTAATCCTTCCTTCTTCTCTCCAATGTTGCAATGGCACTCTTGCCTTATTTTTTCTCCTTGTTGCTATATTTTTTTTTTAGAGAGAGAGATATTTTAGGGCCAGGAGACACCTATATATATAGCCTAAAACCCACAACTAGCATTCCTATTATAGATAGGAATATCCAATCCAAATCTAAATCCATTGACATATTCCTATTATATGTAGGAATATCCAATCCAAATCCATTGAGATATTCCTATTATATTTAGGAATATCCAATCAAAATAAATTGAGATATTTCTATTATATGTAGAAATACTCAATCCTACTCCGGAGTATTATCCACATAGGTTGGAAACCCACCCATTCCAACAAATCTTCCCCTTCACAACTATGTATAGGGGGTCGTCAACCCGACGATCCGCCTGTAGTTCTCAAACGTTTTCCTTGGTAGAACCTTTGTGAACATATCTACTCCGTTGTCATCTGTATGAACCTTCTCAAGCGCCGGTTCCTTCTTGTCAACCACATCCCGTATCCAATGATTCCGGGTATCAATGTGCTTGGACAGGCTATAAAATGTCTGCTTCTTCACAAGATGAATAGCACTCTGACTATCGCAAAGCAAAGGATACTGCTCCTGCTTTAGCCCAATTTCCTGCAGCAACTTCTTCATCCACAACAACTTCTTGTAAGCCTCCGTCGCCGCAATGTATTCTGCCTCTGTCGTCGACAAGGCAACACACTTCTGTAAACGCGACTGCCACGATACTGTTCTACCAGTAAACATCATCACATAGCCCGAAGTTGATCGCCTCATCTCTACATCTCCAGCCATATCAGCGTCGGTATATCCAACCAGGTTCGGCACGTCACCACCAAATGAAAGTCTCCAATCGGCAGTACCCTAAAGATATCGTAGAATTCACTTGACCCCACACCAATGTGCCCTTCCAGGATTAAAAATTTACCTGCTAATTGTGCCGACTGCGTGAGCAATGTCTGGCATCGTACATACCATAGCATACATAAGACTCCCAACGGCTGAGGCATATGGAACTCGCTCCATATCTTCCTTCTCGTCATCTGTAGATGGACACTGCTCCTCAGTGAACTTAAAGTGAGCTGCAAGGGGGTTACGCACTTTCTTCGACCCGTCTATACCGAAACGCTGAAGTATCCGGTGAATCTACTTCTTTTGGGACAAGTGTAGCAGCTTAGACTCTCTCTCTCTCTCTCTCTCTCTCTCTCTCGGCTAATCCCTATCCCAAGAATAGTCTTCGTTGTGCCCAAATCCATCATAGAGAAGGCCGCACCCATTTGGCGCTTCAACTCTACTATCCTAGTGGCATTCCGACCCACCCACAGCATGTCATTAACATAAAGCAACAAAATGATGAAATCATCCTCGGTGAAGTACCTCACAAAAATACAATGATCCGACGTCGTCCATGCATAGCCATGATCCCCCATAAATGACTTGAACTTCCTGTACCACTGCCTCGGAGCCTGTTTTAGACCATACAAGCTCTTCCTCAACCGGCATACCAAATATGACTTGTCCTTCTCACAGAATCCCTCTGGCTGCTCCATGTACAACTCCTTCTCAAGATCACCATGGAGGAATGTCGTCTTCACGTCCATTTGCTCGACCTCCAAGTCAAAACTGGTTGTCAATGCTAGCACCACCCGTATAGACAACTGCTTGACGACTGGCGAAAAGATCTCATCATAATCTATGCCTTTCCGCTGATCGTAGACTTTAACTATCAGTCTCGCTTTATATCGAGGGCAAGTAGCATCATTTGTCTACTTCACTCTGAATACCCATCGATTCTTTAAAGCCTTCTTGCCCTTTGGAAACTGTACCAGATTATAAGTAGAGTTGGCCTCCAAGGAACTCATCTTCTCCTGCATGGACTCCATCCACTCCTGTATGTGTTCGTCTTCCATAGACTCTACGAAACTTTCGGGTTCTCCCCCGTCAATTAGTAGCACATACTCACCCGAAGAGTATCTCGTAGACGGTCGACGCTCTCTATCGCTCCTCATCAACGGAACCACTGGTGCTGGCTGTATATCTACAATCTTCTCCTCTTAAGAAACTGCCTCTTCGGCATGCTCATCCTTATGAGGGTCACCCTGACCACTATCAGTAGGCTAATGATCAAGGTTGGAAGCAACTCCATATACTGGCTCTCCCATAACTGGATCCTCTGTGATATCTTCTGGAAACTGCTCGAAGCGAAATGACTCTAACTTAGGAAATTCCTCAGCCTCAGAAGGCATCTCGGAATCCTGAGTATTGGTCGTAGTCTGACCATCGACGAATACCACTTACCTGCTTCTGTAGAGCTTTCTTTCCACTGGATGGTAGGGTCTATAGCCAAACTCATTCCGACCGTAGCCGACAAAGATACACCGTCTCGTCTTTGGCTCAAGTTTGGATCTCTCGTCCTTCGGTACATGTATGAAGGCCTTACAACCAAACACTTGCAGGTAATTGAATGACGGCTCTTTGTCGTACCATATTTTGTCAGGCACATCATCCTGTAAAGGAGCACTAGGAGATAAATTAATAACATAAGAAATTGTGTAAAGTACCTCACCCCAATAGCTGCCTGGCAAGCTTGCTTCTGACAGCAAACACTGCACCCTCTCCATTAGGGTCATGTTCATCCGCTCCGCTAGACCATTGAGCTGCGGTGTCTTTGGTGGAGTCTTCTGGTGTCGTATCCCTTGCTCTCTGCAATAAGCATCAAAGGGATCGATATACTCGCCGCCATTGTCCGACTGAACACAAAGAAGCTTCTTGTCCGTCTCCCTTTCAACAAAGGCCTAAAACTACTTGAAAGTGGGCAGCACCTGATCCTTGGTCTTTAAGGTATAGACCCAAACCTTCCTGGAACAGTCATCAAAAAATATTACAAAATAAGAAGCATCACCAATGGATTTTACCTTCAAAGGACCACAGACATCCGAGTGAATCAACTCGAGCAACGCTGGCTTCCTTGAACTTGAGTGACTTTGGAAAGACACTATATTTTGCTTTTCTGCTAAATAATGCGTGTACTTCTCCAACTTTGTAAACTTTACCCCTGGAATCACCTTCCTGTTCACCAAGTAGCTCATCCCCTTCTCGCTGATATGGCTGAGCCGCCTATGCCATAACTCAGTAGACGCATCAGTAGCTGCGTTAACCTCTTGTTCCCCCTGTGTGCTCCCTTCCATATAGTAGAGTCCGGACCTCTTGCTTCCTCTGACAATCCTATTTAAAGCACCAACTCCCAAAAATATCTGGACCATTGATTTTGATCCAACGATGTTAATAAAACACCCACTTTTAGCCTTTAGTTCCAACACCACTATACCGACGATATACCAAAATTTGGCTACTTTGAGTAAGAATAGTTCTAGAATTAACTATTGTATCCCCAGTGTACTGGTGGTACACTAGCAACAGTATACCGTTGTTACTTTAATAGCTTTTCCAAATGTCTGATACGCTCTCAAACGTGCCACATTTGTCGCATTCGACTCTCAGAGCTTCTTCGAGACATGGACGATGCTCGTCGTACTTCGTGTTCTTCATATAGGTTGGGAACATAATCCAACACCAACACATCCAATTGAAAGAAACTATGAATATTTTGTTTTATTAATCATATTGGACTAAGTTATAAATGCTCTTAAATTTCTAAAAATATATTAATATCTAATTCTTAAATGATCTTAACTACCTATCGATTTTAACCAAAATATTGATCGACCAGCACATTTAAGTTGGTTAATCAAATTATTTGATTATTAAGAATATATATATCGGATTCAATTATATAATTTTCATAACTGATTCAATCGGTTTGTTTGCCAAATTTATAATTCTGCTGGTTAATTGATCCATGTATGGCCTTATTTTTTATAGTAGTACCTCAGGCTTAAGTGGATCTAGAAGTTTTCAATGATATTTGTTTATCCATTTATGTAGGCAACATTGTTGACCTATCCACTCTTAACCTTGTGGTAGAAGTTTTGAAATAACCCTCATCTTATATGTTTTTGTAAGGGTTCACTCGGACGGGTTGAGTCGGTCATATCTCAACTCGAGCCCAATCCGATGAATCATAAGTCTAGTCCGAGCCCAAGTCTGATCTGACCTTCGGTTGCAACATATGTAGTCAAAGACAAAGTCCGGAGGATCGGGTTGGGCTTAGGTTCGGTCGAATCCATCAGGTTTATCGGACTCTAATAAGATATCTGAAATAATCTTAAACAAGAGTAAATTAAACACATAATCAAATAGCAATCAAGCATCAATCATTACAAAATACAAACTAAAATGAGATTTAGGATTAGGAGTTGAAGAGTTTGGATGGAGAAATCTAGGATTTAAAATTTTTATTTAAGAAGTATATATATATATATATATATATATATATATATATATGTGTGTGTGTGTGTGTGTGTGTGTGTGTGTGTGTGTGTGTGTGTGTGTGTGTGTGTGTGTGCCGGATTTTAGGTTCCTTGGGTAACCAGAAACATGAACCCGAGTCCAACATAATTTTTGGTCAGGTTCAAATATTCTAATTCAAATCCGAGCCCGAATCCGAGTATCTTCAACCTTAACCCAACCCATAATCGAGGATCCGATCGGACTTGGGTTTTGGAGGATTCCTGGCGATCTATCCTCGAGATACAACGAATCCTTCGATTCACTTCACCTTGCACCCGGTGGCGAATCCCACGAACGATCACAACCTTGCCCGACAAATAGAAATTGGACGGAGGAGTTTTGGAGGATTTTTTTTCTGGTGTTTTTTTTTTCTTTTTCGTCTCTGTGAGATTGTTCTTCTGTCCGAACAAAGAGCGAGAGAGAGAGAGAAAAGAAAAAACCGATTTCTATTTTTTCTCAGATCCCAGGATCGTGTCCTGGATATATCTCTCACGTAACATTTCTCACTTTTTTCGTAACGAGATTACGTGAGAACAGTTCCGCGGAAGACCAGCAACCCACCAGACAAAATCAACGGAAATAAAAAATAAAAAAATAAGTTATGAAATTACCTTTGTATCCGTGTCCGTTCCGCGGTGCGCAAGCGTGCAAAGTGCTAAGTGCGCGAATAATAAACGCGTAAAAATGCGCATTAAATTGCGCACCCACTCGCAAGATGCATGAGATCAAGCCCATCCCCTACAAAGCCCACTTACCCACTAAGAGGGGTAAAGCAATATATGGAAAGGAGAATGACTTCTCCTTTCCCATGTGGGACTAAAAGAAAGGAGTGCTTTGTTGAATCATATAGTTTAGTTTAGATAAATCTAACAATAAATCTAACAATCCCCCACATGATTCAACAAAAGAAGAAAGGAAGGTATAGCACGATAGGACATATAGGAAGAAAAATAAGATATGGACAATCACACTGTGTATCAGGGGAAGGTGTCTTCCGGACTTGAACCTCCCCTTAGTGTTATACATCTCATCTATACAGACCCAAAGTGACTTAAGTCTTGAACTTAGGATCTTGCTTGTACAGACTCAACAAACACACAAACACATTGTAGTCATTTGATCGTATCAACAGTTGTGCACTTTTCGGCCATGCGGTGGTCCCGGAACAGCCCTGCTTCCTCGGCTCTAGCTTCTTCGTAGGACTCATCGCCAACTCGATTGCGGACGCAGACATAACCGAGCCCGATATTGACAGCGTCGACGGTGACCTTCTCGAGCAGCCCATCGGGAGCCCTGTCGGACTTGGTGACGACCGCAAGAGTCCTCTCGCCGGTCCTGTCGACCTGCTGCGACATCCGGATGGACTCGCAGGTGGGGAAGTCGACCGCGGCGGAAAGGACGTTGAGAATGATGCTCTCCTTGGGAGTGATGTACTCCTTTATGATAGTCGAGATCTGCTCGTAGATGTCGTCGGGCTGCCCGTGCACGGGGACGCGGGTGATGCCGGGCAGGTCGACCATGGTGAGGTCGGGAACTCCCTTCTTCTTGACGACGAGAGTCAGCGGGGTGTTGGAGATGCCTTTCCCATCGCCGGCAATCTCTTCCGTGGCGGCATTGATGGCAGTGCTGATACCGGCCTCGGATGTGTCAACACTCTTGCCATGGTACTCCAGGCGTAGCTGCTGAGGGGGTTCAGAAGTACTACTACTACTGTTGGGCTCATATTCCTAGAGTCTCATGATGAGCGGGACGCGAGTGCAGATGCCCTGCCCCCGGGGGAGGCTGATGCCCGCAAGCGACTCGAGGACGCTGGACTTGCCGCTCGACTGGTCGCCGCAGACTACGATAGTCGGGAGCTCGATGCCTTCCTGCATCACCTTCAGGTGGCGGAGCCGGTCGATGGCGTCCAGGAGAGGGCGGATATGGTCATTGTACGAGGAGGCGAGGGCTGTGCCTGTGGTGGTCTCCTCCTCCTCCTTCACCATTGTGCTTAGGCCTGTCTTTCTCAACAAAATCAAAATGTGATGTGAATTCCTCACCACCTTCTGGATGGAATTTATAGATGACGCGAGGCAAGGAATCTCAATATAAATGGTTGCTTTTTTTTCTTTTCTTTTTTTACTTTATAAAAAAGAAATACATGGTTTTTTTTTTTTTTACTTTATTACTAGCTTTTGTTATCCCAACGATGCTGATGACGAAGAAAAGAATCTGGCAGCACATGGCTCAAAGATTTTGTTCGTGCATGGAGTAGAGGATCAAGCTGCTGCCAAAGTCTCTGTCCATGACACTTTGGAAAATATTCTTTGCTCAGCTAGTATGCCTGCCAAGACGTTGTGTTGTATGCGCAACAGCTAAAGTGCTAGGCCTTAGGATTTCAACAGAGGAAAAATACTACAATGTTGAAAATCCAAGTGCCATGCACTTCTCCAAGTCTATGCGCACTCAATGCAGTGTGCAAAAAAGAATGCCGATTCGATTTTTTCTTCGGGTTCGGACTGGGATTGTAAACTCCCTCGACCAAATATCAGTAATTTAGGATTAGTTTTGACTAATTAGAATTATTGCAATTTTTTTTTAAATTTATTTATTATATATTCTATTGATTATGCACCTGTTCATTACACAATTAATTAGGACATTACACTAGCTGTTAACCCTAAACAAAGTTCACATACCTGCCCTAGACATGTTAGACTACTTTTTCTGTATTTTGTGCAACTCCCAGAAACCTTATTTGGTGCTTCGTTTTAGTCGTACAAATATCGTTACAGACGTACGTATTTATTACCTATTTAATTTCCTGCTATTTACCATCTCTGTACACCTAGGGATTTGAGAACCAGTAGGCACCTGTTTTGCCCAAACAAAAATATGATAATATTCTACTCTAATTATACTACAATTATCGTATTGACACCGTAGAAAAATTATGACCCTAACTGCATCTAAATAATTAGTGAACACCGTGCGCAGTATTTATTAAATAATAAATACGAGGATTTGTATCACTCAGAAATCAGACCCTGCCTCTGCCTGGACTCACCCCACACTGTCCAAAACATTTTTCCCAGCTGTTTCCCACATTTCTGTACAATTCAGAATTTTGGGAAATCAGTATTTTAAATCAGGTAAATTGCGAAATTACGCAAAATACCAAATTTAGGCTTTTATGCAAATTATGAAAAGTTAGGGGTTTTTATGCAAAAATGCTTACGAGGTGGCATACCCTCATTGGCTAGACAATAGGTGGCATGGGACCCACTCAAATATCCAAAAAATTCAGTCAAAAATATCCAAAAACCTAAAATTACCAAATTACCCAAAGACTTCCACTTATTTACATTTCTGCCACTCACCTAAACTCTATATAAACCATAACCCTTTCCCTTTCAAACTCCCACAGCCCTCTCCTCCGACCACCACCGGCCGCCCAACTCCGGCCATACCCTCGCCCTGACCCCCTCTCCCCTCCGGCCAAGCCCCACCGTCTCCGGCCATCTCCTCCGCCGTGAGCAGCCCCCGCAACCCCACACTCCCTCACTGTCCACAGCAGCCACCACCACCCGAACCCCCCCCCCGCGCCACCCTCCGCCACCGTGCTCCGCAACCACCCCTACCATTCGACTCGCCACTCTCCCCTCCACCGGACCACCACCCCTCACCGACCCACGATACCTCCTCCGCCGGCTAGAGCCCCCGCAGCTCCTTCCCACTCCCCTAACCCTAACTGACCCCTCCACCTCCGGTCGCCTCCAGCCACCGCCACTGACGTCGTGGACCTCTGCCACCACCACCAACCTGACCACCACTCCTCCCTCCATCGAAGCCTCCGCCTGCACCGCCGCCTCCGCCACTGCTCCGCCGCCGGCAGCCCCCGCAAGCTGCTGCAGCAGCTGCTGCTGCTGTTGCTACTCCTCCGGCCACCTCCGGCCGTCTTCGCCGCCGTCCTCCCGCCGTCGACAATCCCTAGGTCCCACATGTCAGTAGGTATACTCCTAAACCCTATATATACGTATAATAGTATAAAAACATATATGTATGTATATATGTATATATATATGTATATCTATATATATAATAATATATAATAGATATTATATTTAATATACTGTATAAATACAGTATATTAAATACAGTATATGTATACTATATAACTATATTATTATTATATATAATATATAAGTATATATACATATGTATATAGTTATATATAACATATTTATGTATATGTTATATATTATTATTATGTAATAATTATTAATATGTATATATGTATTTTAATTCTGTTTTACTTATATATATATATATGTAATATATATAAATATATGTATTCATATATTTATATGAATGTTATGTATATTTATATGTATATATATAACATATTATATATATGTTATATTATTACTATTATATTTATAGTATATATGTATGTATATATACTATGCATTTTATTTTATTTATTTATTTATATGCACTTATTTATATATATATTATTATATATAATTATTATCATAGTACTGGATATACAGTACATATATTATATATATATATATATATATATATATATATATATATATATATATATATATATATATATATTATCTGTGCTGGATAATACAGCCTATATATATATATATGTAAATTTATAATTCTTGCACTGTCTTTCAATTCATTATATATATATATATATATATATATATATATATATATATATATATATATATATATATATATATATATATATTATCTATATATATATCATATAGTACTATATAAATACAGTACCTAAGTTATATTTAAATTCTGTACTGTCATTTCATTTTATTATATGTATCAGTGGATATACACTGATTATTATATTATTATATATCAGTGGATACACCCTGATAATATTATATTATATATATATATATCAGTGGTTATACCCTGCTACTATTATAATTGCTATATATATACCTGCATTTTTTTGTTCTTTATTATATATATGCTGTATATATACTACTATATATATACTATATCTATATATATACATACTATATATATATCTATATTATATATTGTATATGTATATAAGAATAGATATATATATATATATACTTTATATTACAACCATGATATTCACGAACCCTGTCTGTTTTAACAGAAACCATCTCCAGCACAGCCAGTGACCCCCTGTCACAAGCAACCTCAAACTTGACTGTGAAATCCAGTTTCCAATACTATCAGGGAGTAGGCAAGTATACCTTGCCAAGTTACCGTTTAAATTTAATTATTGATATCTGTTTATTCCTGAATTTCATATAGCCATGATTACCTGAGACTGCCTTGGGTACAGTCAACTGATACGTTGACATTTAGCGTAATTAACTTAGTCTTACAGACTCACCAACAATTGTGAGAGTATCTTGATATTCTCCTAGACCCTATCACGGGAACACGTAACAAGGTTGCAATACATATTGGGATGCGAGCTGCGTATTTGATTAGCTATCAGTACGTGTGACCCGCATCACGGATTAGCATAATTCAAAAAAAGTACGACTTAGTTACATTTTGCCAATGAGACATTTTCTTAAGAGCTCTAGAGAACAGACCGAGTTTCCATAGAAAGTGGCCCCACTTTCACTCTTAAATAGGTGAATCTTTCTAGGTATTCTGCAATTTATATACCCTGCTTTACAAGCCACAGATTCATTGAGATTTTACAATCACCCTTTTATTTATTGCAGATCAACACTATACATTAGAGGAACAGTTCTATACAATTACTATCATATAGTGTTTCCAGTCACACATCAATTTTGTTGTTACCCATTGAACCTTTTCTTGGTGCTTCCAATCAAAGGTTGGGTTGCCTTTGAGGTGACTCAATCTATGGGCTTTAACCCCATTCCTCTTGCCATCTCCAACACAAGTCTCCTTGAGAGCCCTTTAGTTAGAGGATCTGCTAGATTGTTCTTTGATCTGACGAAGTCGATTGTAATTACTCCACTGGATCGCAATTGCTTCACCCGATTGTACCTCAGACGTATATGTTTGGATTTTCCAATATAACTTGTCCTTTGAGCCTTTGCTATTGAAGCTTGGCTGTCACAGTGTACAGGGATAGCATGAACTGGTTTGCTCCACAGAGGAATATCTGTTACCAGATTCCTAAGCCAGTCAGATTCCTCACTGGTGAGGTCAAGAGCTATAAATTCTGCCTCCATAGTAGATCTAGAAATACATGTCTGCCTGGTAGAGTTCCACGCAACAGCAGCTCCACCCAATGTGAAAACATATCCACTTGTGGCTTTGGTCTCATCTGTATCGGAGATCCAGTTCGCATCAGTATACCCTTCTAATACAGATGGGTATCCTCCATAGAATAATCCATGGGATATCGTGTCCTTTAGGTATCTCATTACCCGTTCCAAGGCAGTCCAATGTGAACTATTCGGATTGCTAGTATACCGACTAAGCTTTCCTACTACGTAGAAAATATCAGGTCTGGTACGATTAGCAATATAGTTCAGGCATCCGATTTGCTGAGAATACTTCAACTGAGCCACACTGTCTCCTTTATTCTTCTTCAACCTGATACTTGCATCATATGGAGTACTTACAGGCTTAGAATCAAAATAGTTAAATCTTTTTAGAACCTTTTCTATATAGTGAGATTGGGAGATACCAATTCCCTCAGAAGTGCGACTTAATTTAAGTCCTAAAATTACATCAGCAGGTCCTAAATCTTTTATATCAAAATTTTGAGACAGAAATGATTTGATATCATAAATAATATCCATGTCAGTACCAAAAATAAGAATGTCATCAACATACAGGCATAATATTACACAAGAGCTACCAATAGTTTTGCTATATACACATTTATCAGAATCATTAATAGCAAAGCCATATGATAGAATTACCTTGTCAAATTTATCATGCCATTGCTTTGGCGCTTGTTTCAGCCGATAGAGAGATTTAATTAATTTGCATACCTTGTGTTCTTGACCTGGAACAACAAACCCTTAAGGTTGTTCCATATAGATCTTTTCTTATAAATCTCCATTCAGAAATGCAGTTTTTACATCCATTTGATGAATAAACAGTTTATGAACAGATGCAATGGTTATTAACATTCTAATTGTAGCAATTCTTGTAATAGGAGAGTAAGTGTCAAAAAAGTCTACCCCTTCTCTTTGTTTGAACCCTTTACCACTAACCTGGCTTTGAATTTCTCAATAGACCCATTAGGTCTTAACTTCTTTCTGAAGATCCATTTGCAACCTATTGGTTTGCACCCTGCAGGAAGGTTAACCAAATCCCAAGTTCTATTTGATATAATAGAATCCATTTCACTATTTATGGCCTCTTTCCAAAATAAGGAATCAATTGAGGACATAGCCCCTTGATAAGATATAGGATCCTCTTCAACGAGGTAAGTGAAAAAACCTTCACCTAGGTTTGGTTCTCGTCTTGTTCTTTTACTTCTCCTGGGTTCTGCTGGGGTAATCTCCTCTGGTTGTGAACTAGAGGTTACTACAGGGACTTGTGTAGAAATAGAAGAACTAGATATTCTATTTTTTAATGGAAAAACATTTTCAAAAAATGTAGCATCCCTAGATTCCATAACCGTGTTAGCATCAATACCATTTACCTCACTCTTAATTACAAGAAATCTATAAGCAGTACTATTTTTGGCATATCCCAAAAATACAGAGTCTACGGTCTTTGGTCCCAATTTTCTTTTCTTGGTAGGAGGGACAAAAACTTTAGCAAGGCACCCCCACACTTTGAAATATTTCAAAGATGGCTTTCTACCTCTCCAAAGTTCATAAGGGGTCTTATCAGTCTTTTTGAAAGGAACTTTATTTAAGATGTGACATGCAGAAAGAAGGGCTTCCCCCTACAAATAATCAGATAAACCAGAGCTACCTAACATAGCATTAATCATATCAAGAAATGTTCTATTTTTCTTTTCTGCTACCCCATTCTGTTGAGGAGCATAAGGAGCAGTTACCTCATGTATAATGCCATGCAATTCACAAAAGGAGTCAAACTCGGCAGAGGTGTATTCACCCCCACGATCAGACCTAAGAATTTTAATTTTTTTCTCAAGTTGGTTTTCAACTTCAGCTTTAAAAGATACAAACTTACTGAAAGCTTCATCTTTAGTTCTAAGCAAGTAAACATGGCAGTATTTTGAATAATCATCTATAAATGTAATAAAATACCGTTTACACCACGAGTGAGAATACCGTTCAATTCACAGATATCGCTGTGAATAAGCTCCAATAGCTGAGAACTCCTTTCAACGGAATGAAATGATTTTCTGGGCTGTTTGGCTTGTGTACAAATCTCACATTTTCCATTCCTGCTCATGTCAATCTTAGAAATTAATTGTAACTTAGACATTCTCTTTAAAGAGTTAAAATTGACATGTCCCAAACGACCATGCCAAATATCACAACTATCAGTATTATAAAAGAGAGCATTTGAATCAGAAGTAGAAGTAGATGCAATATTATTTAAACATGAATTTAATGTACTGCAAGACATGTCCACAGAAAGTTTAAACAGACCCCCACATACATAGCCTTTCCCAATAAAGTTACCGTTCAGGGAGATTACAACTCGATCAGACACAAATACCAGTTTGTAACCATGTTTATTTAGCAAATAACCAGAAATTAAGTTCTTGTTTACGTCCGGTACGTGCTGCACATTATGCAAAGGGAGAATCTTGCCCGAAGACAACTTGAGGTTCACTCTTCCCTTTCCATGCACTCTGGCAGCACTCGAGTTTCCCATAGCTACTGATTCGCCTTCCTCAACCTGTCGGTAGGAGGAAAAAGAATCAATATTAGGGCATACATGGATATTTGCCCATGTATCAACCCACCAGTCAGTAGGCTGATACGATGACTCAAAAACAGAACATACGGTTACAAACCTCTGATCATCGGTACCGATAGATTCGGTCCCGGCTATAATAACATGAGCCTGTGGAACAACAGTAGAGTCTGTAGGAGTTCGACGATCAGGATTCTGAAATTTCTGACCCTTCTTCCTGTGGCGGCATTGCCTAGCAAAGTGACCAGGCTTACCACAGTTGTAACATTCCCGCTTAGGTCTGTTGTCTTTCCCAATCGCAGCTCTTGGCTTAAGAAACTGTTTCTTTGCAGGGTTTCTGTTCTGGGGGTTGTTCCTCTGTTGATAGGGTTGGCCCTTAGGCTTTCCCTTGGTTTCAACAATGTGTAACTTTGCCTCGAATTCAGTACTAAGAGGTTCCTTGTCTCTAGTTCTACCTTCTTCCTCAATGCGGAAGGACACAAACAGGTCATCTAAAGACATGGGTTCCTTATTGTGTTTTAGTTTTAAACCAAATTCCTTCCAAGAAAGGGAAAGTTTATTAATGAAGGCAGCAATTAGAAACTTATCAGCAAATGGCATGTCTTTCTGAGATATCTCGTGTATGATAGTTTGAAGGGTATTAGTCTGTTCAACAACAGACTTCTCATCTACCATTTTAAACTCTAAAAATCTGACAACAATGTAAATCTCAGAACCCGCTCCTTCATTGGAGTATTTTTTATCGAGAGCTTCCCAAAGCTCTCTGGACGTAGAGGTAGTGCAGTATATATATCATAGAGGGTGTCAGAAAGACAACTGAGAATTTTACCGTGACAGATAAAGTCTGTTTCGTTGTACATGTCACGCCCCGATCTCCCGCAGGCAATCGGCTGTTCCCGCTAGGCGGGAATCACCCTCGCCAGCGCTCCCGCGAAACGATCGTTTTGACCCATCCGGACGTGATGCCGCACGAGCGTGAGCCACGCCCGTGCAAGGCCATGGTTCATTGGCTGGCGGCAAGAGTTCTAAGCCACAGAGTTGCACAGATTGTCCGAGTGCAGCAGAGTCATGAACGCATAGGCGATCGGTAACAGGTTCACTGAGTTAACAAATATAGCGGAAGCATTAAAATAAAGTAAAGTAATCTCTTTATTGATATGAACAAGTGTTACAGGCGGCGTATAGCCGAGATTACAAGTCGCTCAAGCCTCTCTCTCTGAAACAGTAAAAGTGTGCCAAGTGGCTACAACTGTGGAATGAATGTACAGGCGATGGTCAGGCGACGCTCCAACATTATGTCTTGTATATGTGCTTCAGTTTCGGACGCACCGTTGCAAGGCTTCAGAGGAAACTCCTGGCCTTAGCATGCACGTTGGAGGCATCCATACCGAACGAGGTTCTCCCGCACCCTGCATACAAACTGGTGGATTATCAGTACATTGAATGCACTGGTGGGGAAGCTACTCGCCCGCTCGACAAATCCAAACACGTAATACAGGTTCCGTGCACAACTATTAAGTTGTCTTTCTAGTTGCCTTAGGATCAGTTTCATGCAAACGTTGAATAGCCTAACGTGTCGGGCAGTGCGCCGTGCGATGTTTGAGGGAACACGGCGAGACTTACCAACTTACCATTTATCCTTCCCTGTCCAAGGCAAACATTGTTAATTTAAGCAGGGGCATGTATAAACATTCAGGAGGCATAGCATATGCAAACACGAGTACTTATTTTCAAGATCGTTCAGGTGTTCAGTTTATTTGTTTCATGCGATACAGTATCTCGCACGCAGATAGCCGCTAAGCGAGGATGAATGGTTTATCTTTCGTTTACAAGCAAGCATGCAACAAGTTAAGTACAAGGTGATCACTGGCATATGCCATAATGGACACTAGTCTGTGACGAAGATGGTTTGCTACGTGCAAGAACGTTAGGCGCCGCATACCACCCTGTCCTAGTACGTGAGACTAAACGTTAGTTCCGTCCGGAGCCGGAACGGTGCCAGTGCCCCAGCAGCCGCCCGCAGGAACTATACCTTGTGCACAAGTTGTCCGTGATCGAACAATAACATTCATTCGCCCGAAGGCTACGTAATTATCACCCGTAGGCTACGTGCGCCTGTAGGCTAAGTGACTATCGTCCGTAGGCTACGTGAATATCGCCCGTAGGCTACGTGCGCCCGTAGGCTACGTGATTATCGCCCGGAGGCTACGTGAGTACAAGACAAGCAGTAGCATGATTCATTTATATTGCATCTACGTTCTATTCATGCGTTCAGGATTGCTTAAACATTGCACAATATAATAACGTTAGACATTCATAAGCAGACAAGCATGCGTTTCTAAGGGACACAAGTAAACACGATTGCTCGGACCCGAAGGTAAGCCGAGAGATGAAACCGTTAGGGACTTAGCATGCGAGGGTCTGAATATAAGCAGTATTTCATTTCCATGTTCTAGCAAGCAATACATGTTGGGATTATTTCCTTAGCTAGGTGCGTTGGATTTATTAGCATGCAGGGGGTGAATCACATAGCGACTAGCATGAAACATTCCAGATTTTATGTGTGCTGGCTAAGCAAAGACAAGTTTATCGTAGCCACCCACCTTAGCGATGATTCGCCTCGGTAGAGCGATACGTCTGAGCGAGCCTCTGAAAGCCTAAGCCAGATTCCTGTACGGACAAGTCTAGATATCCTTTGCTTCTTAATCGAGGCAAAGCGGGTCGGGACAGCTGCACTTTTGCCGTTTGAGACGGCAGTCCGCTTGAGCGGAACGGGGTGTTACATCCTACCCAACTTAGAAAAAGTCTCGTCCTCGAGACTTACTAAGGACAAGATGTATTCTAGGGTTGAGGCAATCCTAGACAAGTCGTTTGTACTTGTTCATTTGGATATTCACTTGCACAAGCTTTGAAATCAGCATATCGCTTAGACTGGATCGTGCGCACTTTCGAAGTGCACTTCTAGCGTGAACACGTCAACCAGCTTAGTGATAGCGAAGTCTTATCACTCGAGTTTCACCTTTTCCTAAGTCTTGGATGGTGCTCTAGTTCAAGGCGTCCCTCGAATAGATGCATTCAACCAAACTTAGGGTTAGTAAAAATCAGACAAGCTACTAGCGATACTCTCAAGGGTTCGCACAGGTTGGCACCAAGGCCACTCGCAGCATACAACCAGACAAGCAATCATATCATTCAAAACGTATTTTAAAAGTATTTAGACTTATTATTGGAACATCCCATCGAGGCATTGAGAGAGAGCGTGCACATAACCCACGAACGAGCTTTCGAAACAGAAATATCGAATCGAAGTCCAAAGGCGTAGAAGCCAGGCTCTGATACCAACATGTCACGTCCCGATCTCCCGCAGGCAATCGGCCGTTCCCGCTAGGCGGGAATCACCCTCGCCAGCGCTCCCGCGGAACGATCGCTTTGACCCATCCGGGCGTGATGCCGCACGAGCGTGAGCCACGCCCGTGCAAGGCCATGGTTCATTGGCTGGCGGCAAGAGTTCTAAGCCACAGAGTCACACAGATTGTCCGAGTGCAGCGGAGTCATGAACGCATAGGCGATCGGTAACAGGTTCACTGAGTTAACAAATATAGCGAAAGCATTGAAATAAAGTAAAGTAATCTCTTTATTGATATGAACAAGTGTTACAGGCGGCATATAGCCGAGATTACAAGTCGCTCAAGCCTCTCTCTCTGAAACAGTAAAAGTGTGCCAAGTGGCTACAACTGTGGAATGAATGTACAGGTGATGGTCAGGCGACGCTCCAACATTATGTCTTGTATATGTGCTTCAGTTCCGGACGCACCGTTGCAAGGCTTCAGAGGAAACTCCTGGCCTTAGCACGCACGTTGGAGGCATCCGCACCGAACGAGGTTCTCCCGCACCCTGCATACAAACTGGTGGATTATCAGTACATTGAATGCACTGGTGGGGAAGCTACTCGCCCGCTCGACAAATCCAAACACGTAATACAGGTTCCGTGCACAACTATTAAGTTGTCTTTCTAGTTGCCTTAGGATCAGTTTCATGCAAACGTTGAATAGCCTAACGTGTCGGGCAGTGCGCCGTGCGATGTTTGAGGGAACACGGCGAGACTTACCAACTTACCATTTATCCTTCCCTGTCCAAGGCAAACATTGTTAAATTAAGCAGGGGCATGTATAAACATTCAGGAGGCATAGCATATGCAAACACGAGTACTTATTTTCAAGATCGTTCAGGTGTTCAATTTATTTGTTTCATGCGATACAGTATCTCGCACGCGGATAGCCGCTAAGCGAGGATGAATGGTTTATCTTTCGTTTACAAGCAAGCATGCAACAAGTTAAGTACAAGGTGATCACTGGCGTATGCCATAATGGACACTAGTCTATGACGAAGATGGTTTGCTACGTGCAAGAACGTTAGGCGCCGCATACCACCCTGTCCTAGTACGTGAGACTAAACGTTAGTTTCGTCCGGAGCCGGAACGGTGCCAGTGCCCCAGCAGCCGCCCGCATGAACTATACCTTGTGCACAAGTTGTCCGTGATCGAACAATAACATTCATTCGCCCGAAGGCTACGTGATTATCACCCGTAGGCTACGTGCACCCGTAGGCTACGTGACTATCGCCCGTAGGCTACGTGAATATCGCCTGTAGGCTACGTGCGCCCGTAGGCTACGTGATTATCGCCCGGAGGCTACGTGAGTACAAGACAAGCAGTAGCATGATTCATTTATATTGCATCTACGTTCCATTCATGCGTTCAGGATTGCTTAAATATTGCACAATATAATAACGTTAGACATTCATAAGCAGACAAGCATGCGTTTCTAAGGGACACAAGTAAACACGATTGCTCGGACCCGAAGGTAAGCCGAGAGATGAAACCGTTAGGGACTTAGCATGCGAGGGTCTGAATATAAGCAGTATTTCATTTCCATGTTCTAGCAAGCAATACATGTTGGGATTATTTCCTTAGCTAGGTGCGTTGGATTTATTAGCATGCAGGGGGTGAATCACCTAGCGACTAGCATGAAACATTCCAGATTTTATGTGTGCTGGCTAAGCAAAGACAAGTTCATCGTAGCCACCCACCTTAGCGATGATTCGCCTCGGTAGAGCGATACGTCTGAGCGAGCCTCTGAAAGCCTAAGCCGGATTCCTGTAGGGACAAGTCTGGATATCCTTTGCTTCTTAATCGAGGCAAAGCGGGTCGGGACAGCTGCACTTTTGCCGTTTGAGACGGCAGTCCGCTTGAGCGGAACGGGGTGTTACAGTAGGACTCTAATTCGTAGGTCCTGGCAGGTTCGTCTAAGTCAGGTTGGATTTCCGGTTCTTTGAGAACATTAACCAGTTTCAAGCAAGTCAGCCAGTAGGTCATCCTACGTTGCCATCTCTTAAAATTCAGGCCATCAAACTTCTCCGGTTTGGAGGAGTTATGAATGTTCGTGGTCAGTTCTTCTACGGTGTTCATCATGTAGATAGGAATTTTTCAACCAGAAAATAGAAAGTGGACAGAAGCTACAAAAATTCTATTCTAAGATTGTTGGTTAAATTCCTAAATAATGCAAATAGGAAGATGTAAAATTAAAACAAGAAATAGTATAGGATTTGAGGCACGTTACACGCTGTCCTTAGAATAGAATTTTGCCCCACGAACAGTGCAGTGGATTCCTGGCGATCTATCCCCGAGATACAACGAATCCTTCGATTCACTTCACCGTGCACCCGGTGGCGAATCCCACGAACGATCACAACCTTGTCCGACAAATAGAAATTGGACGGAGGAGTTTTGGAGGATTTTTTTTCTGGTGTTTTTTTTTCTTTTTCGTCTCTGTGAGATTGTTCTTCCGTCCGAACAAAGAGCGAGAGAGAGAAAGAAAAGAAAAAATCGATTTCTGTTTTTTCTCAGATCTCATGATCGTGTCCTGGATATATCTCTCACGTAACATTTCCCACTTTTTTCGTAACGGGATTACGTGAGAACAGTTCCGCGGAAGACCAGCAACCCACCAGACAAAATCAACGAAAATAAAAAATAAAAAAATAAGTTATGAAATTACCTTTGTACCCGTGTCCGTTCCGCGGCGCGCAAGCGTGCTAAGTGCTAAGTGCGCGAATAATAAACGCGTAAAAATGCGCATTAAATCGCGCACCCACTCGCAGGATGCATGAGATCAAGCACATCCCCTACAAAGCCAACTTACCCACTAAGAGGGGTAAAGCAATATATGGAAAGGAGAATGACTTCTCCTTTCCCATGTGGGACTAAAAGAAAGGAGTGCTTTGTTGAATCATATAGTTTAGATAAATCTAACAATAAATCTAACATTTAGTCCGCCCAAGTTGCACCCCTATGTTTTTGGCATACGCAAAAAAAGCAGATAAAGATTAGATATTAATTTATATTCGAGCTGCCTTCAACTATTAACATTCTTTATAATATACCAAGTCGTCTTCAAGTGTGACAATCTATATACAAATAGAAGTATTTGGGATTAGGTTTTTCGGAGCATGGACTCAATAAAAGAGTACATAAAAGAATTTACATCTAAATTATGTTACAAGGAATGGATCCTTTTTGTCTTTGTTAATTGTTAATAACAATACTAAGAAACCTTCTGTTCACCGAAGGTACATTAATACTACATAATGAAAGCCGCTACCAATGACTATCTCATGTTACTCATAATGGTATGCAAATTATGTGATCACCACAAACAATTTTGCATGTTTAAGATAGTCGACCACCCATATCTATACTACTATATAATGAGAAAATATGACCTTTATCGTAAAAAAAAAAAAAATTCTTCTAGATATATCTTTTCATATGTTTACTAATTAATATTGTTCATTAAAGTTAATAGGAACAACTAGGTAAATACGAAAAATATATTTTGATCTTCCTAAATTATATATAATAATAATAATAATAATAATAATAATAATAAATTTAGAATAATTAAGATGGTTGTTTTTTTAATTTTTCTAAGTAGTCTTAATAAATATTAGAATAATTACATATTTTAGTCTTCCTAATAATAATATAAAATAATATAATGATCTATATTACTTTTATTTGTACTTTTTCAAGTAAATAAAATAGTGTATATATAGAAATGCTCAAAAATAATTCGGGTGGTTTAATATTATGAAACCAACATATGTTACAACAGTTATATTTGGATTCCAAGGCTGGAATTATATATTCATGCATCTTTTAAATATATACTCTCACATTTTAATCTCAGTCTTGCAATCCAAATCTAACGGTTGTAACATAGGTTGGCTCCATAATATAAAATTATCCAATTGATTTTAGAACATTTCTATATATATATATATATATATATATATATATATAATATGCTAAGTTTACTACAAAATACTTACAACCCTCTCTACCCCCCCCCCCCCCCCCCTCTCCCTCCTCGCGCTACGTGGGCCACACCTGGCCCCACCTCTCCCCAAACGAACGGCTGCCACGTGGCAGGGCAGCACCGGGCCCTACCTTTTCTCCCTCCTCCAATAGACGGCCGTCACGTGACCGTCACGTGGCGGTTGTAAGAAAGTTGTAAGCATTTGGTTGTAGGCACAGCATTGTCATATATATATATATATATATATATATATATATATATATATATATATATATATATATATATAATTAGAAAAAAGAAAAAAAAAAAAAAAAGGGCCCACCAAAGAGTAATGCCTAGTATATAAACCAAGGACACAAGGGTTAAAACCTTGAAATAGCCTACGTTATCCAGAAGCCATATATAGTTTGCCACGCGTCATATAGTAAGTGGTGAAATGTCTCCATCGACAAGCAATGTACTACCAACTGGAGTAGAATTATGATTTTTTTATATTTATGACAAAATAAAATTCTTCAACCACATGTCTTATAAAAATCCAAGTCTCTTCCGGCCTAGCACAAGACATCTCCAATCCCGCAAACCAAACCGGCCTATAGTCCATTAAAGGCTACAGCTACTCTACTTAGATCATTGTCTTATAGTCTTTTTTTTAATTTGCCATATATATATAATATATATATATATATGTAATACAAAAAAGAATGGAATAGTAAGAATTGCAAGTTAGTTATGAGGAAGAATGGAATAGTAATAATATGCAACTTGAGGAATGTGGTCTAATTAATGGGTATACAATATTAGTTTTAGTTGCTTGTAGAGTAATGGTATGTTTTTCTTGTGTTGTTGCTTAAATACGTGAGCTGTGTGATTTTGGATTTTGAGGTACATGGGAGTTTCCTTCACTTGTTCGACGGATGAAACAATTATCTAAAAGTTAGTACATCCTGGTAGTATTGTTTGTTAGTATGCTCGTTTGATTTACCACATATTAATTTGAATTTTGAGAAAAAAATTATTTTTAGCAAAATAGTTTGTAGCATTCTCTGTGAGAAAGATCTAATCATTATAAAAATTGGGTTAGACTGATATTATATTCCCTAGAAACATCCTAAATAGTCTACAAACTTATTTAGGTGTGGTCTCCAACCTGCCCATCCAATTTTATTTTCTTCCTCCAATTTTTAAATCTCTCTTCAACAAAGGAATCACCACCACTTTGGCCACCATGATTGACTTTAAAAAGATAACAAGACAAACAATAAACGACATATGTTGTAATACTATATTCTAGCCAATTATGGTGCTCTTTTAACCATGAAGACTGAAATCGACGCTTCTCATTTGTACATGAACGCTAAAAAAAGTTGTGATCTTTAAGCTGATCGGGATATTTTTGCAAGTAGTATCGTCGACCCTTTTCTTTAACATAAAACTAATAAATATTTTTTCTTAATGCAGGATCTGATGGATACTCATCTTCTATATTGTACGTAGGCAAGGATTGGACAATGGGCTGGCATGGGGGTGGAGGTGTCCCAGTTGGTGGCTCTTGGCTACTTGAAGCAGCTTGTTCTCGTTTATATATATATATATATATATATATATATATATATATATATATATATATATATATAGTACTAAATTTAAACCAAAAAGAGAGAATTTTAGGGGGCAGACTCCTACAGCCCTAGTTTTACATATACTATTCTGTTCCAATATGATATTCACATTAAGTAAATCGGGTCTGGCTACGGCTAGTTCGCTGGTTCATAGGGTGTATGTAATTTGCTTATACGCCACATCACCTAACTCGGTGGAAGACGAAGCTTATACGCCACATCACCTATCTTGGTGTCAATATGGAAAGGGCCATAAAACTTAGCAGCAAGTTTGAAGTTTCGACGAATCTCGACAGAAGATTGACGATATGGGTGTAGTTTCAAGTAGACCCATTCACCGATGTCATAATGCTTCTCGGAACGCTTTTTGTCAGCAAAGAAGTTCATTTTTGCCTGGGCCTTTTCTAATTCTGCCTTCAAAACTTGGAGCATGCGACGGCAGCCACCGGAGTAACAGGGTCTATAGAAAGGGCGAGTTGTGGAGGAGGAAAGCCATATAATGCTTCAAAGGGGGTAACTTTCAGACTGCTGTGGAAAGTTAAGTTGTGTTAAACCACCACTCTACCATTGATAACCACTGGACCCATTTTCGTGGTTTGGAACTGGACATGCAGCGAAGGTAGGACTCGACACATGCATTCACCCGTTCCGTCTGGCCATCCGTCTGAGGATGCCCAATTTGGTAAATAAGGAAGGCCGTGCAGTTTGTATATGTGATCAAGGAATAACGAAGCAACATGTGAAGCAGTGAAGGGATGAGAGAGGGCCAAGAAATGAGAATACTTCCTCAGTCAGTCAGTCTATCCACCACCACTAGGACTTAGGTAGTCCTTCGATGAAGTCTATTGTGATATGGGACCAAATTTCTCAGGTATTGGTAACGGATGTTAAAGACCAGCAGGGTGAGTAGTATCCGATTTTTGCCTCTGACAAACATCACAACATTGCACAAATTCCATAATCTGATTTTTTCCCCTCTTATAACGTAACTCATAATCAAAGCCAAGGACTTTGGCAAGCCATTTTTGCTGCAATAAGGTAGGTATGTAGTTTCTACTCGAGGAAGTATTTAATAGATTGATGAACAGTGTGGATAATAAAGTGATTTCCTTCCAAATAAGATTTCCATTTTGTCACAGCCATGACGATAGCAAGAAGCTCCTTCTCATAAGTAGAATATGTAAGAAACTGTTGGCCCATTGTCTTACTAAAATAGGCAATAGGGTGCCCATTTTGGGAAAGAACGGCACCCACCCCTGAACCACATGCATCCACCTCTATTTCGAAAGGTAGGGAAAATGATGGGAGAGCAAGAACAGGTGTAGTTGACATAGCCTGCTTTAGAGTAGAGAATGCTTCCTCTGCCTCCGAAGTCCAATGAAAGGAGTTTTTCTTCAGCATCGAAGTCAATGGCTTGGCAATTAATCCATAATGTAAGACAAACTTTCTGTAGTATCCAGTCAATCCCAAAAAAATCCTTAAGGCTTTTATAGACGTTGGTTTTGGCCAATTAACCATAGATTCAATTTTAAATGGATCATCAACAACAACATCTCCTGAAAGATATGACCTAAATATTCGACCTGAGGTAGGGCAAAATGGCATTTAGAAGCTTTGGCATAAAGAGAGTTGTCACGGAGGGATTGAAGGACAATAGTGAGATGCTGGATGTGATCATTGATATTCCTGTCATAAAAAATAAAAAAAAAGGACAAACTTTCGCAGGTAAGGTAGGAAAATCCCATTCATCAGTGACGGGAAGGTTGCAGGGGCATTAGTAAGGCCAAAGGGGATCACTTTAAATTCAAAATGGCCAGTGTGTATTCTAAAAGTTGTCTTGTGGATATCCTCCGTAGCCATGTCGATTTGGTGGTAACCTGATCTTAAATCAAGTTTAGAAAAGAATTTGGCACCATGCAATTCATCCAACAACTGCTCTATCATGGGGATTTGGTATTTATCCTTTATAGTTAGACATTTAATTTCCTATAGTCCACACACATTCTCCACACCCAATCTTTCTTCTTAACAAGTAAGATTGGAGAAGAAAAATGACTATGAGAGGGCTGAATTATACCTGAAAGTAACATTTCTTTCACCATATTTTCCACCACTTCCTTTTGAGCAAAAGAAATTCTATAAGGTCTGCTGTTTGGGAGAGTATTGAGATGCTTTAAATGGATGTGGTGATCTTGTGTTCTTGGCGGTGGTAAGGATGATGGTTCCTGAAAAAAATCCTCAAATTGTTGGAAAAGGTCACAGACGGCAGAATTTGTAATAATTGATGGTGGTGAGATTGCAGTAATAGAGCAAAGTTGTCCATAGAAAACTGAATTGCCCTTTTTGCGAAGCCTGTCTCTGTACCGCTGATTCAGAGATGATTGTGCAAGAGCGGGGATTATCACCACCAGATAGAGTAATTGGGTGACCATCCTTAATAAAAGAGAAGAAAAGTGTAGAGAAATCAAAAGTGATGGGACTGTACTCCTTCATCCAGTCTCCTCCTAATATCATATCACAGCCTCACAACTTTAAAATGCGGATGTCAGTAGTAAAATGATGACTTTGCATAGTCCACTGAAAGTGAGGGCATGTTGCTGCACTGACAAGTTTCTGTCCATTAGCAACTGTAACGAGCATAGGTGTAGCTGCCTCTAGAACACACACCCCTTCATGGGTTGTTGAGGGGTCAAGAAAACTATGGGTGCTCCCACTATCAACCAAAATTGATATCGGTTTCCTGTGGATAAAACCCAATAGCCTGATTGTATATTATAGGAAGTATTTCCAGCCATAGCATTAATGGATAACTCAACTTCTTGATCAGTAAAAGGAGGCAAATCATCAATTTCTGCTGGTGTAATGTCTGGCGGTCCAGGCTCAGTTTCGATTTCTAACAAAAATAATTGTTGCTGCACACAACAATGACCTGGTTTGTACACGTCGTCGCAATTGTAACAAAGCCCCTTGTCACGCCTAGCCTTCATTTCTAGAGGAGTCAGCCTTTTGATTGATGGGTGGGATGGGATGGGTGGTTTTTTGTTGTGATTTTGATGTTGCAGGGTGTGGCGAAAGAAAATGATTAACGGTTGTGGAAGGAGATGGGGTAATGACTGTAGCAGTTGTATTGGGTTTTGAGGTGGTGATGGGAGTAGTGAGGGAACTTGAATGGTAAGGATTAAAAGGTCTGTTATAAGAATCGGATTGGGTCTGTAGAAATCTTATTCTTTTTGTTTATCGCTTCAACAGCTTGCTCTTGCATTTTAGCCAAATAAACAGCATAAGTAAATTCCTGCTGGTTGAACATGTGTACCATAGGACTAATATCCTCCTTTAACCCACTGAGAAAACTTCGCACAAAGTACTCTTCTGTGAGGGACTTGTTCTTTACTAACATCAAAGCTTTTAATTCCTCAAACCTCTCCTGGTATTCAGAAATGGTTCCTTCCTGTTTGAGTTTGTTAAATTCCCCTATCACATTATCATAGCCAAATTCATCAAATCTCACACATATTGCCTCCTCAAACTTGTTCCATGCCAAGACATCCTTACCTTCTTGGTAATTCTGAAACCAAGCCTCTGCTTTACCATTCAAATACAATGATGCATAGAGAACCTTTCGATCCTCCGGAATGGCAGTAAACATAAAAAAATTCTTGCATTTTCCAGTCCATTCCCTAGGTTTTTCCCCATCAAAATATTGTAATTCTAACTTAGGAATTTTAGGATTAGTACCTGCCCCTTTAGCAAACCAATTAGCTCTGGCTTCTCCTTCCTTATTCTTCAGGCCGTGTTCCATCACTACAAATTCTTGCCCCCCAAATGTTAGTCCATGGGAATTAAAAGGAGAATTTGATGAGTTCCCCATATCCAGATCTTTACCGTTGCTAAATTTCTCCTTGAGTAGCTTGAAGATGGATTCAACTTGAGAAGTTACATGGGATTGCATTTGGCTCAGGAAGCTTGCACCCCTTCCAATTGGATCTTCGTCTCAATCAAATTTGCTTCCAGTCGATCCGCCAACTCACGAATCTTCTCCTCCTGCTGCTTTGATGCTTCCATGAGCGCCGATAATCTCGTCGCCTCTACCATGACTGTGATGTCACCTTATCTCAGTAGCTCAGATCCACCGAGAATCGGAACTGCTCTGATACCAATTGTTACGTCCGTAACAATTTAATCCTACAAAGAACTACAATCACATGGAAAAATAGTTCAATATAGACCTTTTCAGTCTCCCAAGAGGAAAAAGAGCCTGACTCTAGAGGAAGTTTCTAATATTAATTTCTCCTCCTCAGGAAATTGGAATTACATTCCTTTTATAGGTGAGTTCACTACCTCACCCTTATCTTTCTATAACAAACTCATAACTAGAAACAACTAATTCTGTTGTGTTGCACACTTATAAAAAGAATAAGAAAGGGTTCACATGACTTGCACATGAACTTATTAAAAGAAAGACAATTTTACCTTTGGGCTAATTTGAGTGAAGTGCTGCTACCATTCTCCTTACACCCGCTCCCTCTGAACCGCAGGGTTCAGTTTAGGGAATCAGCATGCTGTAGCCGAAAATGTTCCAATAGAATCAAATTCTTTAATTTAGATATCAACTAGAATTGGAAATTGATCAAAACAGGGGGGTGGGGGAATGACAAAAGTATGCTTCATGTGATTCATAATGAAAAATTGGAAATAAAAACTATTTGACAATTTGTCACTTTCTTACCTATGGGGCAATATGTGCACAGCCTTGTCAAAATAGTTATAACTCGGATGAACTCATGAAACCTAAACACTGGAATATAAATAAATCAACTCGTAGCTTCTATTTGATGCACTATTTGATGTGATGCTAGGGTTTACATACACTGTTTGGCTTGAGTATGATATTCATACATACAAATGATGCAGTATTAAATGTTCCATTAGAATCAAATTCTTTAATTTTGATTAGAATTGGAAACTGATCAAAACAGGATGAAAAAAAATGACAAAAGTATGAATAACACGCACTAGTACTACTACTGCAACATTGGTTTCTAAAGGACCAACAATCTCAGAATTCTGCCCAATCTCTAAGATCTCTCTCTCAAAAGCCTCTCTAGTAATATTTATAAGATATTTTATGTTAAAAGACTCACATTGTGAGAAAAGAGCTCATAAATCACAACAACAAGATATAAACCCAACAAGGCTTTGCAAGTGGTTAAATAAGGCATTTTCAAATGAAGCAATCATCAACTCACAAAACTCAACAATCTCATAATCCTTGAATTTGCAGGAAACCTTCTAACATAGCAGTGCCGAAAAGGTATAAATTGCAATACCATACCTTGTATTGTTCAATACCAAACAAAAACTACAAGTGCTACTATCAATATGAGACAATGTTTTGCTGCAAATATAACCATCTATGAATGAAGCAGTAGTGACGGATCTTTGACTGGATCATAAACACGTTCCTTGTACCAACAGCACGAAGACGAGGGTGCATCAACAAGCACCATAGTAGTCAAACTGGTTGTGTACGTAATAACTTTCGAGAGCTAAAAGAATGGTATATATACTATACTACCTTCAAAGTGCAGGGATATGTTAGCAACCTAATGCCAGTCCCTCCTTATGGGTAGAGGTAACACGAAGAACTGCCTGAGCATTGAGAGGAGAGAGCTTGGATTGGCAGAAGGCTTCCCATGAGTTGGTGTCGCTGGGAAAGTCCTCGTTTGCTGAGGAAGCTTGAGATGTCTTGAAGATGGTTTGCAATTCCAGTGCTAGGGATCGTGCAGCCTCTCTTGATTCAGGAAGCTGGTCACTAAGCTGAGATGCTGCAATTTGGATGAGCTTGTCAATCCCGTGTGCTTTAATTCCTTCAACGCCCTAGGGATTAAATAGTAACCATCAGTAGAGATTTCATGGCAAAAACTCCCATATATGTACCACTTTATTCACATAAAACTAGAGAAAGTAGTGGCATAGTAATACATTGAAAACCTTTTTGTGCGTTTCAAGGACACTATATTATGACTGGTAAGTGGTAACATCTTTGAATTCTAATATGTAAAGAATCACTATAAATGAATTTATAGGAGCAAAGGCACACTTCTGCTGAGACATGCAGATGTTCCCTTAACAACCAAAAGAAAAAAAAAGAACTCACAAGTCGTGGCACACTTCTGCTAAGGCACATCGATGCTTTCGCTCTTATGCGGGGATTCTTGTGCTTAAGATAAGGTTGCAACTTCGGCAATAATAGAGCAGGAGAAACCCACAAAGTCATTGCAATAAGAGCTGTAACAGCAGCTTCGCAAACAAAGCGCTTGTCTTGTGAAGATTTGAGAAGCAACTGTACTAGCTGAATTCACAATATATATGACAGTATGATTAAGATAACTGCAAACTGCATGTGAAAAACTGAGCATTTGCAAGAGAACAAATAAAAAGGGCACAAAATTGACCAACATACCATGGGATCAAGCAAATCAATTATTGAATCACTATAAACCTTAAAGATGTCGGCAGATGTCATGATTGCAGTTTTGCAGACAGCACTTCTTGGGTTTTTCAAGGATTTCACAATCAGTGGAATCACATCTCCCCTGTTGCCCAAATGATAAACAATGAAATAGAAAGGCAGATGATATATAAATGAGAAGGATAACAAATAAAATTATTTGTTCAATACAAAATTATATATTGTAAAATATAAGTAACTAGATGGTAAAATGAGAGCATGACTTACAACATATCATTCAGTTTTTCCTTGTGATACAATGATATCTGCCGTACATTATTCAGTGCTTCACAGACTGAAACCCAATCCTTCGAGTCTAATCTTGCTAGTAGTGTCTACAAGATACAAAAATAACATTCATGAGAGTCTACTTGCTATGTATTCACCACCAAAATGTAAGTGGTATAGATTCAAACTAAATATAAATCAGTAAATATGAAGGAAAGGCACATACGCTGAGACTTGTGTCCACAGAAGGAATATCGGTTAGGTTCTCAGATTCTATATACTCAACTTCCGAATTTCCTACCTCCACTCCATTGCCCCCCGAATCATGTTCTTTTGGTGAGGCGGATGGAAAGGAAACAGCTTTGTTCTGACACTTCTCAAGTTTTTCATTTGTATTCTCAATATCACCCTTTGTTAAACTGCCCTTGCTAGAACTGTCACTCTTCTTCTCCAGTCCAGAAACTGAAAGTACATTGAGATCTCTGAGAGCTTTTCCTGACATCTTCACTTCAGGAATCTGTTCCAGGAGGGAGAGAAAAAGGAGAGAGAGGGATCAACTCAATGACTTGTCAAAACCAGCAACAAAAAGTACGAGACAGAAGGTACACAGGCAGACTTAGACATCATCAAGTTTTGCAATCAATTTATATTCTGCAAGGTGATAAAAGAAGATAACTTTTTCATTCAAACTGCAAATGCATGACTTTCTTAGAAAAAAAAAAGTCAGGCTAAGTCTGACACACAGAAAGGTTAAGAAAATTGTCATTAATTTCAAAAAAAATAATAAATAAATAATGCAAGATTTGTCTACTATCACTAGGTCATAACTACAAAAACAATCAAAGGCTCATGTGATTGATAATGATATATAAGGGCATGACAATACACACAAAAGGTATGAAGAGAGAAAAAATCTTGAGGTGCATCATGTAAGAGGGACATTGCTTTGATCAGCATTTATAAGCTTAACCAAATGGAAAATTCACAAGCTTGAACATGGTATAGAACAACTTCATTATATTTCCTAGAGAGAGATTACAAAAGACTATTATCTATGCATCATCATCCAAGCCTTTCCGAATCAGAATGAGTTCAGGTATGGAGCATAAGAAAGCTCCATAAAGAATCCGATGGTCTTTTTTACTAGGAGTCGACCTGATGTCAACCCTTAATGATAATGCTAAATTCCTAGCAAGTTAGCTATGGGCATCAGAGGGTCGTGCCATAAATTCTAGGCTGCCAACTGGTAGGTAGGTATAGGTAGACCTACCTTTTTGACATACAGTTTAAACTCCTGCAACAACAAACAAGCACCCTCCAAGTTCCCTTCGACTAAAAAAAGTCTAGAGGAAGAGGTAAGATGATACAATTTGCTATAGGGAATTACAATAATCTCTATCACACACTCTAAAAAGAAGTAAAAAGGAATGAAAATCCCAAAAAAAAAGACTGGTATATGCAATGAAGACTTCTCAACCACAAGCATAATGTGATCATGGTCTAAGGAATACTGCACTTTTTAACTTTTAGCATTGTGTAGAATATGGTCCATGGTATTAAGAGGAGCAATCGGCTATTAGCCTATTAGTCACTGGAACACCTAGAGCTGGGGGTAGACCTGAGATCTAGGATTGATGTTGTAAAAGAGGATATGACAACCAATGTGAGAGAGGAGATGGCTCTTAACTGAGCTGAATGGAAGATAAAGATTCATGTAACTCCATAATTTGGGAATAAAGGCTTTGTTGTTGCTGCTATTGTTTGTAGAACATGGCATATGCATAAGAAACGTCAGAAGTTGTTTCTTTAGTTCGGGGATTCTGCAAATATAAATTTAGATGGTTCAACATGTTTGTGCAAGATTTTATTTGACATCTAGTAATAATATTGCAGGTCCAGGCATGAGGACAAGTCTTCTTGTCTGAAGGCATAAAAATATTTGACTCGACTTACTGCCAAATATATAGTAAATACATTATACCCAATATAAGTATCATCCAAATGTGGGACCTTTAGGCCAAGTCACTATAAGAATATAGGAGATCTAAAGCTTTTGCCGGAGATCTGTCTCAACAGAATATGTGTCACGTACTGACAGAAAGAGTATGCGCGTGAATAACCAAGTCCTGGGTTGATCACAGGAAAGGTTGGTTGATACAAATTTTAATACCTAGCAATTCCTTGAGAATTGGGATTGTTTAATACGACTGTCAGTATATCATACTGCACACGTCTTAGTCAAAGATGGTTATTCATCTAACCACCAAGGAGTAGCTGGTCAAAAATGAAGTGTGGATGAAATGAATGTTGAACATAACATCTCCATCCAATGGAAACAGTTTCCGAGCATGATAGATTCTTAATGTACTGCTATTAAAAGTATGTGAACCCTAGAAATAAGAACATGAGAAGCAATTGAGACATACTTGCTTTATAATGAAGATATTTAATAACGAAAACATATAAGGTAATAAAGTACGAGAAGTTCAATTATTTCCATCATGCATTTTAATGTATAGGAGTACATGATCAAAATACAGTGAGTAGTTAATGCCGTGAGGTCTAACAATTATTAGTAAAAGAAATGAGCTACAGTGCCAAAGTAAGGAAAAAGGAAAGGTACAAATGCATAAAGATGGTTATAAGTGGACTACCCTAATGTTGAGATCAACATCCCCCTACAAGCGCTCTGATACCACTTGTTGGGAATCCGTGCGTGACCCGAACTGGACACAGACGCAGAAGCGATGCCAACCCACCTGAAGATAACGAACCAATCTACCACGAACGCCAAGACAGATCAAACAACGTATATGGTGACTACGTCACCTGGACAAATCCCAATCTATATAATTTTCGACAAAGGATACAAGATTGATAAAAAAACTGTGTTGAACCCTTTGCCCAAAGGTTCAACCCCCTCACCAAACACAAGAAGAACTAAAGAGATTACAACTTGAAATCACTCACCCTACCCGTAGGGAACTCCCTGAACGAAGACGATGACTCTTTGATCAGATCTCCTATTCATTCTATCTTGGATGACGAGCCCTAAGAGTAAAGTATAGACTTTCTCTTAGATTTTCTGTTGACAATCACCATGAATCTCCCACTTTGTGCTATTCTTTGTGTCTCCACCCTCAACCCATGTAAATAGGATGAGAAACCTATTTTAGGGTTTTAGAAAATTCCCAAAATAGCCCACCATCAGATCTGGCCGTCACTAGCATCCAACGGTATAGATGTGTATTTATTTTAGGATTTTAGGATGAGAAACATATTTTAGGACTTTTGTGTATGTATTTTAGGGTTTTAGGAAATCACCAAAATAGCCCACCATCAGATCTGGCTGTCACTAGCACCCAAACTCCTCAGCCCTGACCGAACCGAACACGGCCTAAGTTCAGTTTGGACTCTACTAAAGGTTCTGGCTCGAAACACACCGAGTTCGGACCGAACTCTGACCGTACCGAACTCGGCCAGAGTTCGGTCCCTACTGTCACCAACATGATTCCAACACCTAATATAACTTTTGCACTAGGTGTGGTACTGATATATGGGCTCGAAAAAAATTCTTTGAAACATGAAAAAGAAAGTACAGCCTAACCAAATACATACTTGGCAAGTACAAACCTAATCAAATACATACTTGGGCAGTGTAAATCTAACGACCAACGAAATTTTGACCAATATAGGCATTGTTTCATAATGTTTTGAGATGTTCAGGCCAACTTCCAGAACTTTCAGGAAGAAACTTTCTGATATTAGCCAATACCGAAGGTTATCAACTGATGCCTATTTGGAACAATTATGGATATCTAAGGGACAGGACAGGAATAGAAGGAATGTTAGCCCTTAAATCTTAGAGGATGCGAAGAAGTATGAAGCACTCTATTTGACATCTATTTTTATCCTCTACCCCTTCATGCAACTCTCATGTATACATCCACTCCTATTGACTGTCACTAGATAATGCATCATTAGAACTTCGATGAGGAATGCCATGACAGATGGGTGCACACACATTAACATTTTGTTTGAGTACCAAGTTAACTCTGGAAATTTCGAAGTGGCTGCAATTTTCACTTTTAAATGCACTTGTGAATTTCTTCTGCTACAGTCATGTTCAAGTTAACCTTGCCTGTCAAGAGTTGTACAAAAAACATATACCAAAACCTTCGTTGTATGGACTCAGACATGGAGTCGGATGCCTATACATACACGATATGGATTTGGAAAACAATGTTTTTAGACAAAAGAATGGGATACTGGTATGGCATGGGAACAATTATATATACATATGAAAACATTTTTTATATACATCAGTTCATAAGTATTAGCTCAAATGGCAATAACTTGAAGACATAAAGACCTGGAAACCAGGCAGGAAGTTCAAATCTCCATGGGGTGCTAAGTGCTATATCCGAGTAGAGCGTGCGATAGAGATCGGCCCAAAGATGGATCGAGTTGTATTAGACGCAAAATCGAGGATCAACGTGCATAGAAATATGTCGTCTGGGGTGATATAAGTAACAAAAAGAACCGAGCTTAACCCGGACAATAGATGTAGATTTACTGTTTCAAATATATATATGTAACTATGTTCCAAAAAGCTCTATAAAGGAATCACTGCGAAGAAATGTTACTTTCTCGTACCTTAATTATATTTAGCACGACAAGGTACATGCCAAAATCACTTTTAATTGTGTTTTCGGGTCCCTTTGGGGTCTAGACATAGAAGAGCTATACCTGGTAGGAGTTTTTAGGAAATGTCTAGTATTTGTCAGATACATATAGGAGCACAAACAAAGTACCCCTAGGTGTATCCATACAACATAAACTAAAATTGATAGAGGACCGATTCAACATGGGTGTGAGTTCTATGATGGGGTTGGGTCCAGTTGTTCATCCTAGGACTTCGACATCAGATTTATTTTATTTATTTGTTCTATTTAGTGGTTGAGATATCATTGGTTTAAATCTTCTTAGATTGGATTAACTACATAGTTTAGATCTATGTTACCCAAACTCTCCACTATAAGGAGAAGTACCCGTGTCGACATCATAGGACATGGGTATGGATATGGAATCCGTATCCGATCCTCCATGTTGACAATCGGATCCTTCATGGTGACAATCGGGAGACTGGTAGTGAAGTTGATAGTTTATTTTAATATGATAGTGAAGTAGATAGTTTATTTTAATATGGTAAACTGGTAGTAAAGTAGTAGGGGAGCTGAAGGGACAGTCACTTAGGTACTTATTCAACTAGTTTAGTAAAGTTCACTACTAGTTTATAATTACAAGTTTTCTTTTTATGAAATCTTAGTCATATATCCGTGTCCGTATCCAGAATTTGGATCCTTTTTAGCCGAGTCCGTGTGTCCTTCAATTATGAGTTTGAATTGCCCGACTCTTGGATATGTACCCGTACCCGACACCCGTACCCGAGTCAAGGTGACATGACCCGTTATTTCAAATATAGCCCATACATTTATATATAACATTGTATTTCATATTTTTATTACTAAAGAGATGAAAATTGATTTTTTTTGTATGAAATCTTCATTAGATCAAATTGGTCAAATCTCTTTATGGTCCAAAACAAGCTCCCAAGCTATGACATGAGAAGTTTGATAAAGTTATTAGATCAAACAACTATTTGGTCAGCGAGTCAAATAAGTATATTTATACTAAGTACGCTGATTGCAGAGGGGTTATACTCTACGTGGATGATATGTTAATCCTTGGTATGGATGTAGATAAAGTTACTGAGACCAAGAAGTTTCTCTCGTATAAATTCAGAATGAAGGACATGGGAGATACTGATGTTATCCTTGGAATAAAGATTATCTAGAGGGGGAGTTAGGCTTGCTTTATATCAAGCTCATTATGTCAAGAAGATGCTAATAAGATATGGATATCAGGATCTTCCAGAAATCGATACTCTATACCATTTGGACTAAAAGCTAAGCCAAATGCAGAAAAGGCAGACAGGAGCTTGAATATTCAAGCATCATTGGTAGTCTAATGTATGATATGAGTTTCATAAGGCCTAAGTTATGTGGATGATAAGTCGGTTCACGAGCAATTTGGGTATACAACACTGAAACCTATGAAAAAAGTTACAAGATATCTCAAAAATACTCAAAAATATGCTTCTGCATTTTTGTGGTGATCCTCCAATAGTGGAAGACTTCAGTTGCGACAGTTGGTGCTCAGAGAAGGAGAGCGAAAGATCTTACATGAGGATTTGTATTCTTCATGGGTGGAGCTGCTATATCGTGGAAATCAAAGCAGCAGATGTAGCTCTAACACCCTTCAATGGAGTCAGATTTTTTTGCACTGACTGTAGCGACAGATGAATCATAATAGCTTCGGGAGTTCATGTATGATCTTTCTCTGATTGGTGTGCATGTTCCAGCTTATACTGATATATGCAACAAACAGATGACTACAGCAATAGCATCAAACGCACTCTTCAATGGGAAGAAGAAAACTGCAAGACTTTATCACAGAGTACTAAATGAGCACATCACATAAGACATTATTGGAGTAGTTGATGTTCGAAGCCAGCAGAGTAGCGAATTCGTTCACCAAAGGCCTTAAGCGCCTGCTTGTCGAAGACACAACAAAGAAAATGGACTTAAAATAGTTCTCATGTAAATCTTTATAATTCTACCATGAAGTGTTATGCTATTAGTTCAAAGAGAAATCTACTATATATTTTATTTTTGTTTCAAAAAAAGACCATTTATTAGAGTACATCAGGTATGGAGGTTTGTCTAATAAGAACAATAGTCGGATCAGATCTTGGAAATGTCCATTAAAAAGCCTTTATGGATTCTTGAGCATTCGAAATGCTAGATGTGTTTTATAGGAAGCACGACTAGCTCAACACTACAAAGAGGCAAGTACCCCATGCTACAGTAGTGTGACCCTACATGAGATAGGACCTCGAGTTCGGGTCATGTCATTGTGGTCACCGCATAGGGACAGGTAGTCCAATGTTGAGCAAATAAGAGTTGTAGTACAACACTACAAAGAGGTAAAACCTTATGCTACTGTGGGGGTGACACCACCATGAAGTAATGAGACCTCGGCTTCAAGTCATGTCACAGTTGTGCAGCACCGCAAGGGGGTAAAAGACCTCATGTTGGGTTAATAAACTCTCTAAGTAAAGAACTCACATATGTGTATAAAAAATATGTGGGTCGTCTCTTGAGGGTATGTTCATAAACACCCCAAATACATACACAAAAACTACGTTGGCACAGGGCCCTACATATGCGACAAGAAGAATAGTCGATGTAGATGTGTGAGTGGGAAGAATTGTAGTTATAATACTGAATTCAAGGCTAAGTACATTCATGTATTTATACTATAGTTTGACCTGTATAGGAAGATTCAAGTCGAAGGCGACATCTATCCAAATGCACATTTTACCATTTTACAATCACTATGGAGAATGCTCATATTGAAATGTATATTGAGATTATGATTGAATTTGGTCACTAGTGACCCGGTTCTACCAGTGTGGATAACCCTAAAAGTGTTATTTCAATATTTGGATAATCATATACTGACTTAAACACATGAGAAGTGGTTAGCGTGGGGGTTTCTAACGGACAAGATTCAAATTCCACAAAAAAATAGTTTTGCTACATATTTCTTTAAGAAGACCTTTTGTAGCTAGGTCCCAAAAGGGCCTAGCGACCCGGACTCGGGCAAAGGTGCGTAGCGTGGTCGAAGGGCGCAAAGTGGCGATTTGATACCGCACTTTGCACTTCAAACGTGCGCATTGGACGCGAGATGACGCAATTCCTATGTTTAGATGTGTTTCGCATATTCTGCCAATCCTGCGAGTTCACGAAGTTCTACAGCATTATGCGCGTGTGCTCTATGAGCGTCATATGGCTGCTGCTTTGGCGATTTTGTTACTCAAACCACCCAACGTGGACTTGTTTGGTGGTTAAACAGTCAGGGTTTGAGGGAAATAATCCTTGTCACCTGTTGGGCGGTTATATGGAATGACTCCTTATAAATAGTGTTGTGCACTTTGGAGAGAGGTTAGACTCAAAATTCTTCTTCTCCAAAGCTTCAAAAAAGAGCATCAACAGTAGAAAAGCAGCAGTAGAAGAAGCAGTTCTTCAACTTTTGGTAGGAGCGAATCCAAGCCATTTATAGAAGCTTCGTTCTTCTCCACGTAAGGATCTCAGTGAAGCATTCTAGAAGTTCTATCGAATCGTTGGTTCCTGGAAGTGATTCGACGACGAGGGTTGAATTTTGTTTCGACCAACGGTGGTTTTCACCACCCAACAACATCGTTAATTCGTGGGCGACGAATTTCAAGCAGTTTTACTGTTAATCAAAATCCTGTAGCAAAACCATTTTTTGATGATTTATGCGGCAGGAGCAACTTTTGCTGAATCCTGCAGCAGAACCAAGTTTTGTCGATTTATGCGACAGAAACAGTTTTGTTGAATCCTGTGACGGAAGCAGCTTTTGATTATTTATGCGGCAGAAACAGTTTTTGCTGAATCCTGGAGAAAAACTAATTTTGCTGATTTATGCAGCAGAAGCAGTGTTTGCTGAATCCAAACCAGTTTTGTTGATTTATGCAGCAGAACCAGTTTTGTTGAATCCTACGGCAGAAGCAGTTTTTGTTGAATCCTGAAGCAGAACCAGTTTTGGTTATTTATGCGGCAAAGCAGTTTTTGCCTACGACAGAACTAGTTTACATGATTCATGCAGCAAAACCAGTTTTTGTTGAATCCTGCGGCAAAACCAGTTTTTTTCCCCAGAGAAAAGTCTTGCAGGATCAAGATCGGTGTCAAGGTATTGCGGAGTTAGGGTCTTGCAGGCCATCAAAATTTTTGAAGTCCTGAAGAAATATCCACAGCAATATTTGGGTCAGGGTCCTAAAAGCAATGCAACTATTGCAGCAATAACAACAATAATGAAGCTTTCATTCCAAATTCTTGGCAATAGTTACATAAACCCTTTCTTCCGTCAAACGTATTATCAAAGACCATCTCATCTGCTACATTACTAACTAGCATCCTTTTCTACTGCCTTGATACATGTTAGTTTGTTCTATCCCTTGTCCAAGCAACTGCAACTGTGAACTATTTGTTGTTGCCTAATGGTCTCAGTGAAGTTTGGAGATGGAGAGGAGAAGGGAAAGTAGGAGAAGAGAGAATATGAGAAAGGAGATTGCAAGGACCTTAAACCCTAGGTTGCATCTCATGTCTATTTATATTGATATGCAATACACCCACAATTACTATTATACCCTCATATGATAAATAACAAAATAACTCTAACACCCTCCCTCAAGCAGTAGCATATAGACCAGACATGCCCAGCTTGCTACATAAATCAGAAAATGGACCACGAGCAAGTGGTTTGGTGAGGATATCACATAATTGATCCTCTGACCGAACATAAGGAGTGGCAATCTGTTTCTTCAGCAACAAATCACGAACAAAATGACAATCCACCTCGATATGCTTCGTGCGCTCATGAAACACCGGATTACTTGCGATAAACATTGCCGACTGATTATCACAATACATCTCCATCGAAATAGGAATCATAATTCCCATTTCATGAAAAAGAGACTGCGCCCACATCATCTCAGAAGCTGTATGAGCCATCGCACGGTACTCGGCCTCTGCACTAGAGCGAGCCACAACATTCTGCTTCTTACTACGCCACGTGACAAGATTGCCACCCACAAACGTACAATAGCCAGAAGTAGACCTCCTATCACTGCGACTGCCTGCCCAATCAGCATCACTGAACCCAGTCACCGTAAGCAACTGGAAAGGTTTGTACAACAAACCCCTTCCAGGTGCACCCTTCAAGTATCGAAGAATGCGAGAAATAGCCTCCCAATGTGGTTGCCGAGGGGCATGCATAAACTGACTAACTACTCCAACTGCATATGTGATGTCTGGTCGAGTAACAGTAAGATATATAAGTTTGCCAACCAAACATCTATAATGTCCAACATCCTCAAATAACTCTCCCCTGTCAGCATCAAGCTTGTCATGATAATCCATAGGAGTCTCAACTGGCCGACACTCCAACATCCCAGTCTCGGAGAGCAAGTCTAGAATATACTTGCGTTGTGACAGATACACACATTTCTTAGATCGAGCAACCTCGATTCCAAGAAAATATCGAAGAAGACCCAAATCCTTAGTATAAAACTGACGACTAAGGTAGGCCTTCAAGTCCATAATTCCAGCATGATCACTCCCAGATATAATGATATCATCAACATAAACAATCAACACGATAATACCTGCTGAGAAAGAATGACAAAATACTGAATGATCTGATGTGGTACGCCGAAAGCCATACTGAATGAGAACTGAACTGAACTTGTCAAACCAAGCACGAGGTGATTGTTTCAGTCCATATAATGCTTTCTTCAATCGACATACGAGTCTTTTATTTCCTGCTACAACATATTCCGGTGGTTGATCCATATAAACCTCCTCATGTAAGTCACCATGCAAGAAAGCATTCTTTATGTCCAGTTGATATATAGGCCACTGGTGATTAACCGCCACAGAAATAAGAATCCGAACTGAATTCAGCCGAGCCACTGGAGGGAAAGTCTCCATATAATCCACGCCATATGTCTGAGTATACCCTTTGGCAACCAACCGTGCCTTGAGGCACTCAACAGAACCATCAGGGTGATACTTAACAGTGTACACCCATCTACAACCCACTGTTTGTTTTCCAACAGGAAGTGATGTAAGCTCCCAAGTCTGATTTTGATGTAAAGCATGCATCTCCTCATCCATTGTACTTTTCCAACTAGAATATGACATAGCCTGCTTATAAGTTTTGGGAATAAAAGTAGAAGACAATGAAACAACAAATGCATGAAAAGATGATGAAGCACGGTGTAATGAAACATAGTTAGAAATGTGATGCTTATTCTTTGTGGTACAAAGGCGTTATCTTTTTCTGAGAGCAATAGGAAGATCATTTGGATCTGTGGTGATGGGAGCAGAAACCTCAGGCACGGAAGATGATTGGTTGAAGGCTGAATTTTGCAGAACCACTGGCCTGTCCTTGGATCTCTGATAAACCTGTAAATGGGGAATGGAGACAGAAATTGATTCAGGAATGACCGGAAGTGGTATAGAAGATATCAAATCTGTTGTAAAAGGAATACAACGGTCTCCTGAAGGAAAGAAAGGGGTAGACTCAAAGAATGTAACATCCGCACTGACATAATATTTGCGTGACTGTAGACTATAACAACGATAACCTTTTTGAGTACGAGAATAACCAAGAAAGACACACTTCAGAGATCTAGGAGCCAACTTATCTCGATTAGGTTCCAAGTTATGAATAAAAATGACACACCCAAACACTCGAGGAGATAAAGAAAAGGGTGCGACATCTGTATGTAATATGGTAAATGGAACTTTGTTATTTAATACAAATGATGACATGCGATTAATAAGATAACATGCAGTAAAAATGACATCTGCCCAATATTGTTTAGGGACATGCATATTGAACATGATAGTTCGAGCCACATCTAAAATGTGTCGATGTTTGCGTTCGGTTATACCATTTTGTTGAGAGGTGTAGACACAACTGGTTTGATGAATCATACCATGATCAACACAGAAACTGTTCACAGAAGATTGAGTATACTCCAAAGCATTATCAGAACGCAAAATTTTGATACGTTTATTAAACTGAACATAGACTTCTTTATAAAAGACAGATAACACATTTGGAAACTCAGATCTTTCTTTCATTAAATAACACCAAGTAATTCTGGAATAATCATCAATAAAAATAACAAAATACTGAAATCCTTTCAGACTTTTTGTAGTGCCTCAAATCCCGATCCGACCGGGATGTGCACTACGTAATTGGGCTTGTGGCTAGTCCGTTTGAGTCGTAGCTTAGATCTTCGGCATCTTCTTGCCACGGACGAAATGCGATGATCCTTTCCAACTCATGGAAAGGCCTCTATTGAAACGAGTCCAATAGTTTTCGTGTTTGGTTGCTTGGTTTTCTTGATTGCCACTTTAGGATTTTGATTTGGTGTTGCTTTCGATTTACTTGGTTTTCGCTGCTGGTTTTATCGTTTGGAGCTTTGATTCTTGGGGAGTTCGGCAAGGAAGGATAGGCAAAAATTCTAATTGGTGCTCGTGCTGTGCAGGTCCGCGTAACTGACGTTTGATCGTCGCTAGGCGGGATTCGTGTTTCAGCTACCTTTTCCTTAACCAGTGAGTGGTTTAGACCCTTCTTTCCTACTTCTTCACGCCCACATCTCTAATGTTTCAAACGTTCACTCGATGATGCCCGGTTGGACGCCTAGGAAATCCTTACCACAATGCATACCAGCCACTAAGAAAGGAACATGGGATTTGTAGACTAATTTTACTATATGCTTGCACCTTATAATTTGAGTTGTTTATAAAGGGAATTGGTTGTTGGTGGCGGCCTAGTGCCTCGGACGGAGTTTGGACCTATGGGATACCAAAAATCGGAACACCGCATTGAGAAAATATGAACTGTTGCATGAGATATATATTGCTGCTTTCCTTCTTTGTTTATTTCGATGCATTGTATGATAATATGAATTGTTCATGCATTTGCATGGTCTGGGACAACTTGTGCACAAGGTTTGGAATTTCCTCGAAACGGCTTTCCGGGGCACTGGAACCGTATCGATCCGGAGGGAAATATTTGATTCGTGCTCGTCACGATGCATTGCGGGACCTCCAGCAGGGCTTGCTACCCGGGCTGATAGGGCGCGCCGCTAATGCTTGAAATATGTCCCTAAGGTGTCGATCACACCAATGACCGCATAGAATAGAACACATGCTAATTTATTGTCTTGTGCAGATGGTAAGTATACTTGTGTTTCGTTGCAGGGAAGGCGTGCATCGGTTGAGTAAGCAATCGATGCACTGGTTGGATTATATGCTATTTTCATTCCTATCAAAACATGCAACTGATATGAATTGAATTCACTTGCTTCTTTATAGAAGTCATCTTAATGCATGCTCGCCCCTAATAAGCTAGTGTCGATTTAGTCGAGTGGGTTCATCCCGCTCACCAGTACAAGTTGAGTACTGACCCACGTTGTGGGCAACTATTTCAGGCACTCGGACGGTGCAACGCTAGTGGATAGACGAGGAGGCGTTAGGAGCACCTCTATTTTGAAGTATAGTTGGAGTCAGATCATTTTGGAGGCTTGGACTTTCAACCTATACAAGGACGTAATGTATGAACGACATGGACTATCTGATGGAGCGCACCCTGCCTTTTGAGTTATCTTTTTGTAATGCAAATCAAGTAGCCGAGAGACGCATCAATGTAAACTCTATGTAAATAACTCTGAATTATCAATGAAAAAGCATGTTTCTTCCTGCACTTGTGTTCAAATCTCTGTGAATGTGTTTTCTAAATTGTGTTTCAAAATGGGTTCCTATAACTGCAAGTTCTTGCATTGTGCGAGCGCAACTCCAGGCTCGCACGGCATCACGCCCCAAGCGAGGACGAATCGGTTCCGTAAAGGATCCAGCGAGGACGATCGATCCTTACGGGATCGGGGCGTGACATATTGGTATCAGAGCCTAGGCTTTACTTCCATGGGATTTCAAAAGATTATAAAGGAGTTTGATGCGCCTCTCAATTGAGTTGCGTTCGGCGTTCGCTGCATGAGATGAGTCGCCTATACAATGAGCCCATAGATACAAAATCTATCGTTTTTGGAGTGTTAACAAGCTACTCTCTTTTGTAGCCATGGCAAAGAAGAACACTGCAACTGCCAGCAGTGCTCAACCCATTCAGAGCGATCCAACAAGCTCTGGAGAATCCGGAGGAGCGGGTTCAACCGGTATGGCGGAACGGCTTATGCACCTCATGGAAGCGCAGCAACAACAAGCTGTTACCCAACAAGCTAACATACAAGCGCAGTTTGCTTCTTAACAGAAGCAAATGGATATAATGATGCAACTGATTGCATCCCTGGTACCAAGCAACGGGGCAGCCACAGGGACGCCTGTCACGCCGCCGGCCGTGGCGGTAGAAGACGAGTCAGAAGAGACTCATCCTCCAGCAATGAACTCCTGCCGTGCGGCAGAGTTCACTAAAATGCATCCGCCAACGTTCAACGGAAGAGCCGAACCGGACGTGGTGATGGGGTGGATTGCTAAGCTGGAAGGACTCTTCAACCTGGTTGGCATCAGGGGATCCAAGCGAGTGGCCTGTGCATCGGTTCAGCTGGAACTGCGTGCGCATGATTGGTGGGAGGCCACGAAGCAAGGGATTTATGATGCCAATCCCAACTGTAAAATTACTTGAAAAATGTTCAAATCTGCCTTCATTGAACAATATATTCCCCGGACCGTGCGTCAATAGAAGGAAGACGACTTCAGTAATCTGGTGCAAGGAAGTTTGTCTGTTGACGATTACGACTCAGTGTTCGCTAAACTAGCTAAGTTTGCGGGACACTTCTTGCCTAATCAGCAGGCGTGGTGCTATCGATTTCAGAAGGGTTTGAATGACGATTTGCGTAGGGACGTCATCAACCAAAAATGTCAAACATACAGGGAATGTTACGAAGCGGCTCTGAACAGCGAGCGGATCTTTGGGCGCCCTCTCCCAAAGGCCGAGGTGCAAACCCCCCGTACCAACAACAATAAACGTCCTCATGAAACGGGAGGGTCTGGAGCACACAAGCGTTCGCATACGTCTGATAATAGGGGCCAATCCCAATCACTGAACTGCAGCCGGTGCGGCAAATCAGGGCATAAGGTGAATGAATGTCGGGTACAAGGATGTTTTAAATGTGGTCGTCTGGGCCACAAACAGTTTAACTGCCGAGAGGGCAAGCAGAATCAGAGCAACGGAAATCACAACAAGGGGCCTCCAGCAAGTGATGCCAATGCTGTGCCGGTCAATCCACAACGCCAGGGTGCTCAAGGCCGAGTCTATGCACTGACTCGGGATGAGGCATCTGTATCTGATACTGTTGTAACAGGTACTTTACTTTTCAAAGATTTGCCCGCTAGAGTCTTATTCGATTCAGGTGCTACGCATAGTTTCATATCTGCTGATTTTACTGTTGAGCATAAATTAGTGTAAAACCCCCTTCCTAGAAAATCGTATATACCCTTTATTTATTAATTATTAATTAATTTGTAGTAATTAGGGGCTAAATAGGAGAAATAGATTTTTTTTAATAATTTTTATGTTAGGTGTTCGGGCACTTAGAGGACTTGTGGGACAATCAGAAATTTTTCGGAATTTATTCCATGTAGGAGATTTCTTGAGCTGTTGCCAGCCTAACGATGTGCAATACCCTAATCTATAAATTTTCTTATGAGTAAATATATATATATATGTATATACAAATATATATATATGTATATATATATATATCTAAAGAAAGAAAGAAAAAGAAAGGAAAAAGAATTTATTAAATAAAGTAACTAATATACTAATAATAAGTATAATAATAATAATAATAATAATAATAACAACATACTAACTCTTAGAACCCTTCAGCTCCTATTCTTCAGCGGATTCTTAGCATAATAAAGAGGGTTGGATTGGACCGCCCATTATACTGCCATTAAGAAACTTGCTGCAGGCTATTAACAAACAGGAACCCGCGGATTACAACCCGCGATCCCTCAACCCCCTCTCTCTTAATATATATATAATATATATATTTATAGTTAGCTCTCTAAAACCCTAACCTAAAATTCCAGACTTCTTCCCATCTAGAGCCGTCACCACAGCCAGAGAAGTCTCCCCAAGCCATCCAATCATCCCGTCGACGCCGACATCGCGAACTGCAGTCTCCCACTCGAGGCACCTTCGCTCCGGCGTGTTTTCCCGTTGACTCGCTCATCCAAACGCTGTTCCGTTTTCATAGGTATGATCTTCCCTCAACCCTCTCCAGTAGTTGTTTTGTAGTCAACCTCGGAAAACGTATGCCCCTAGGTGAAAAACAGCGTCCAAAGTTGGATGAGCAGACAGAATTCTGCAATCGCAGAATTCCAGATTGACCACCCATATTGCCGAGTTCGTATCTCCCACCACAGAGATCCGAATTCGGTGATTCTTTTTGATAACTGTAGATTACATGATCTAGTTTATTTTCTGTATTATAACTTTGTGCTAATAGTTGCTGAGGACATAATTATATTCGTCACAAAACTGCGCGCACCCACTTTTTCCGGTTTTCCAAAAGTTGGAGATCGGAGCGCACCCCGCCAAACGGGACCGCCCCGCCATGTGCCAAGTGTACCAAATGGTGCACACAGCATAACGGGACACGTGAAAATTCGTGGGGACTGATTCGGACGCGTGTGCGCGCCGGAATCAGACCGTATCCGCGGACACATTTCGTATCGCCACTTTTGTGGAACTCGCGAGTATTTTGTGCACGATTGTCAGATTGCGACGAAACTTATGCCACTGGACTCGTGGTAACGCGCTGGTCCTGTGACCCAATTTTCACGCATTTCTGAGACGGTTGACCAGATCGCCAATTGGCGGGTCCCACAGTTGACTTTTTGGACCAAATTTTGTTCGGCTCATCGGAATCCAAATTTGGACATACCGTTGGGTTCGTATTGACATCTAGAGTTGTTTGACCTATAGTTTGTCCCATTTAGAGACTGTTACCCTCGGCACGCTTTTCGGTGCAAAGTGGGCCACACGTGGACCCCACTTTTGCCCGAAATTACCGTTTTGCCCCTGTGTCCAAATTGGACGAAAGGGATGTACTTTTTAGCTATTTTGCTCATTCCGGAAACGTTGGTGATATTTATTTCAGCATCCGGAGATATTTGTTCTGTGGCCATAGCTTCTGGTCCTGTGTATTGGACATCTGGACATGACATTTTGCAGTTTCTTGCCAGGCAAGTATACCTTGCCATTGTACTGTTATTTATATTCCATATGTTGCATGCATCTTTATTTTCTGTCCTTAGTTCATATATTTTAATTGTTATATAAAATGCTCGCGACGGTGACGTCGCAATAGGTTTTTATTTATGTATTGCATTGACCTTGTTCATGAGACTACCCTATTATCATGTAGCACCATTAGGTTTCATTTGACTGTGACACCTATTTTTACACGAGTTGTGAGTCTCATATAGATCACGGACGCACGTATTGACTGATCATCGGTACGTGTAGGACGTGCGTTAGGAATAACTGCTGTTAGAAACTTTGCATGCTAGTAGACTTGGCAGTTATTAGAGGTCCATGGACATAGCCTATTGTAGTACGGTGGTCCCATCCTTGTCCTTGTATGGTTGCAGGATTGGGCTAGGATACTAAGAATAGGCTATGGACCAAATTGTGTCATGGATGTGACATACTTAGAGCATGGGGTGGGGAGAACAACAAGTACCGCATTTGAGCTCCTTTGCACTTTTTCTGTGACGCCCAGATTCTCCGCTGGAGATACGGGTGGTGATGACCCATATATATACATTGGCGGGCCTCCGCCGTTCAAAAGACGACGTGCCTTTGGGCCCCTGGATCTTCAAAAGAGAACCATGCCAAATCCCAGTTTTTAGCCAGATAGCTCACTTGTGGGGAAAGTTGTTCTTAACTGCATTCACTTTAGATGGTTAGGCGACCCATTGGATATTTATTTCAGTACTTTATTGGCATGTGTTTAAGTATACTTGTTATGTCCCTCTGAGGACCTGGTCCGCTGCCAGGTGTACCTGTTCTTGAGTATTTGCAGGAGCACAGATTTGGGAGGATATAGAAGCTTCGTGGATGTCTTCTCTTCGAGCCGTGATTGGTAGCGGGTACTTATATTGTCTGAGTGAGTTGTACTTATATTGTATTTACTTCTCCATTTGAGTTGGTAGTGGATTTGTTTCCATCCAACTATCATTCTTTAGATACTTCTTGTTGAGATCTAGTTTCATAGATACTGGTTATTTATTTCTATATGATTTTGGTGGATGAGATTTAGATTTTGACCTGTGACTTGTATTTCATTTTATACCACTTGTGGATTTTATATTCATATTACAGCGTACGTATGGATTTGGTTTCCATATATTGGAGTTGCCATATCCATGCGGCTGGCATGATTACATGTCCTAGTCCTACGTATTTTTGGGACTGGGGCGTGACATGTTTTTGTGGTGGCCCATGCAGGTCAAGAGTATATTGTCTCGGTTACGTTACTGTGCCGAGCAAGCCTGCACCTAGGACTAGAATATAGGATCTCATCCACAATTGACTATGATTCATCTTCCTCCTCTCTGTTCTATTTTGAACAAATGCATCCTGCTTGATTCCTGTGCTTCCCTAATAGTTCTTTAAGTATAGCCTTCTCCTAGAATATAGAAGTTCCTGTTGTTAGATGATAATTAGAGTAGCACACCTATTTAGAATACAACGAGATTATAGATACACCACTAAGTTAGAATATCTAGCGAACCCTAGAATCCCTTATCCCTATAATTGGTTTACCATTACCCGGATGTATTATGAGGACTTAAGAGTAGTATAGACACTACTAGAGTTAGTTAGAAGGTTACCATAATGTTCGCCCTAGCATTGAGGAACCCATAGAAAACAAAAACTTAATGTTTGGACTGAACCTAACCTTCATAGTTAGATGATATTGGAACTATAAACTTGTATCATTGACTTGTTATTAGTAGACAGCACCCTAGGAAGCCTAGAGGAATGTAATCAACACTTCTCCCTTGATCATACCCCGAACATAGCAACCAACACCCCACTCCCCTTAGAGAACCATGATGCTATCTAGAGCTCTCTATCTTTATTTTTATATTGTTTCCCTGTGACCATAGCGCTCGCTATTTTGCGACGGCTAATTACGTTTCTTCTCTTCATCTTTCAACTCGTGCCATCTGACACTTCGGATAGTAGGCCAAGTAAATTTATTCTTTGTTAAGGGCTCATAGTTTGCTAGGCTTATAGTTGTAGCCTTGAGTGTAAAATTTTATGCTTGGTAGTTAGAACTTGATAAGTTTAAGTTGTTTTGTAGATTGTGACCAATGATTAACCCTTAGTTTTAAATCGTGTAATTTTTACCCTCACCTCGATACAAGTTAGACCCATTTCCCCCTTAACGGTCAGTAACTCTTCTATCCTTACTATTGACACTTGTTCTATAAGCACTATGACTAAGAGGTAAGATGACCATGACCTATGTAATATAAGAGGATACCCTAACAAGTACCAAGACCTCTTCTCATAGACCTTAATAGGAGCTTTTACGGTATCCTTAAGACAATACAATAGTAGTTAAATTATTTTAAATTGGGTAGTATACCTCACCACCTAGTATCATATAGCCCTTGTGGTCCATTAAGTAGTGTAACTGAATGGCATTAATTGTATGCTAACATAAGATGATAGTGTTTATTCAGACTATAGAACTTAGAGGCTCATACCCCTACTTTGTCGACTATCGACTTAGACAAGGAATTAATATGATAACTGTAGAGATTGTAGAGTCTTTTGTTATTGTTGCTTATGTTGTTTTGTTTTTACAACTTGAATTATTTGTAACTTCTCTCATCATAATCCAGCGTTATACTTTCTGTGCTACCTTGAATATGCTGCTATTATAGCCTAGTTTTTGCAAGCTTATTCCTTATCGAGCTTGTTCATGACATGTATTATTGGAGTACTACACTAATACATTTCAGAACCAGTGTATTAAGGTCTAGCTAGCCTTAGTGCGCTTGGTTCGCCCTTCGTAACGCTACTTTACGTGGATTGAGATATGTAGTGATTAGTAGACGAATATACTTGCCCTAGACATGTCTGACATATCGTATCGGTTACATGACCGTACTAATACGAGCATGTGAATAGGAACTACCAAAATAGGATTTCAATCCACAACTGCTTTGACAATTCCCAATTGAATTCTTTAAACGCCTTAATCCCAATACTTCTATTCTACTACGCTGCCCTTGAACTCTTTATTATTGATCTTCGTCTTCCCCTATTTCGGAAAGACGAAACCTCGTGCTGGGTATAAAGTTTGATACACAGAGAGTACTAGATATACCCCATAGGCCGATCACATACTTGAGGATTATTCTTTCGCAATTAAGGACATATCATATGTGATATGATCGGCGTTGAAGTTTCGAGGATTGAACGACATGAGTAAATAAATTAAGGGATATTTCTTAAGGTATATAGCCTTAGGTGATAAGTGGGTAAATTCTAAGTTGGGTAGTAGTGCATTGTCAACTCGGGAGGAATTTCTTTTAGATTATGATCGAGTAAAACTAGATTGGGAGAGGTTCAAGCCATTGTAATTTCGAGAAATTTAGAAGGATGACTAAGATGATGAGGATCAATGAATTGATATTGAGGACCAAATATTTATACCTTAAGTGCATGAGTTAAGTTTTTGAACAATGAAGGTAGAATCACCAATTTGAATTTAGAGGATAAATATAGAATCTCAGACTTGAATATTGGTGGACTGCATTTAAATTATTTTTCAATTTGGTGAATTGAATTAAGAATTAAAATTTTGGTTGGACGACCTATTTGAAATAATGAGGATGTGAATGGAATTAAAGAGTTGAGGCATACAAATTTTTATAAGTGAAAATGGGAATATATTGGACTCAAACCACTTCTAAAAGAGATTATGATAGTTAGAGAACGTGAGATAAAAGTTATATGAGTATGTAAATCTTGGAGATGTTATGTGGATTGGATAATTTGAAACAAGGGGAGAAGAGATAACCATAGGTTAAATTTTGATCGGAGCAGTGGTCATCCTAACCTAGAAGTGATTGCAATGGATATGATTAGGATTTTAGTTATCGCAAGAAGATTGCGACTGACTTGCCTTATTGTACATAAAGGATTAACCGATTCTGCCTTATTTCAATTTTGAGGACGACATTGTTTTAAGCTCGGTAGATTGTGAACCCCTCACCTAAGAATTTGACCCACTCGGCTTAGATAGTGAGACTGAGGCTAGCACGAATCCACTTAGAAATAGAACACGGTATTTTTATTTAGTTTTACAACATGATATCACTTGACACGCCTTACCGTGCTCCGATAATTGGAGCACTACACTAGCCACTGCCTTCCTACAAATTCTACATCCTTATCCTAGACATGCCCATCATCCAATTCTCATCTTTGTGCAATTTTTTAATTGTTGGACGCTTTTATGCAAAAGAGCATTTATGTGTCCACACCATTGGACATGACACATGAAGAAACATATTTTTCGCTCATATGGATTTTTTTTCATGATTTTTTTTTCGGGATGTGCAACGTGCAACATCGCCCACCCCTTTAAACCTAACCTTACATTTTAAACAATGCAAATCTTATACCATCCTTGCATTCTATCGTGGCTTAATTTTAATTTCGAGGACGAAATTTTTACAAGTTGGGTAGAATGTAAAACCCCCTTCCTAGAAAATCGTATATACCCTTTATTTATTAATTATTAATTAATTTGTAGTAATTAGGGGCTAAATAGGAGAAATAGATTTTTTTAATAATTTTTATGTTAGGTGTTCGGGCACTTAGATGACTTGTGGGACAATCAGAAATTTTTTGAAATTTATTCCATGTAGGAGATTTCTTGAGCTGTTGCCAGCCTAACGATGTGCAATACCCTAATCTATAAATTTTATTATGAGTAAATATATATATATATATGTATATACAAATATATATATATGTATATATATATATCTAAAGAAAGAAAGAAAAAGAAAGGAAAAAGAATTTATTAAATAAAGTAACTAATATACTAATAATAAGTATAATAATAATAATAATAATAATAACAACATACTAACTCTTAGAACCCTTCAGCTCCTATTCTTCAGCGGATTCTTAGCATAATAAAGAGGGTTGGATTGGACCGCCCATTATACTGCCATTAAGAAACTTGCTGCAGGCTATTAACAAACAGGAACCCGCGGATTACAACCCGCGATCCCTCAACCCCCTCTCTCTTAATATATATATAATATATATATTTATAGTTAGCTCTCTAAAACCCTAACCTAAAATTCCAGACTTCTTCTTCCCATCTAGAGCCGTCACCACAGCCAGAGAAGTCTCCCCAAGCCATCCAATCATCCCGTCGACGCCGACATCGCGAACTGCAGTCTCCCACTCAAGGCACCTTCGCTCCGGCGTGTTTTTCCGTTGACTCGCTCATCCAAACGTTGTTCCGTTTTCATAGGTATGATCTTCCCTCAACCCTCTCCAGTAGTTGTTTTGTAGTCAACCTCGGAAAACGTATGCCCCTAGGTGAAAAACAGCGTCCAAAGTTGGATGAGCAGACAGAATTCTGCAATCGCAGAATTCCAGATTGACCACCCATATTGCCGAGTTCGTATCTCCCACCACAGAGATCCGAATTCGGTGATTCTTTTTGATACCTGTAGATTACATGATCTAGTTTATTTTCTGTATTATAACTTTGTGCTAATAGTTGCTGTGGACATAATTATATTCGTCACAAAGCTGCGCGCACCCACTTTTTCCGGTTTTCCAAAAGTTGGAGATCGGAGCGCGCCCCGCCAAACGGGACCGCCCCGCCGTGTGCTAAGTGTACCAAATGGTGCACACAGCATAACGGGACACGTGAAAATTCGTGGGGACTGATTCGGACGCGTGTGCGCGCCGAAATCAAACCGTATCCGCGGACACATTTCGTGTCGCCACTTTTGTGGAACTCGCGAGTATTTTGTGCACGATTGTCAGATTGCGACGAAACTTGTGCCACTGGACTCGTGGTAACGCGCTGGTCCTGTGACCCACTTTTCACGCATTTCTGAGACGGTTGACCAGATCGCCAATTGGCGGGTCCCACAGTTGACTTTTTGGACCAAATTTTGTTCGGCTCATCGGAATCCAAATTTGGACATACCGTTGGGTTCGTATTGACATCTAGAGTTGTTTGACCTATAGTTTGTCCCATTTAGAGACTGTTACCCTCGGCACGCTTTTCGGTGCAAAGTGGGCCACACGTGGACCCCACTTTTGCCCGAAATTACCGTTTTGCCCCTGTGTCCAAATTGGACGAAAGGGATGTGCTTTTTAGCTATTTTGCTCATTCCGGAAACGTTGGTGATATTTATTTCAGCATCCGGAGATATTTGTTGTGGCCATAGCTTCTGGTCCTGTGTATTGGACATCTGGACATGACATTTTGCAGTTTCTTGCCAGGCAAGTATACCTTGCCATTGTACTGTTATTTATATTCCATATGTTGCATGCATCTTTATTTTCTGTCCTTAGTTCATATATTTTAATTGTTATATAAAATGCTCGCGACGGTGACGTCGCGATAGGTTTTTATTTATGTATTGCATTGACCTTGTTCATGAAACTACCCCATTATCATGTAGCACCATTAGGTTTCATTTGACTGTGACACCTATTTTTACACGAGTTGTGAGTCTCATATAGATCACGGACGCACGTATTGACTGATCATCGGTACGTGTAGGACGTGCGTTAGGAATAACTGCTGTTAGAAACTTTGCATGCTAGTAGACTTGGCAGTTATTAGAGGTCCATGGACATAGCCTATTGTAGTACGGTGGTCCCATCCTTGTCCTCGTATGGTTGCAGGATTGGGCTAGGGTACTAAGAATAGGCTATGGACCAAATTGTGTCATGGATGTGACATACTTAGAGCATGGGGTGGGGAGAACAACAAGTACCGCATTTGAGCTCCTTTGCACTTTTTCTGTGACGCCCAGATTCTCCGCTGGAGATACGGGTGGTGATGACCCATATATATACATTGGCGGGCCTCCGCCGTTCAAAAGACGACGTGCCTTTGGGCCCCTGGATCTTCAAAAGAGAACCATGCCAAATCCCAGTTTTCAGCCAGATAGCTCACTTGTGGGGAAAGTTGTTCTTAACTGCATTCACTTTAGATGGTTAGGCGACCCATTGGATATTTATTTCAGTACTTTATTGGCATGTGTTTAAGTATACTTGTTATGTCCCTCTGAGGACCTGGTCCGCTGCCAGGTGTACCTGTTCTTGAGTATTTGCAGGAGCACAGATTTGGGAGGATATAGAAGCTTCGTGGATGTCTTCTCTTCGAGCCGTGATTGGTAGCGGGTACTTATATTGTCTGAGTGAGTTGTACTTATATTGTATTTACTTCTCCATTTGAGTTGGTAGTGGATTTGTTTCCATCCAACTATCATTCTTTAGATACTTCTTGTTGAGATCTAGTTTCATAGATACTGGTTATTTATTTCTATATGATTTTGGTGGATGAGATTTAGATTTTGACCTGTGACTTGTATTTCATTTTATACCACTTGTGGATTTTATATTCATATTACAGCGTACGTATGGATTTGGTTTCCATATATTGGAGTTGCCATATCCATGCGGCTGGCATGATTACATGTCCTAGTCCTACGTATTTTTGGGACTGGGGCGTGACAATTAGCTTCTACTCCTTTAAATATGAACATTTGCGTAAGTACCCCTTCGGGAGTCGATATGCCCGCACATGCGATCTGTAGGGATGGTTATATCTGCATCGGAGGAAGGAAGCTTTCCTTAGATGTCATTGTACTAGACATCAAGGATTACGATATTATTCTCGGGATGGACTGGTTGGGTGCTTGCCATGCAACAATCGAGTGCGCAGAGAAGCGAGTCGTATTCCGTCTACCCGGCGAGGCAGACTTCTACTATTCGTGCAGCGCTGCACCGAAGATGGCAATGGTGATATCAGCAATTTCGGCTAGGCGTATGTTGCATTCGGGCTGTGAAGGGTACTTAGCTTCTGTTCGAGACACCCGGCGGGAATGTGTAGATGCAGCTCAGGCTGAAGTCATTGCAGATTTCCTCGACGTGTTCCCAGACGAGCTGTCTGGAATGCCTCCTGATCGTGAGATCGAATTCAGCATTGACACTTTTCCGGATTCGCGACCGATATCAAAGGCACCTTATCGCATGGCCCCAGCAGAGCTTAAGGAACTTAAAGTTCAGTTGCAAGATCTGTTGGACCGAGGATACATTCGTCCAAGCGTTTCTCCGTGGGGCGCTCCGGTGCTGTTCGTGAAAAAGAAGGATGGATCCATGCGGCTGTGTATTGACTACCGAGAGCTGAATAAGGCGACCGTGCGGAATCAGTACCCATTGCCAAGAATAGATGACTTGTTTGATCAGCTGCAAGGTGCAACAGTTTTCTCTAAAGTTGATCTCAGGTCAGGGTATCACCAGTTGAAAATCAAATCAGAGGATATTCAAAAATCTGCTTTCAGAACCCGTTACGGACACTATGAGTTCCTCGTGATGTCGTTCGGTTTGACGAACGCCCCTGCAGCTTTTATGGATCTGATGAACCGCGTGTTTCGGCCGTTTGTGGATAAGTTTGTAGTCGTGTTCATAGACGACATACTAATTTATTCCAAGAACGAGACGGAGCACAAGGAACACCTGAAGATCGTGCTGCAGACATTACGAGACCATCAGTTGTTCGCTAAGTTCAGCAAGTGTGAGTTCTGGTTGAACAGCGTGGCGTTCCTTGGTCATGTCATCTCGGCCGAAGGCGTCGCCGTAGACCCGAAGAAAATAGAGGCGGTGGTGGACTGGAAACAACCTACGTCAGCCAGCGAAGTTCGAAGCTTTCTGGGCCTAGCGGGATACTACCGTAGGTTCGTGAAGGATTTTTCTAAACTGGCCTCGCCGATGACTCGCCTTACTCAGAAAGGGATTGCATACGAATGGGGTGATGACTGCGAAGCCAGCTTTCGGGAACTTAAGCGACGTCTTGTTTCAGCTCCGATTCTTGCACTTCCAGATGGGGTAGAAGAGTTTCAGATATACAGCGACGCTTCAGGACTCGGCTTAGGGTGTGTGCTCATGCAGAGGGACAAGGTAATATCGTACGCCTCCAGGCAACTGAAGCCGCACGAGAAAAACTACCCGACGCATGATCTGAAATTGGCGGCAATTGTGTTTGCATTGAAGTTATGGAGGCATTATCTTTATGGTGTTGCTTGCAAAATCTTTACGGATCACAAGAGCCTCAAGTACCTATTCACCCAGCGGGAATTGAACCTCCGGCAGCGGCGTTGGCTAGAACTTATTAAGGACTATGACCTAACGATCGCGTATACACCGGGCAAGGGAAACGTCGTTGCTGATGCTCTGAGTCGAAAGCACGTGGGCTCGTTATCTATAAACAACCGTTTACTTCGAGATCTTGAGGCGATGGGCATCGAGTTTCGAGTTCGGCATCAAGGAGTGCAGCTGGCACCACTCCATCTTGAACTGGGTTTACGGGATAAAATCAAATCAGCTCAGGAGGGCGATCAGTTCTTAGCGAAGGTACGCGGATTGATCTCGGCGGGGAAGACGTCTGATTTTGTGGCAGGCGAAGATGGGGCCTTACAGATGAAAGGAAGGCTATGTGTTCCTAGCGACCCAGAACTCCGAAGGAAAATCATGGCGGAAGCACACTACGCGAAGTATTCTTTACATCCGGGGAGCACTAAGATGTACAAGGACTTGCGCGGGACCTTCTGGTGGCACGGTATGAAGCGGGATGTGGCGACCTTTGTGTCACAGTGCATGGCCTGTCAACAGGTTAAAGCTGAACATCAGAGGCCCGGCGGGGAGCTTCAGAACCTCGCTATTCCCGAGTGGAAATAGGACATCACTATGGATTTTATTGTGGGATTTTCGAAGACGCCACGGGAGCATGATGCGATTTGGATCATAGTTGATCGTTTGACCAAATCAGCCCACTTTCTTCCTATAAAAGTTACTTGGAGCGTCGATCAGTTAGCACAAATTTACATAGATGAGATTGTCCGATTACACGGAGTACCTGCCTCAATCGTCTCTGACCGTGACGGACGCTTCTTATCTCGTTTCTGGACTAGTCTACAGGCTGCTTTGGGGACTAAGCTACAGTTCAGTACCGCATATCACCCGCAGACTGACGGACAGACAGAGAGGACAAATCAGATACTTGAAGATATGTTACGGCTGTGTGCTATTGATTTAAAGACTAGTTGGGACACGCATCTTCCATTGGCAGAGTTTGCGTACAACAATAGCTACCAATCAAGCATCCAGATGGCACCGTACGAAGCACTATATGTGCGAAAGTGTCGATCTCCAATCTGTTGGGACGAAGTCGGCGAGCGGCAGGTACTCGGGCCAGAGCTGGTAGAGCAGGCAGTTGAGAAAGTTCGCTTGATTCGACTCCGCACACCACAAAGCCGACAGAAAAGTTATGCTGATGCACATAGAAGGCCTTTGGAGTTCATGGTCTGGGATCATGTCTTCTTGAAAGTGACGTCGATGCGTGGTGTGATGCGTTTCGGCGTGAAGGGCAAACTGAGTCCCCGGTTTGTCGGCCCCTTTGAGATACTGGAACGAGTAGCAGCTGTGGCGTACCGGATTGCACTGCCTCCCGCCTTGGCAGAAGTGCATGACGTATTCCACGTTTCTCAACTCCGGAAGTATGTGCATGACCCTAGTCATGTGGTTAGCTTCGAACAATTGGAATTGCGCACGGATTTGTCATACTCAGAGGAGCCGGCGCAGATTCTGGATCGTAAGGAAAAAGTACTTCGCAACCGTACGATGTCCTTGGTTCGCGTGCTGTGGCGGAACCATTCTGTTGGGGAATCAACTTGGAAAATGGAATCGGAGATGAAGGAGAAGTATCCTTCATTGTTCATTCAGTCGGAGGTAGGGCCTTGTTCTTAAGTTTCGGGTCGAAACTTTTTCTTAGTTGTATATTATGTAGTGCCTCAAATCCCGATCCGACCGGGATGTGCACTACGTAATTGGGCTTGTGGCTAGTCCGTTTGAGTCGTAGCTTAGATCTTCGGCATCTTCTTGCCACGGACGAAATGCGATGATCCTTTCCAACTCATGGAAAGGCCTCTATTGAAACGAGTCCAATAGTTTTCGTGTTTGGTTGCTTGGTTTTCTTGATTGCCGCTTTGGGATTTTGATTTGGTGTTGCTTTCGATTTGCTTGGTTTTCGCTGCTGGTTTTATCGTTTGGAGCTTTGATTCTTGGGGAGTTCGGCAAGGAAGGATAGGCAAAAATTCTAATTGGTGCTCGTGCTGTGCAGGTCCGCGTAACTGACGTTTGATCGTCGCCAGGCGGGATTCCCAGCTACCTTTTCCTTAACCAGTGAGTGGTTTGGACCCTTCTTTCCTACTTCTTCACGCCCACATCTCTAATGTTTCAAACGTTCACTCGATGATGCCCGGTTGGACGCCTAGGAAATCCTTGCCACAATGCATGCCAGCCACTAAGAAAGGAACATGGGATTTGTAGACTAATTTTACTATATGCTTGCACCTTATAATTTGAGTTGTTTATAAAGGGAATTGGTTGTTGGTGGCGGCCTAGTGCCTCGGACGGAGTTTGGACCTATGGGATACCAAAAATCGGAACACCGCATTGAGAAAATATGAACTGTTGCATGAGATATATATTGCTGCTTTACTTCTTTGTTTATTTCGATGCATTGTATGATAATATGAATTGTTCATGCATTTGCATGGTCTGGGACAACTTGTGTACAATGTTTGGCATTTCCTCGAAACGGCTTTTCGGGGCACTGGAACCGTATCGATCCGGAGGAAAATATTTGATTCGTGCTCGTCACGATGCATTGCGAGACCTCCAGCAGGGCTTGCTACCCGGGCTGATAGGGCGCGCCGCTAATGCTTGAAATATGTCCCTAAGGTGTCGATCACACCAATGACCGCATAGAATAGAACACATGCTAATTTATTGTCTTGTGCAGATGGTAAGTATACTTGTGTTCCGTTGCAGGGAAGGCGTGCATCGGTTGAGTAAGCAATCGATGCACTGGTTGGATTATATGCTATTTTCATTCCTATCAAAACATGCAACTGATATGAATTGAATTCATTTGCTTCTTTATAGAAGTCATCTTAATGCATGCTCGCCCCTAATAAGCTAGTGTCGATTTAGTCGAGTGGGTTCATCCCGCTCACCAGTACAAGTTGAGTACTGACCCACGTTGTGGGCAACTATTTCAGGCACTCAGACGGTGCAACGCTAGTGGATAGACGAGGAGGCGTTAGGAGCACCTCTATTTTGAAGTATAGTTGGAGTCAGATCATTTTGGAGGCTTGGACTTTCAACCTATACAAGGGCGTAATGTATGAACGACGTGGACTATCTGATGGAGCGCGCCCTGCCTTTTGAGTTATCTTTTTGTAATGCAAATCAAGTAGCCGAGAGACGCATCAATGTAAACTCTATGTAAATTACTCTGAATTATCAATGAAAAAGCATGTTTCTTCCTGCACTTGTGTTCAAATCTCTGTGAATGTGTTTTCTAAATTGTGTTTCAAAATGGGTTCCTATAACTGTAAGTTCTTGCCTTGTGCGAGCGCAACTCCAGGCTCGCACGGCATCACGCCCCAAGCGAGGACGAATCGGTTCCGTAAAGGATCCAGCGAGGACGATCGACCCTTACGGGATCGGGACGTGACACTTTTGACTCTAGACGGATCCCAAATATCAGAATGAACAAGATCAAAAGACTCTAATTGACGACTCTCACTACGACGAGGAAAGGAACTACGGTGATGCTTGCCTAACTGACAAGCCTCACATTCAAGACTAGAAACATGACTCAAAATAGGAACAATTTGACGCAACTTAGCCAAAGACGGATGTCCCAAACGATAATGCCACTACAACAGAGAAGTAGAAACAGAAATGAAGGCTTTTCCAGGTAGATCCAAGTAGTACATCCATCTTTTTCATGTCCCGAACCAATCATCTTCTTCGTCTTGATGTCCTGAAAAACACACGAATTGGAAGAAAATGCCACAGAACATTGAAGAGATTTGGTTAACTGGCTCACAGATAACAAATTAAATGGAAAATTAGGCACATATAATGAATCAAATAATATAGTGATTGAGTAGGGTGAATAACACATTTCCCAAGCACAGGACAAGTAGACCCATCAGCCAAGATAATATTATGTTTCATGGAACTACGATTATGAAAGATAGATGTTATACCAGACATGTGAGAGCTTGCTCCTGAGTCGATGACCCAAGAGGTGGATGGTGACTGGGTTGCCACAAAAGCAGGATTACCTATATGTGTCATGGTTGCAGTAGGTTGGGAGGTGGTACTAGCAAGCGCGTTCAACTTCTGGAGGATCTGTTGAAATGGAGATGAGGTATCGGACGTTGAAGTCTGATTGAAACTCGAAGTATCATCTCTGGGAGCAGAAGTGGTGACCTGGGACTGCATATTTTCATTATGCACTTGATGTGCATATTCTGGTTTGCTCCACTTGTCCCAACAGTAGTCTTCTACATGACCGAGCATTCCACAATAGTTACACTTCCGTGGTTGACCACGGCCACCACCACCACCGCGGCCACCACCACGACCATTGTCTCTACCACCGCGGCCTCCTCCTCGACCAAAACTACGACCACCATCTCTACCGCCACGTCCACTACCACGTCCACCACCACGACCAACACTAGAAACTAGGGCAGAAGAGTCAGTACTCGGCACCACAGAACTCTGTCCCAGAAAGGAACGATTGAGACGGAAGAAAATATCTGCCACCATAGGTAACTGCTCTCCAGCAAGGATTTGAGCTTTATAAGGTTCGAGCGCAGGATCCAAGCCGGCTAGGATAAGTGAAACATGAAACTCTTCCTTCTGTCTACGAGCTTCCTTCAAATCAGTAGTAACAGGATGATATTGAAGCAGTTCCTCCCACAAAGCCTTCTTTGAAGCCAGATATTCATTCACAGGCTTTCCATTTTGCTTTGTATTGAACAATAACTCGTACAACTCATAGATACGGGCAACGTTTCGCTTCTGCGAATATGATTCTTCCAGAGATGCCCAAATCTGTTTGCTTGATTCACACCACTGAACATTAGCAGCGATATGTGGTTCCATACTATGCCACAACCACGACATAACGTATGCATCTGCACTCATCCAATCTTCATACTCAGCAGAAGTTTCAGGCAGGGGTTCTTCCGTCAAAAATTTCAACTTCTTCTTCGCCCTTAACACCACTTTGATAGACTTGGACCAGGCAAGGTAGTTCGCACCATTGAGTTTCATCGTTGTAATCGACTTTCCCAATTCATCATTATGAATAACAGTAAAAGGAGAACCACCTCCGATACCACCACCACTATTAATCTCGCTAGAAGATTCGGTCCTCACCATACTTGCAGATGCAACAGAAAGACGAGATCTTTGAAACCCTAGATCTCACAACGAACCTCAACCGACGACGAATAACCAACGGAGATATGTAGAAACCCTAGATCTCATAAACGAACCACGAACGACCACGAACAACAAACGACGAACGGCGAATCATGAAAAGTAGACGAAAAACTGCCGAAATATATGCTCTGATACCAAGTGAAGTTTGGAGATGGAGAGGAGAAGGGAAAGTAGGAGAAGAGAGAATATGAGAAAGGAGATTGCAAGGGCCTTAAACCCTAGGTTGCATCTCATGTCTATTTATATTGATATGCAATACACCCACAATTACTATTATACCCTCATATGATAAATAACAAAATAACTCTAACAGTCTCCATTGCACATCTCAAACCATTTTCCTCGGTGCAACTAATGACAACAAAAGAAGCAGTGTTTTCCAAGTAAGATTGAGTTGAAATAAACATGACTCAAGCTTGGGATTCACAGGTTAGAAAAACTATAAAAAAACAAAAATCAAAAGCATGCTCCTCCAGCTTGTCTCTAGGTAATGTTTTCATAGTGAGTCCACTGGCAGCAAGGGCAAGCAAGTTGGAAGAAAAATTGGACATGACGGTAAGAGGAACATATTTAATAATATACTATGAATGACCATCCTTTATTTTTACCCTTTTTTTAAATCTTTTTTGTCTTGTATTTCTGTGAAACTGAAACAAATCAACACTTTGCTAAAACAAGGATAGCAACAAGGACCAGTTTCCTACTTATATTCGTGCATTCCAGCAAAACTTATGCTGCATGACGAGGACTTATCCTATCCAATTAAATTACACAGTACAAATACAGCAAGCTTTCAAGGTAAAGACAGTACAAAGATGATCGATGTTAGCCACATTTTTCAATTAAAAAATGGTATAAATCATGAGTTACTATGCAAGTGCTATTGTTATGCCTGCTTAATAAAAAAGACAGTATTGGATATAAATTGTTGAAAAAGCCAAACAACCTAGTAAGTTCTTTATACTCCCAAGATATGTTGACAATCTAGTTTCGGTAGCTCAAGTATGTAATCCAATTAATTTATATCTAAATACTACATAGTTGTAGAGAAGAGTTTATTTTCTCTTTAGTTCTCGTCTATTATTAGTCCCTCATATCATGCTAAAGTTCCTGCCACCAAAACTCTTGATTTTTAGTATAGTGGTAAGGACTTCAACAGTAACCATACTCTACTAAATAATCATAAACTTTAAAGCAGAGCAGTGATATATCTGATTGAAACCATAATTTTTATATAAAACCTATCATTTTATTACATAGAAAAAGATATTTAAGGTTATATACTGCCAACGGTGGTCAGATCCTACACACTAAATTCATAATAAGTAAAGCTCACAAGATAGCAAATCCAATGTTTCAGATAAAAGCCAGTTTATTGACAATGTGAAAGGATGGACCGAAACAATATTAAAATTAAGACCCATGACGCATAGTTAGTATTAGAAAACAAGATCAATACAATGATACTTTACAATCCTTGCTAGGACAAAACACTAAGTGAAGATTACATGAAACAACTTAGAGAAATTCCATCCTAGTTTTTATCATAATATCCTGTCAAACTTTATCTCATTTGAGCCACATGCAACTTCTTGTTGTTTTGGACATTTAACATCTTTCTTCCTAATATTGATCAGAACTAGATGCATTTAAAATGTCTGGTGTTTTCCTATTTCATTTGTAGTGAGCATTATAACTAGACTTAAATCAATTAGTCTCACAGTATACATAAGTAAGTCCAAATATGTAGAAAAAATATACCTCTTTTTATAGATGGTTAAAATCTAACCAACAAACATTTGACCTTGCAATTTCTGATGGAAAGGGTAGACTAAATCAGGCTACATGCAAGGAAAACAAAATGTGAAGGTATTCAAATACAGAAAAATTCCTCGTAATCATTCAGCCATGAACCAACTACCTAGATCAGTTTTATCAGTTCCTCCAATCAATCTAATATCTGTGGCCAGAATCCATGACACTACAAATGTTTTCAAATCCTTCTTATAAATCCCATATATGTTACTGTGGTTTACAATTTCCCAATTGTACTGTTTTTAAGTTATTATATACAATAAGATTGTATCTTAAGTTTAGAATTGGTTTAGTCCTAGGCCTAGCAACAATTTGGAACTATAAATTGCTTGACCAAGCGCGAAGAAAAAGGAAATTATAGGTAAAGAGAAGGCAAATAGATATAACCATCCTTCAAGTCTCGTATCAACTAGTCCGGACCAGATCCATGGATCGTCCCCATCGAGCAAAATAACTTAGGCTCCATGTTGTGCCAGTTTAAGATTTTAAATCCTTTCATACATCTCCCGCCCATGGTGTCCCCTAGGCTCTCCATTTCTCAACTCATCCAAAGCAATAAGAACAACCATCTCTTGCAAGGCACCTCATAACTTTCTTCTACATGCTTATATCCTCCCCATTGTTTCTCTAGCACTTGTCACTCAAATGGTACAACTATGTAACTGAGTTAACTAAGATTGGAAGGGAAGCACTAGGCATCCAATTTACATTAGCCTAAGGCATGTTCAACATGCGAAGTCATAACCTGTATTGTATAACAAAAACATCTTGCAAATGACCAGACGTGTGTTATAATAAAAAAAGGTAAAATAAGAAGAAAAAACATCCTGAACTAACTTCCAACATAATGGCTAAGCCGCTAAGGTGACATGTTATTAATGTTAAGTTGAGTTTATGATTTTTCACTCACATAAGGTCAAACTTGCAGAAACATGACTCAATTCTTCAATGCGATATGGATGTTTTCCTTAAAACTTTTAAGCTTTTATATATTGTAATAAATTGTGGTTTTTGCAAAATTGTTTTCCTAGACATGTACTAACTATTTCCATTAATGATGGATAAATTATCTTTTTACTGGTGATAAATGATAAATTGTGGAGACAACAACTATTTGATATCTTTAATAACAACTTATTTTTTCTTATGAATTAACATGTACAGAATTATGTCCTGCCAATGCATGTTACAAGTCACAGATATAAAATAGGGTTGTCCATCAGCCATACTAAATTGTACAAGGTCAATATAAAATAATTCAACATGAACAAAAACCTTGATAAATAAAATAAGTGTACAGAATATGCTTGCTTATGCTTTTCACTAAAGCAGAATTACATATACTACTTAAAAACATTAAAATCAAGAATTTTCATAAAGAATTCAGGATGGTGCAGATTATAACTCCTTAGAGTTGCAGAATACTTGAACGCGGATTCTTGTAGCGTACTCAGATTTTACATTAGAAAATTACGTAGCACTTATTCCCTAGTTAAGATTTAAGAACAGGCATTGGCTACCTAAAGTACATTGAGTGCTTGTAATCGAGAAGATTGTTGTAACTTGCAGCAAAAACAAAACCTTTATTCATTGGGGTTGACTATTGAATCCTTTTCTTTCATCCCAGCTTCGTAAGGGCCATGTCACTTTGTAGTCTAAATCCAAGTTCATTTAGACCTAGCCCTAGTTCTAGAATCTACTTGACTAGCATCTTACCACTACATTGCACGACTTTTCTCTCATCTTATTCTCAATTTTGCGTACCTACAACTTTCCAAGAATACAGTCATTTTTGCACCCTAGTTTTCAATGTATTATGCCTCGTCCATCTTGGAATTCTCATTTCTTATGGACATCGTTTTGCAAGTTCCCAACTCTTTGACTAGCCTTAAGTTGTCTAATAGAAATTTACTTTGAACTCCAAGGGTATAACACAATCTCAAAGCAGTCGAAGGTGTTCCTCCATTTTTCAACTTTCCGACATTAATTCTATGAACATCTTTCTCAATTCCTCCATCATGATGAATGATCCTAAATACCTAAAACCATCCTTTCTAGGCATCTCTTGCCAATTAATGACTCACTTATTCTTTTAGACTTCTGGTTGAAGTTAAATTTGAATGATTTTATACTTTATTTTTTTGTCCTATTTATTACAAAGATTTGTATTCCAAAGTTCCCCTACACAATTCGGTTTTAGAAGCTAATCATTCTCTAGTCTTATTAAGTAGCAAAATATCATGAACAAATATCATAGACCAGGGAAACTTACCTTGAATATTTCTCGTAATTTCATCCATAACTAGCTTAAAGAGGGTAAATACTTAATGTTGATATTTGATATAAGGCCAATTAAAAAAAAGAAGTATGCATATCCTTCAATTGTTTGCAAGGTAGTTGTAACTTGTAATTCTGTCATATATATCATTTCTAACCTCATTATCGCTATCGGAGACTTCTTTCTTCTCCAAAATCTACCATTTTATCTCTCCAAGTACTCTACTATGAGCTTTTTCTAAGTCATACAACCATATCTAGATCCGTTTTCTTCAGTGTCATTTTTCTAGTAATCAGTAAGTAACTGGCTTCTATGGTAGATCTCCTCGGTATAACACTAAATTGATCCTCTAAAGTTCTACTCTTAATCTTTGCTCTATTTCTCTCCTAGAGGTTCATTGTATGGCTCATAAGTTTGATTCCTCGATAGTACAATTTAGTTGTTTGTATATCTCGCTTGTTTGTTTTATATTTAGGTATTGCAATACTACACTCATTGGACATCTCCCTAGTTATCTTAATTTGGTTGAATAAAATTAGTTAGTGACATCAAGTGTTTGTCAACGAAGCTCCATAGGCATGTCTCTTGTTTAATTTATTGAATGTTGTTAACTATAAGCTTGTAACTGTATTCCAAATTTCAAAAGTTTTCACTACAGAGAATCATATGTAGGCATATAATGAGTTCTAAAGAGTCATGGACAACAAATGAGACTATGGTGCATGTCTTGATGTACACTTGTAGATGGAAGAGCATCTTACGTGAACGATGTAATAAGTAAACAAAACCAAGGAGAAGAAATAGTTGCATAAGTACAGATACAAGAGGAATTTATACGAAGAATGGAGTTCCTAATTATCTCTGAACATGTTTACCTCCAATCTAGCTAAATATATTTCAATAGACTGAAGCAAAGCTTATCAGGAAAATAGCTGGCGAAGAAAATCAAAGTTAAGATGATTCAAGCTATGGTAGAAAAACAATTACTTTCTTAGACAGTAACTAACCTAGTATCACCCCATATTTCATAAAGTAACAACATGCCTCTTGATGAAACGCCTAGAAAATGGATCTTCCCAATCCAATTTAAAGAGGGGCGGAAATGGGAATACAATACCCTGGTCCATGCAGACAAAAGCCAGAAGCTTAGAAGTTTCGGTATAAACTTCAACTAGAGATGAAATGATTTTTAGGTGATCCAAACCCGTATAGTTAACTATACATTGTCTATACATCCCCTGATTCGCTTAATTTTTTCCCCCCTTACTTCTACCAGTGATACATCCACCTCTCATGTTCTCTCCTTCTATGCCCACTACACGTTTGATCGAAAACTATGTTACACATATACAATTATGACACGATGGCTCGGACAAGGGGACAATTTTGGCTTGTCATGGTATATTTCAGGTTATCTATCAGGTTCATACATGTCTGACACGGCATGACATGGGCATGGCATAGATTTGGGATGTCTCTGCAGCTCTGCTTCCTACATTAGGAATGTAAACGATTTCCCAATTCTCTAAACAATCAAACCCCTAAACTCTTCACCAAGTCAAGATTCAATGTGTTTTTTCCCACTGATCCTAATCGTTCGTTCCGAAGTAAGTACCCACAACAACTTGTACTGAAATTAAACCTAACAGAGTTCGACCAGTGATCAAAATTACACCCTTCCACTTCATTTTTCACATCTCTACATCAACACCACATACTAAAAAATACAGATCTAAACACAGACTTCTCTCATATACAACAGTAATCACTGAACAAAATCACACTTCTTCCATCCACACACAAAAAAGACCTAAATAACCACACACACACACAAATATACAGTAGATCAAATCACAAGCACATCCAAATCAAGAACAAGCAGATTCGAATCAAGCATCAGAATCAAAATCAAATCACTACTAAATTTGCCAAATCAAATACTCTACATAGATCATACTCCAGTAGAAATCAAGAACTCACTGACTAAGAAGTAGAGAGAGAGTGAATAGAGAGAGAAATGGCGAAGACTGGTGGGAGAGAGAGAGAGAGAGAGAGAAAGAGAGAGCTGTTGGTCGGAAGTTATTTTTAAGGAGAGAATTTATTACTACTACTCACGAATCGGTCCAAATATGTAAAGCCAGCTATATACATTTCGCAATTGGTCCATAATTGATTCATTATTTTTACTAATTGGGACCTGCGGTTTGGGACCGGATTTCGGGACCAGGGCTTTGAGGTTTCTGTCTGGTGGGATGGGTGTAGCAAAGAAGAATATTCGTTGGTCAAAGGGCATTTGGCCGGCAACGACCATTGTTTTTAGCTTCGGCACTACTCGGCTTGATCGGGTCTGCGCTAATTGCACCCGAACGGCTTAGACCATCTCCAACCCTATTGAGTTTAGGAAGAAAAAAAAGAAAGTTGTTGCCGCGTACAGTGGCGGATTCAGAATTACAATTTATCGGAGACACAATTATAAGAGGATTCAGAGGCAACGCATCCAAATTATTTTTTTGACCGGGATTACAATTCTAAATGAGGCCCCTAACAAATTTACAGAAATAGAAATATAACCTCCCTAAATCAACCAAAGAAACTTGACCTAAATTGATTTGAAAAAATTTGAGATGCACTCCACTTTATTTATCATAACTCAAGTTGCACCTCACTGCTTTACCATAATGTACAACGTCTATCACTTCTTCAAAAGCTATCGTTGATTTTTGACAGGATTACTCCTAGCAAATCACCATTATTATCAGTCCCCCCCTCAGCTTGGAAAGAGAGAAGAGATATTTCGGTCAACCGTTAGTTTTTGACGGAAGTGGGAGGATTGTACATTATGGTAAAGCAGTGGGGTGCACCTTGAATTATGATAAATAAAGTGGAGTGCAACTCAAAATTTCTCATTTGATTTTGACCTAATTTGATTTTAAAATTTACCTTTGTAGGTTGTAGCTCTGACGCCGACGTGCTCAGGCATTCTTCAATCACATTTCCGACGTCGACGCCGACGTAATTTTGACCTAATTAGGTTCGGGTCCGGGGATCCGGTTCCGCTTGTGGACCATGATAAGCCTGAGGTCCGAGTCCGGATGTAGCTAGAACGAGTTGGGGACGGGGGCGGAGGTGGAAGAAACGACGCCTTCAATCGATGAGGGAGTTATCGTTCATATAAAGAGAAGAGGAGGAGACGTTTCATATTTTTTGTTTTCTGAATATCAAGAGAGCTGTCGCCCATAAAGAGAAGAGGGAGCCAGCTACTTTTTGAATAAAAAAAAATATTTTTTTTCACTTGGGGCCTGGGCCCCCAATGCTGTGACTATGGATCCGCCCCTGGCCACGTAGGAATGTCAAGTTTTCATCTAAACTATATTTTCTAATACAAATATCAAATAAATTATGAAGATGATATGACATGACAGGATAAAGATATTGTGAAGTTGGTTGTCTAGTTCTAGACAATGGACTTGACAATGACTTTACCTCCACATCATCAATTATGAATAAAAATATTTATAAAAAAAAGAAAAAGAAAAAGAGAAGTTGTTTTGGAAGTTTGAAAAAAGTACTTTTTATTATCTTCTTAGTACTTTTACATTGGAGAAAACTTTTCTGCCTCATTGTCTTTTGTGAATATAATTTTGCCACCTATGAAAAATATTGTCTTGTGTCTCATGCTCTTGGATAATAGTCTTACATGTGTGAGTATGATTGTGCACTTGGTCCGTTTCCTAAGTGTAAGATACAAATAAACCAAATGAAACCGTAATAATTATTAGTAAAATAAAAAATATATATCGTATGAGCTAGTCGAATCCTGTACAGATTCTTTCAGTCGGTCTAGCAAAAATCAAATAAGAGTTCTAGAGGATGTTTGTAACGTATAGGGGCCAACGACAAGTGGCCATTAATGGCTAGTGTCTTTCTCTATAAATTCCAATGCTTGCACCAGACACCACACCAAACATTTTTCTATTCCCTCCAAAAAAAAACATTATCTTCCCACAATCAGACATCCATTCTCTATTACATTCAGAAACTCTTGTTCAAGATCTCTCTCTACTACATTCAGAAGCACTTATTCAGAAGATCTCCATTTAGATCGTCTACAGTCTCTGTTCACCATGAATCAAAGTCTAACAGTATTATGCTCGCATAGAGTGTTTGATAATAAACGGAAGAAATAAAACTAGGTTTATATAAAATTCTTTCTTAGGTTTACAAACAAGAAGTACTATTAATCCTATGCGAGGATGTTAAGTATAAAATTTAATCTGGGTAAATATTGCTATAGGAGTCTGATCTGCAGTCGATCACTTTGTCCCTTGGACCACACGATGATGAAGAAGTGTTATAGAAGAAGGAGATGCTTCAAAGATTGCAAGAAGGAGTGGATGCTCGATGCCAAAATCGTCGATCACTACTCTCTGTCTGAGCTCTTCTCTCTTTGTTCTTCGATTTCTTTGACCTTTTTCTGACCTTGGACCTCTGTCAAAAGAGGTCTCTATTTATAGGGTTTTAGTGACAGTAACCGTCCAGTCGGCGTAGAAGCCGGATAATGGAGAGTATGGCACTTTTTACGCGGCGGTTATAATAACTGCCACCCACGTATAAATGATCTTCTGAATTTACGTGTGACGCGTGTACCATGATGAGATAATGCGTATAACTGCTGCGAAGATCACGGCATGCAAGCCACGTAGGTAACTGTCCCTCGCGTAGAAAAGGTTGACGTAGAAGCCAATAACTGTCACCATGGCGTAGAAGCCAAATAGTTGTCAGGTTGGCGTAGAAGCCAAATAGGCGTAGAAGCCTTGTAGGCGTAGAAGCCTGATGCTGCATGGATAGGTAGCTAGCGTAAAAGATAGCCGATCCTCCTTCTTTGACTGAGACCTTAAGCGTATTCTGGACCAAATAGCCTTCTCACGCACAAATACAAATATAGCCTGAGTTGGCGTATTTCAAGGAGATAGCGTACAACGTGCTCCTTATAGCTGAAAATAGCCCGAAGGCATATTTCAAGGAGATAGCGTACAGCGTGCTCCTATAGCTGAAAATAGCCTGATGGCGTAATATGCAGAGGTGGTAATGTAGACGTATTAGCCGTAATTATGGCTTGCCCACTCTTTGGAGATATAACCAAATCTCGTGCATTAAATGTAGAGATCTGCCCCCATTCTACGCATTAAATGCAGAGACGTGCCTCGAGCTCTCTACGAAGAGCAGCTTTTGACGTGACAGTTTGTTTTGTCTTCTGTTGAGCGTAAAAGCTCATATATGCCCGTATAAAACTAGGCAGCGTATTCCCTTATATGCGTAAAAGTGCTTTGTATCAGAAAAATGTCACTAAACGACGGTTTGGGTCTGTGTGCCGCACCATCATTACAGCCATCGTCTGGATAGCTGTGCAGTACTCGTTGTCAGGAGTCAGGTTCCCTGCATGATCTGACAAGTTCACTCGAGGAATACGAAGTGTTCCCCGTACAACTTCCCATCGCATTAAAAGCGAGTAAGTTTTATGCCAAAGTGGCGATGTAACAACCCTTTTACGCTGAAGCAGCCAGAAAATACTGCATTACGCGGATTGTCCTGGAGCTTATATTTTACGCTGTACTAGCGATAAAGCTCTGTTTGTACGCCGATGGCTCTGAAGTCATGTTTTACGCCGCCCAGCACTGAAATACTGCGTATAACTCTACAGCGTATTTTTCATGCTTCTACAAGACCCCCTTCAAAGTTTTCAAATTCCTCGTAATTTGAAACACTTTGAATGAAGCATGAAACGGTCAAGTCTGACTCGTTCCTCGAGGATGATTTCTTGGCAGATTTTTGGAGATTTGTTGGGATTCGGTGTGTTCTCTTTTGCCTATATAAAGGCTGAGGAGTTAACCTGTTCTTCCCATATTTCCTTTACCACACAGTGATAATTGCCGCAGTTCGTCAGGTCGACTTGAGGAAGAAGAAGAAGATAATGTTCTTCCAGCATGTAAGAAGCCGAAAAAGAAGGCATCTTCGAGCAAATGTCCTCTGTAACGATGGATCATGGAAGGATATCATAGTTTTCTTTGCTCGGGATAATCAGCAACTTCATATGGCAATTCGTCCAAGATAGAGGAAGGGTCACATTGGACCACACAGCTTGCAAGCTGTATTTTCTCCCGTTGTTCGTGGACGAGGGCAGACAAACTAGCCCTGTCTTCCAGTACTGAGTTGGGTCTAACACCTCAACTCAATCTGTCATATGGAGGATGGGCTCTTGAATAATTTATACAGGCCCAGTTGTGTATCCTCCCGCCATTAATCATTTTCTTGTTTATCGACTGTGAAAGTCGATGAACTGCTGTAGAAGACGGATAAAGATCTCCCCCAATGCGAGAACCTGGCAGAACAGACTCTTGGTGTGATCTTTAAATGAAGATGGGGAATCCTTTGTAGACGGGATTTCCCTTATATGTAATCATGTAATCATGAAGATGAAAAACCCTTTATAGACTAGATTTCCCTCATATGTAATCATGATTAATAAAATCGTCTTCTTTTACGCATCTGATGATTTTGCCATATTCTTTGCTGTGATGAAGTCTGAATATGTGTAGCTTCGCCACGTCTGACTAACTTTACGCCGACTCTGATAAAAAGAGTACATGATCTCGTCCCGTCTTTTACGCGTAACTACGGACGCGTAGAAAACTATTTAGCATTTAAGTCGAATATCCGAACTGTTATGCTGTTTTGAACAAGGAATTGCGTAGAATTCTGAACTTGTCACTTTTCTGATAAGAAGAATTCTTGTTCAGACCATCATCTTCAAGAATGATTTTCCGAAAATCCCTTGAAATAGGGTGAGAAATGGCCGTCTAAACTGAGTCGCCATCTTAAACTGTAGAGAAAATATTCAGACTGGATTTTGGATGAACTTCCAATCGACCCAAGAAGAAGAGTCATTTTCCATGCTGAACTATGTATACTTTGGGTACTTGGGATATTTTGAGGCCAAGAAGGAGTATCTTCTGCGTGAACCCTTGTAGTTTGCCGTCATGAGAATTGTTCAGATATACGCATACTCTGGCCTGCATATTTTAAGATATGCGGAAAGTCATAGATCCGTAGTGTAGATGAGCATAAAATCGTAAGTTTGTAGCCTCTCGAGCGTAAAAGCTGCTGAGCATAAGAACATCCGGGCGTAGAACTGTAGATTTATAGCCTCTGAAAAGAAAACTTCCGAGCGTGAAGTCGTAAATTTGTCGCCTCTGAGCAGAAAAAGCTTCTGAGCGTAAAATCATAAATTTTTAGCCTCTGAGCGTGAAGTCGTAGGTTTGTAGCCTCTCGAGCGTAAAAGCTACCGAGCGTAAAAGCATCCGGGCGTAAAACCATAGACTTATAACCTCTGAGCGTAAAAGCGTAGATTGTAGCTTCCCGAGCGTAAAAAGCTCCTTGGTGTAAAATCACAAATCTGCTCCGCACGAAAACTTTTTGAATTCGCTGACTGTCCGCCTTCCCTGAGTAATAGGCTGACGTAGTCCCCAATCATAACCGAATATTAAATATCAGATTTGGTTAGGGATTCGAGGAGTCCGTCTGAACTCTATAAATATCCCAAGGCTTTCAGAGAGAAGACTCTTCACCTGTCTTTTGCAAAAGAAAACCTTCGTCTCTTTGAGTATTCTCCTTCGTTTCTTCTCTGAGCATTCTGAGTTTTTTAGCAATGGCACCAAAACTAATCTCCTCCTCTAAGGGAAAGAAGGCTGCCTCCTCTTCTCGCTCCTCTGTCCAAGCAAGAGCGACTCCCATCGGGCAGGGCAAACCCCGCTCTGAACGAAGTGTCCTACCGATGAGCTGTGCACCGGACGTTATAGGTAAAGCTTTTAGGATGACAAGAACGAAGAAAACTCTTCGCACACGTTGTACGTGAACGCACTAGGTCATTTTCTGTGCTGAACGCCTCTTCGAGGAAGATGATGCATAGATATATTTCATCTTTTACGCCCACATTTCTAATGTGTCAGCGTAAAAACTTCATATTTTCGCAGTCTGACGTAAAAGCTCTGACTGTCAAAATTTGGCGTATACTACAAACTTTGAGTGTTACGCTCTGGATGAGAATTCCGGCGTAATAACTCAAACTTTGGTAATCTGGCGTAAAACACAGACTGTCAGATTTTTGTGTATACTGCCAATCTTGAATTTTACGTCTCAGAATGAGATTCCAACGTAAAAACTCAAGTTTTTACAGTCTTGGCGTAAAAGCACAGACTGTTGCTCTTTGGCATAAGCTGCAAGATTGTGAGGTCTAGTATAAAAACTTACATGTTTTTCTTGCACTTTGTAGTTAACTTGCATATATCTCCGTTGGCTGAGATGATGGGTTCTGCTGCTGGGATGCTGCATTCCAATTACCTGGAGGATTTGTCCCATGTGACATTTCCTATTTCTGGACCCCAATATCCTGAAGGAAGGAGAATCCTGATATCGTCTCAAGGAGAGCGAATGCTGTTGAGCATGATCAACGGAGAGCCCATGGCGTATATAGACGGGACACAATACATAAAATTGGCTTTTCTCTTCGGGGATATGATTGACAAACAATCCCAGACGAAGCCCAAGAAAGAAAACTGGATTTTTTCTGCCGGAGGCCTGGTCTTGTATCTGCCCAAGATGCTGAGAGATTACCCTATCTCGGCATTCTTCTATGCCACGCATCCCAGGAGGATGTTGTGGACCCTGACTCCCAATCTTCACGGCCAGCCGGGAAAGATATTTTACCAGAAAGGATCCGACCAAGGGTCATTTATAAGCCGCCCTTCTGGCCCGGTCATGCCATTCAGGGGATTATATCCGGGCAGTGTCTCGAGTGAAGACACTTCACTGCTCTAACCAGTCCAATTACCGACTTTCTGCAATGACTTCATGGGGCATGGAGGAGTATACCCCAAGGTTAATCCTCGGACCAATGGGTGGGTTACCCCTACAAATCTTCGATGAGCTCGTTTAGCTGTCTGTGCCCTGAAGCATTTTCAGACTGAGGTGGAGAGCATTGGTCTGTACGCGACTGTGAGTGCTACCAGTGTTGGGTTACCTCTCAACCCCAACATATTTTTGGCTCTGATGGAGCGATATATCTCGCTCACTGGGACTTTCGCCACTCCACTGGGGGGGTTGGGATTGGCCCTTCACGAAATAGCAGAGATTCCAAGACTGCCAATGGGGGACACTCCTTATGAAGAGTATATTCCCACAAACCGGGAGCTGGGGGATACAGACCCTAGGGTAGTGGCAGTGTACCAGGAGTTGATGTGTCACTATTTAGCGTGCACCACCTTCTATAATGAGCCCTCTGATTTGGCTCTTACCAACAAATGGGCGTCCTACCTCTTCTTCCATCAGGCCAGGGCTGCTAAGCCAGACAAAGTCGTGGATAGCAAGGATAGGCCTTTGAGCTTTCTGAGCGTGCTTAGTGCTCAAGTAGTCGATGACCTTATTGAAGACGCTGGGGCTTCAGATCAAATTCTCGACGAAGGGATAGGAAAATATCCTGCAGGCACTAAAGCCTACAGTTATTTGAGGCATTGCCGCAGACCTCTGTCACGAGAAGCTCAACTGGCTGGCTTTCTCTCTGTATGGCTGCGCCGGTTGGTAGTACCAGGCATTGCATCTTCGGATCACATTTACCGCAACACCTTATGGCCTGCAGTGCGTCTGGTGTTCGGGGCAAGACTAGGCCTGCTCCCTGCCATGGTATGCAGCATACAAGCTGGCCTGAGGGCCATTACTGATGGGCTGCTTGCCGATAAAACACGGCGTGACAGCTTTTCCAGGGTAGAATTACCGTTCCTGTATTTGATGGGATGGTTAATTCTCCATAACCCCAGGGTGATGTCTCCCGGCTCTGGCAGTAGTTCGGGGAGTAATTTCTTGTTGAATTACAAGAATTCCACCTGGAATATGACCACAGTTTTAGACTATCGGCGGGCACTAAATTTTAGTCACATCTGGAAGCTCTTCTGCACCGTCCCCTCTGTACATCTCAATCAACAAGAGAGCAGGCTTCAGGACTCAGGTGAAGGGAAGACTATTCTTTCTCCTGAAGCTTTTAATTGGTTGGTCTGCATTAGACCTTCCCATTTATTGTACAGAAGTGAAGACCAATGCTTCTTGGAGGCCTACCTGCCTAGTCGGTTCGCCAGGCAGTTTGGGTATGACCAATTGCACATGGGCAATGCCGTCACCAGCTTCAAGTCCAGGGGTGGACTCATTAATGGAGCGAGAGGATGGAGATACTTCATAATGGGTTACACTGGAGCAGCTTTTACTGTGCCTGCGACTTCACTCTCCATGGAGTTGCGTATCCTCCATTCGTATGCCCAGTTTTATGTGGCAACCAATACCTTCCATCGCGATTTTGATATGCATGGAAGTTTTAGGATGCCCTCTTCCAAGTCAGCGGGAAGAGACGAAGTCCCATCAGTTTCCTCTGATGAGGGTGAAGATTCTGTCAATCCAGATGAGCCTTTGTTGGCAGTACCGAGAGGCAAAATACCTCCGCCTGCAGAGCCTTTGGTTATCTCTGGTAAGCGAAGGGCTCCTATTCTAAAGGAGACTTCCTCTCGCAAGAAAAAGAAGACTGTTAGTGGTCCTGACAGGATTTCCAGTCATGAGGCTCCTAGAAGTGAGCCTGTTGTTTCCCCTGTTGGGGATGATCCTTTGATTAGAGGTTCCCCGCCTTTTAGAGAGGGAACCTCCCCAGTTCCGGCTGGCAGTGCCGGAGAATCTTTGCTCGAGGCTGCTGTCGCTGCTACCGCTTCAGATAGTGGTACGAGATCGCCTTCGGGGCTGAGCCAAATAAAGATATCTTTATCCAAACCAGCAACGGGAGAAACCCCTACCGCGTCTGTAAGTATACCCAGCGAGATTCCATCTAATGAATCTCGATTTGATCTGGGTGAAGACTTGGATGACTATCCTCAGTCGTCATTTGGTGCACCCTCCTCTCCAGGTATGACAGCTAACTTAACACCATTAAGAAATGATTTAGCTGTACTGGCTGCAGAAGTGACATATACACCATCGGCCATGGGTAAATACCGTCTTTATGCCTCTTTTTAGAAAAATTAACATCAGGTTGATATTAACTTTCTTTTGTCTTCTTTTCAGGGGAAGACATCTACAGGGAGGATAGCGTCGACGTAACTTTCGGCTTTGTTTCTGCTCCTGTCTATGACACGGAGGTGCCTGACTTTGAAGAGGAAACGTTTTCGGGTGCCGGCTCGCCCGAAATGGTTCCAATCTCTCGAGAGGAGGATGAGCCTGTCATTTCGACAATGCCTCCTTTGAGTACGCCGGCCACTTCGACCGTTGTTGGCGCTTCTTCTTTTGTCGTACCATCTGTTGAGGCGACAACTGTGGCAACATCGTCTGCAGTCATTCCTGGAGGGGGATTCGTCGATATTGTAGCCACTCCCAGCGTCCATTCGGATCTTACCATGCTAATTGAGCAGTATACTAGTATTTTCTACACCACTTTGAAAACGCTGATATCAATGGTGCTGGAGAAGAATCTAGGCTTTGAGGCTCTGAGGAGGTCCTCCCAGTTTGCGATAGCGCCGATCAGAGATTTCAACAACGCTGGGAGAGCTGATACACTGGAGCAGATAGTTAATGGTTTGGAACAACCCATTAACGATTATTTGTAGCTATCTCGAGGCAGCATTGACGGTCTCGTTCAAGCTAGGTATGACTCCTTAACTGCAGAACTTGCTGGGCAAATAGAATCTCTGAACAAATCCGTCCAGGAACAGCAACAGGAGATGGATCAAGAGCGTGCCAAATTAGAATATGTCATTCCCCAGCTGACTCAGTGCGAGGCCGAATATGAGGAAGAGGCAGCGAGTGTCCGCAAATTGGAAGATGACCTCGCTAAGGCCAAGGAGAAGGCTTTCTCTTTATCAACCGCTCGCGACGTGTTGAAGGATCGAATGGAGACGGCTCAACAGAACCTGACACATGTGGGTGTCATCCACGCAGGTTTTGTACATGCTCGGTCCGAGCTATCTGTTTTGAACAATGAGACGGCAAGGTTGGAGCGGGCTCGCGCTGACGTCTTGAACTCCAGGGATGAGAGAATGGTTACTCTGGCACGGCAGATTCGCGACTTAACTCTTCCTCCCAAATGATATACCTTCCTTGTTTCTCCTGTAATTTCTCGGAGATAATAAAGACACATTTTCTGACTTTGTGGGCCCATCATTTTAGAATGTGATAGGCTAGGGTGAAAGTGATATCAGAGGTATCATTAACATGACATTCTTTCGTTAAGGTTTTGCTGAATGTAAATCTATTCAGAGTTAACATGAACCTGAAAGAATATAATCCAACTAAATTTGTATACTAAACACTATCAGAGGTATCATTAACATGATAGATTTACAAATTAGTTAAGGATATCTATTCGGAGGTCATATAAACCTGATAGAATATGATCCAGCTAACCTTTGTGCATGGTATCGTCAGAATACGATCTTCGTCATACTCCGTTAAACGAAGGAGATCAAGTATAGTACTTCTTCGGGATTTTACAGTTGATAGTAGCCATTGCCAAATTTCCATTAGGCTTGGCTAATTTGTAAGCGTTGTTTGCAATCATATAAGGGCCTTCCCATTTCTTTTATGATTGTTTGCGCAAATTTCGGATATTGTACTAGAGGTAATATGGACGTAGTACGATACCGTATTTGTTGAGGATATTCCACTGGAGGATTTTTAGTGGACCCATTACTTTTTGCGCACGAGAGTACAAGTAATAAGTTTGAGATAAATCCTAATAGAGGTAATATAGACGCGATAAAATATGACTATGTAGGGATGAATAGGGACTGACTCTTTCTTCACTGGAAAAAAAGGGTAGTTCAGAGGTAATATGGACATGAACATTTTATTTTTCCATTACGGGCATTCCACAGGGGAATTTTTGTGGACCTATTACTTTTTGCGCACAAGAGTGCAAGTAATAAGTTTAGGACAAGCCCTGTCAGAGGTAATATGGACATGGCAGTTTTTGTGGACCTAACACCACAAGCGTACTTAGTGTTATGTACGGATTTTAAGTTGAGATGATAATCGATATCAGAGGTAATATGGACATGCTAATTGATAGCCGAAAAACTCAAAAAATTTGTTCAGAGGTAATATGGACATGACAAACTTTTGAGTTGTGACTCCATTGGGGATGGAGGTACATATCTGCTCAAAAGTAATATGGACATGGCAGTTTTTTTGGACCTAACACCACTGACGTACTTTAAGTACGGATGTTAAGTTGAGATGACAACCGATATCAGAGGTAATATGGACATGATAATTGATAGTCAGACCAGGATGGTTTGTTCAGAGGTAATATGAACATGACAAACTCATCTGGGGAGATAATAAAATATTTGGACAATAGTTCAGAGGTAATATGAACATGAACTCATGTCCGAAAAATTCACTACAGAGTAATTTTCTTGAGTGGGGATAGGCCTGAAGAATCCACTGGGGAAACTTTAGGGATTCATCATCCGATAATTTCTTGAGGGAGCAAATTATCACATAAAAAGTGAAGTCAATTTGCAATGATCGTTCCCTCGTTTACAGATGCAAAGTTATGACTTTGGCATCGATCAACTCCTGAATTCTCCTTTTTAGTACATAGCAGGCCCTTGTAGGGTGATGAATGTACCGATGAAAGAGGCAATAATATGGGTCATCAACTTTGCCAGCCATCTCAGGGTATCTGATGTTGGGTAGCCGAAGTTTGTGTTCCTTCATCAACATATTAAAGATTTTAATGATGTCATCTTCATTGAAGGAGAAAGTCCATTTCGGCCTTCGGGCTCCCGATGCCTGAGTTTTACGATTTTCTGGGAAGATCGTCATTGTTGCATCATCTTCGGATTCAGAGGGAATTCTACCCCCAGCTTTGGATGGTGCCCTATTTTGTCGAGGTAGGCTACCCCCAGACATGTCATGGCATTTGACCCCTGAAGTTGATTTAGAAGGAACTGCCTCTGATCGTACAGGATCAGACTCTGAAGGTTTGGAATTTGCAAGAGATGCAGTATACCCCAACCCAAAGCGAGTTTGTTGACAGTAAGGATTACTATGCAACAGTGTTCGTCTACCTTTTCCATAGTTGAGGCCTTGTTTCAACTTTAAATCATAACCCATGCTTTGTATAATCTTCAAAGCTTGTGGGCTATATCTGTGGATTTGCATTTTCCCAGCATCTGATTCGCGAGATTCTTCTTGTATAATCAGTCTGCTCCGCATGCGACCGAAGACTATTGGATGCTGGTTGTCGCGAGTTGGGAGAACAATAAAGACAGATTCTTCATGTGGCCCACATGTCATGATGACATTAGATGTTGATGCATCTTCCCACATGATCTCCCCACGTTTGACAGTTAGGAGAACTGAAGCCTGTTTATGACTTCTGTCTTTGTATTTCTGGATCAGAAATTCACGCAAGTTAGGAGTATTAACAGAAGAAGAAGGGAAAGAAGGTTTGTTCTTCCCTTCTACATTAGTTTGCATGCGGATATTGGGCACCCTAACCCTTTCCCTGCCGTAGGAATACAACAGTTCAGCCATATGAGCAGCACATGATCCCCGAGGAGCGTATATATCCGCATACTGGGTCTTCTTTACGCCGAAGGGCTTCTCCTGGCGTAATTTGGAACTCTGCTCAGGTTGGCGTAAAACTGAGAAAGTCCTCAATTGGCTGTCAGCGTTCTACGTAATCTGAAGAGCGGACAGACTCCTCTCTTGATAGCATATAATCCGAGAAGTCAGGAAATCCACCACTTGTTTTTCCTTGCGGAGATTACTGGGACTCTCTGCCTTCTTTTGAGTGAGAGAGATATTTTTATGCGCGGAGCGTATTTGAATTTTCTGACTTGGCGCTGAGGCCATGTCAGAAACTACGTCTGTATCATCAGCGATAGAAGGCGAGTTTTTACGCGCAATGCGCGATGTGGACTTCTGGATTGGCGCAGAGGCATTGCCAGAAGTTTTGTCTGTCCTGTCAGCGACAGGAGACTGAGTTTTACGCGCAAGGCGCGGAGTAGACTTCTGGATTGGCGCTAAGGCATCGCCAGAAGTTTTGTCTATCCTATCAGCGACAGGAGACTGAGTTTTATGTGCAAGGTGCGGAGGGAGCGATGCTACAACCTCGTTGGTCAGAGAGATCAGAGAGTCGGCAGGAATGGTAGGGGATGTCCGGGGCATCTAGACCTTACGTAATTTCCTGTTGTCTTGGATAGAGAGAGAGTGAGAGCTACCCCCTGCTCGAAGCATATCTTTGTAGACAGATTGGTCGAACTGGACGACCAAGGTCTTCTTTGTTGATCCTACTGCATCGTGTTGAGAAATTGCTTTCTTGTCAGATGAGAAAGATATCCCCAGCAGAGTCGTCATCTTGTGTTTGATAATAAACTGAAGAAATAAAACTAGGGTTATATAAAACCCTTTCTTAGGTATATAAACAAGAAGTACTATTAATACTATGCGAGGATGTTAAGTACAAAATTTAATTTGGGTAAATATTGCTATAGGAGTCTGATCTGCAGTCGATCACTTTGTCCCTTGGACCACACGATGATGAAGAAGTGTTGTAGAAGAAGGAGATGCTTCAAAGATTGCAAGAAGGAGTGGATGCTCAATGCCAAAATCGTCGATCACTACTCTCTGTCTGAGCTCTTCTCTCTCTGTTCTTCAATTTCTTTGACCTTTTTTCGACCTTGGACCTCTGTCAATAGAGGTCTCTATTTATAGGATTTTAGTGACAGTAACCGTCCAGTCGGCATAGAAGCCGGATAGTGGAGAGTATAGCACTTTTTATGCGACGGTTATAATAACTGCCACCCACATATAAATGATCTTCTGAATCTGCGTGTGACGCGTGTCCTATGATGAGATAATGCGTATAACTGCTACGAAGATCACGGTATGCAAGCCACGTAGGTAACTGTCCCTCGTGTAGAAAAGGTTGGCGTAGAAGCCAATAACTGTCACCATGGCGTAGAAGCCAAATAGTTGTCAGGTTGGCGTAGAAGCCAAATAGGCGTAGAAGCCTTGTAGGCGTAGAAGCCTGATGCTGCATGGATAGGTATCTAGCGTAAAAGATAGCCGATCCTCCTTCTTTGACTGAGACCTTGAGCGTATTCTGGACCAAATAGCCTTCTCACGCACAAATGCAAATATAGCCTGAGTTGGCGTATTTCAAGGAGATAGCGTACAACGTGCTCCTTATAGCTGAAAATAGCCCAAAGGCGTATTTCAAGGAGATAGCGTACAGCGTGCTCCTATAGCTGAAAATAGCCTGATGGCGTAATATGCAGAGGTGATGGTGTAGACGTATAAACCGTAATTATGGCTTGCCCAGTCTTTGGAGATATAAACAAATCTCGTGCATTAAATGTAGAGATCTGCCCCCATTCTGCGCATTAAATACAGAGACGTACCTCGAGCTCTGTATGAAGAGCCACTTTTGACGTGACAGTTTGTTTTGTCTTCTGCTGAGCGTAAAAGCTCACATCTGCCTGTATAAAACTAGGCAGCGTATTCCCTTATATGCGTAAAAGTACTTTGTATCAGGGAAATGTCACTAAACGACGGTTTGGGTCTGTGTGCCGCACTATCATTACAGCCGTCGTCTGGATAGCTGTACAGTACTCGTTGTCAGGAGTCAGGTTCACTACATGATCTGACAGGTTCATTCGAGGAATACGAAGCGTTCCCCGTACAACTTCCCATCGCATTAAAAGCGAGTAAGTTTTACGCCAAAGTGGCGATGTAACAACCCTTTTACGCTGAAGCAGCCTGAAAATACTGCATTACGCGAATTATCCTGGAGCTTATATTTTATGCTGTACTAGCGATAAAGCTCTGTTTGTATGCCGATGGCTCTGAAGTCATATTTTACGCCGTCCAGCACTGAAATACTGCGTATAACTCTACAGCGTATTTTTCATGCTTCTACATAGAGGGACACTAAATGGGTTACCTTACGAAGGAGGTTTAACCCAAATTCTTATAACTGATCGAAATACTATGTTAGATAGTTTAGGCAATCTAATTATTGAATAATTTTCTATCAATTTTGAATTTATATTAAGACACATTATTGTATCTACTTGTTTATTATTAGATGATGAACAAGCATAAAAGTTTGCTCTTCAAGTTAATTTACAATCGTCGTATATAAATATTTATGTTACTCCACCACCATAAAGAATTAATAATATAAGTACTAAACGTGCTTCTAATAATCAAACTGTTAATATTGGTCGTAACTCTTCTTACAAAGTTATTCCATTTACTGAAGAAGAATGTACATTGGTTGATAGTAATAGTGATGATAAAAATAGTGATGATTTAATTAAAATTTTAGATGATGAGTTTGATGATAATGTTAATACTCCTGAATTATTCGTCAAAAAATTATTTAAAATTTGTTCTAAATTTAGAAGCTTTCTTAGTGATATAGCAATTGAACATAACTTTACTTGTTCAGCTACTTTAGACAATGTCTGTAGGATTGTATATAAATGTAATGAATGAAGTTGTAATTGGATAGTATACACTAAAGCCATTGGTGAAGTGGGAACATTTCTTATTTCTACGTTAGAAAATTAATATTTTTGTTTATATGGACTTACAATAGAGTGTCATACATAGCTACTACTGTATATGTCCCACATGTTAATACAAATTGATATGTTGGTTAATTAATTATATTTTCTTTATGGGAGAAAATACATTAATGGAATATAGGAAAAGTCCTCTCTTACACCTCTATGAATAAGCACACACCCAATTTGTTGTCTAGAACCTTTTAGGAAGAGTTGCAATCCTTTTGAAGAGACAATGAATCATTGTAATAAAAAGACACACCATTTAGATATATATAAAATAAGTCTTATTGTTCCAAAGAGATCATCAAAATTTATAATTTGTTAGAATAAACGTAGAAGAAGGAAGAAGAAAATAGGAGAGAAGATCTCTTATTAGTGTAATCTCATAGTGGGAGACAAAGGCCTTATTTATACAACCCAATGAAGGTGTAATACTAATACCTAACCAATGTGGGACTAAAATACAAAGTGGAAATCCAACCCTTTAGTAACCCACATTATAACACTCTTCCTTTGGATGACCACCATCTCTAAGCCTATTGTCTCGTTAAAACTTTGTCAAAAAAATCCATCAGGACAAAACCTGTTGGAAAAAAGAGAGTATAATCTTTAGGATAACTTAGATAGGTGTTGGACACGCTTAATGTTGTCTCATTAAAACTTTGTCAGGAAAAATCCAATAGAAAAAATCCATGACTAAACAATCACTCCCCCTGATGATGTTGATCCTGAACAGTCAGCTGATGAAGACGTCGCATTCCAATTTTATGAACCATTTTCTGAAAAGTTGACTTTGACAACGATTTGGTGAACAAGTCTGCAAGATTATCACTTGAGAAAACTTGTTGGACGTCAATATCAAAGTTCTTCTGAAGCTCATGAGTATAGAAAAACTTTGGTGAGATGTGCTTGGTCCTGTCTCCATTAATGAATCAACCTAAAATTTGTGCAATACATGCTGCATTATCCTCATGAATAACAGTTGGAGTATCTATGGTAGGGGAAAGGTGACAGGAGCTACGAATGTATTGAATCAACGATCTCAGCCAAATATATTCTTTACTTGCTTTATGGAGAGCCAATATTTCTGAGTGATTTGAGGAGGTAGCAACCATTGTCTGTTTTGTTGAACGCCGAGAAATAGTTGCATTGCTATTAAGAAATACATATCCAGTTTATGAACGACCTTTATGGGGATCAGATAAATAACCTAATCTGCAAATCCAACTAGATTTGCAATGTCAGATAAACTACAAGTATAAAATAATCCTATGTCGGTAGTTCCACGAAGATATCTCATCACATGTTTAATGCCATTCCAATGTCTGCGAGTTGGCGCCGAGCTATATCTAGCCAACAGATTGACAAAGAATGATATGTCTGGCCTTGTACATTATGATAGATACATTAATGTCCCAATGGCACTAAGGTACGGTACTTCGGGTCCTAGCATCATTTCATTATCGTCCTTAGGACGATATGGATCTTTATTGATATCTAAAGGTCGAACAACCATTGGAGTGCTAAGGGGATAATCTTTATCCATATTGAACTATTTTAATATTTTTTTTGTGTATTTGGATTGATGTACTAAAATTCCATTAGTGCAATGCTCAATTTGTAATCCAAGACAATATTTCGTGTCTCTGAGATCTTTCATCTCGAACTCCTTTTTCAGATAGTTTGCAGTCTCATTGATTTTATGTCTTATCCCAATAAAGTTTATGTCATCAACATATACTGCAACTATAGCAAAACCCTCCTAAGATTTCTTTATGAAGACACATGAAAATATATGATTATTCTCATATCCCTCCATTTTCATATATTCACTAAGATGGTTGTACCATATTTTTCCAAATTATTTTAAATCGTACAATGAACATCTTAGCTTTATAGAATGCATGTTCTTAGCTTTTGAGCTGGGTAGGTTAAATACATCTGGAATTTTTATATAGATATCGCTATCTAAATCATCATATAGATAGGTTGTTACAACGTCCATAAGTCTCATGTCCAGCTTTTTTTCAACTGTCAGACTTATCAATTAACGAAACGTTGTTGCATCCATTACGGGAGAATATGTCTCTTTGTAATCAATCCCAGGTCTCTGAGAAAACCCTTGTTCCACTAATCGTGCCTTAAATCGAGCAATTTTATTCTTTTTATTCCGTTTTCTTATAAACACCCACTTGTAACCTACCGGTCTGACGTCTTTTAGTGTTTGTACTATAGACCCGAATACTCCACGTTTATTAAGGGAATCCAATTCTGCTTAAATAGAATCCTTCCATTTTGGCCAATCTTTTCTTTGTCGACATTCATCGATGCTATGTGGTTCAGTATTATCAATGCCCTTAGATATTTCAGTAGCTACTGAGAATGAGAATATCTCATCTATTGTTATATCTTTATGATCCTATACCTCTCTTGTATATGTATAAAATATAGAGATCTTTTTACTTTTAGGTACCTGAGCCTCCTCTTGGGCTTGTAACTTTTCTAAGACAATAACCTCTTCTGGGTTTTTAGAGAGTATGTATCTGTCATTCATAACCTCTTCTTGAGCATTATGTGTAACCTCCTTACGAGCGTTACTGGGGCATTTTCTCTTTCTAGGGACTAAGTACTTCGAACCTATAGGTATACCACACTTCTGACGTGCAATAGATTCATTATCAACTCTACTATTTTTCCCTACGGGGATATCAATTTGACTTGGCGCATTTGCAACGGGAACATATGATTTAATCACTTTAGCTGCATCAGTAAATGCATCTGGCATTTGATTTGCAATCTCCTGTAGATGCAATATCCTTCCTACCTCAGTTTTATATTGATTAATATGAGGATATAGATGAGAGAGAGTGGAATTATCCCACGATAATTTATGCCATTTATTTGTGTAGAATGGTTCTGTAAGAATATTCTTTTCTTTCTTATCTTCCCCTAACGGTGGGAATTTAGTCTCATCAAAATGTCACTCTGCGAATCTAGCAGTAAAAATATCACCAGTTAAAGGTGTCACGCCCCAATCTCCCGCAAGCTCAATAGTCCCCACTGAACGTGAATCACCATGTTGTAGCTCTCCCGCAGGACAATCGTTCTCATCGGGACGTGATGCCGTACGAGCCTGGAGTTGCGCTCGTACAAGGCGATGTTGACTAACACCAAAGTTATCATCGAAACTACCAAGTTGCAATGAAAGTCAAGTATTGTGTACCAAGCATACATCAGAGTAATACGCAGCGAAGCTCTCGATAGGGTCCAATTAAAATGCCACAAAGGCGATTGCCTCAAAGGCAATGAAATACTCTTGCTCTTTCTCTAGCCCACAATGGTTTATAGTTCATACATTATGTCTCGTATATCCAAGCAGCGCCACTACACCTGCGTACCTGAAATAATACCACAAACGTGGGTCAGTACACAGCCGTACTGGTGAGCGGGGTAACCCACTCGTCTAAACCGATACTAAGTAAAATAGTGAATGCAAACAGTTATATGGTGATATTTCTAGTTGAATCCTAGATTCATTTCATGGCATAGGGATAACATGTTAAGGAAAGCTGTAAAGCTGTTTAAGCATGCAAGCATTCAACTCAAACCAATCGATAAGCAATAAAAAACCAACCCGAAGGATTAGCATACAAACCGTCCTATTCAAAGCCCAAGCAACGCGACTATCGAACCAACAATCCAAGCCTCAATATCCATCCTCAACCAAAACTTACAATCCAATCTCAAAGTGTACACTCTTGCCGAGGCAAGGTGGCCGCGCCTACACGAAAGCACAAACCAATCAAAGTAAAGCAAACCAACTCTTATCTATATGAAGTCACTGGCCAAGCCATAAAGGACATATTCCAAGCATTACGGTGCGCCCTATCAGCCCGGGTAGCAAGTCCTGCTGGAGGTCCCGTAATGCATCGTGACTAGCATGAATCAAATATTTCCCTCCGGATTATTACGGTTCCAGTGCCCCGAAAATACCGTTTCGAGGAAATGCCAAAACTTGTGCACAAGTTGTCCGTGACATGCAGACACCAAGTAGGTATGACGAGAGGATCGAACATTCTTGCCCCACCAAGCGATCCTAGACTCGTTCAACCAAATACCCAACCAAAACATCTAACCAAAGAATCTATAACCATTCTTTCAACATATTGCCCAAGGCACAAATCTCAAGTTATTTTCACAGGCACAATGCCGCTTCTCAATACAGTATTCCAATTAGTGCAACACCCCACGCTCAGAACAATCCTGTGGCACAATGTCCCAATAGTGGCACAATGCCTAAACAGTGGCACAATGTCCAAACAGTGGCACCATGCCCTCGTCGATGCAGTTGTTCAGTTTTGAACCACAACTGCTCGCTTTTCTTGACAAAGCGCCCAAGTGATACTCGTGCACGGATGCACGCTCGTTCGCCCAAATTTCTGATATTTCTAATGCCTCAATGTATCATTCCAACTGTCCAAGCATAATCCCAATCATTCAACCAACTGCCTCAAGTGCAATCCAACTCTAGCTCCAACTATCCATATGTGCAAATTAATTCAAGCCACAATACTATCCAAGCAACTGACGTACACTCTATGCACGCCTCAGTGTAGTGATTCCCAATATTTTAGTCCAAGTGTTCAAGCCTTTACGTATTTTCCATATTATTAGACATGAAGGAGTAGAGGAGAAGGGAAAGAGCCCACTTACAATGTTTGATTTCATTAAGCATCATGTCCTGCCGATACGGCCGATCCCTTAAACCCGTGGTCCGATGTAAGCACGATCTACTCAACTGGTATGACCGTGCGAGCAGGCCGTGCTCTCCAAATCATCTGACCGATCGGACTAAGGAAGACGACATTATCGTTCCAATCCAGCTATCTCAGTACTGTTCTGAACGAACACCTAATTCCCATCGAACTCCGCTAGCCATCTGTACATAAAACCAACTCAATCAATACTTCTTCCCAAAATCCAACAAATCAAATGTAACCAGCTATTATTTTATTCAATCCGACTCAGCGTAACGCACCGTGCAGTTGCGGAGCGTTACAAAAGGTTCCAAATATCTAATGATTGAGGGCGAATCAAAACTAATATAAATTTCTAAATGGCGCTGAGGTCCCATTTTAGAGCGCTAAGGAGGAGAATAGGAACATAAACAACACAACCAAATTTATGCAAATGAGAGATGTTAGGTTGATGGCCTGTCACAAGTTGTGATGGTAAAAATTCATGATATGCAGTTGGCCTAACAATGATCAATTTAGCAGCATATAATATGGCATGTCCCCAAGCTAAAATGGGTAAGTTTGATTGCATGAGTAAATGTCTCGCTATGTGCTGAAAATGCTTAATCAAGGACTTATACTTGTCACGTCCCAGTCCCAAAATACGTAGGTTTAGGAATACGTAACACGCCCAGCCGTATGTATATGAATTCCAATATATGGAAATTATACGCACACGTACGATGTACATGAATATCCAATCCACCAGTGGTAATATACTGTCAACAAATCACACGCAATCTATATCTCATCCGCAGCACAGAATAACAAGTAGGAATAAAGAGCTGAAAATAACTGAATATCAAAGTTGAGTATCAAGTCTGATAGTCGGATGGAAACAAATCTACTATAAAACGACTATACTGAAGCTACTAAAAGAGAAAAGAGAGAATTAACTCTAATTTAAGATAATTGTCTCTAAAAGAGTAGCAACAAGGATCTCTAAACAGCAGTAATAAAATCACAGATACTCTGAAGGTAAGACCTCCTCAGTCTGGTAAGTAGCGTCAGGTCCAGGTCCGTACTCCTACGGATACTTCTGCTCGTCTATATCTGGAAAGGAACCAGATCCTCAGAGGGATGTAATAAGATACATAATAACATGGCAATAAAGTACTAAAAAGTAAACATCCAATAGATCGCCTAACCGTCTAAGTGAATGCAGTTTGAGAACAACTTTCCACCAAGTGGGCTATCTGGCCATAAAGTGGGATTGGCATAATTCTCTCGGAGAATCAGGGGCCTACAAAGCATGTCGTCTTTTGAACGGCAGAGGCTGCCAAGTAGTATAGGGGTCACCACGACCGCGTATCTCCGGCGGAGCATACGGGTTACATAAAAAGAAAAGTGCAAAGGAGCCCAATTGTCTTACTTGTTTTTCTTCCCACTCCATGCTCTAAGCATGCCACATCCATGACACGATAAAACCTCTAAATAACTGCCAGGTCTACTAGCATACAAAGTTTCTATCAACAGATCCCTATCCATCGCACGACCTATATGTACCGGTGGCCAGCCGAATACGCAAGTCCGTGTCCTACATGTGACTCACAATCGTGTAAGAATAATGTCATGGCCAATGAAATATAAAATGCCTCATGATATTGGGTGGTCTCATAAAGTAGGTCCAATGCAAATACATAAATAAAAACAGAATATGACGACATCGTCGTGGCACCCAAGTTTTCTTGGACGCACAATTTATATAAAAATTAAAATAAATGAACTAAATAAGCATAAATAAAACATGAATGAATCATATGGAATATAAATAGTACAATGGCAAGGTATACTTGCTTGACAAAAAATCTGTATAGTACAAGCGTCCAAATATCAAGGACACAGGATCTGGAACTAAGGTCTCCTAACAAACGTCTCCAGATGCGATGAAGACGGTGTTGAGTTTGGTGGAAGAATTAGGGTTCGGTTTTAGGGTGTACTGCATGGGATATATATAGGGAAAGAGGTCGGTTCTGCGGGGGGGTAATTTAGTGGTTTCAAAAACCACTGCTGCTGCTGTTTCTTTCTTTCTTTTGTTTTGGTTTTGGGTTTGGAAGATTTTTGGTAGTATAATAGAGATAAAGAGGGGTGGGGGTCGATTCACACGCGTGGAGGGGGAGAAAGAAAAATTGGTTTTTGCTGTTGTTGTTGTTGATATTTGCTTAATGGGTTGTGGGTTCAAGCGGGTAGGGTAGAGGCACAGGGGTTTGGGTTAGATCCAATAAAAATTATATATATATATATATTTCTAATTAATTATATATATATGTATATATATACATATATATATATATATATATAATTCAAAAATATATTTGTACAAACCATTAAGCTAGCAACTGCCCAAAGGGTCTCCTACATGGAATAAATTAAAAAAAAATTTATAATGGCTCCATAAATCCCCTAAATGCATAAACATCTCAAATAAAAATTAAATAAAATTTATTTTCTCTATTTAGCTCATAACTACTAAATAAATTAAATAATTAATTAATAATACAAAAAAATTAATACGGTTTCAAGAATTAGGGGTTTTACATTCTACCCAACTTATAAAAATTTTGTCCTCGAAATTAAAACTAAGCCACGGTAGAAAGTCAAGGATGGTATAAGATATGAATTAACAAAGTAAATTCATACCTTGGTATGCGAATAGGTTCAAAAAACGTTTGCGTATGTCGTCCTCGTGCTCCTAAGTGGATTCTTCTGGCGCGCCATGCTTCCATGTCACGCGGACCAAGGGAATATACTGGTTCCTCAATACTTTCTCTCGACGATCAAGGATTCCCACGGGTTGCTCTTGATATGACAAGCTCGGCCCAATGGTGATCTCCGAATGGTCGAGAACATGACTGTTGTCTTCCACAAATCACCTGAGCTGCGATACATAGAATACGTCATGTACTCCCTCAAGTGAAGGTGGTAGCGCAAGTCGATATGCCACTTCTTCTACTTTCTCTAACACGTCAAATGGTCCAATATACCTTGGACTCAACTTGCTGCGCCCTCCGAATCGAATGGTGCCTCTGGTAGGTGATATCCTCAAGAAGACATGATCGCCCTCTTTAAACTCCAAGAGACGATGATGAAGGTCTGCCCATTGTTTCTGCCTGTCTTGTGCTGCTCGCAAGTGTCCTTGTTTCTTCTTAACTGTCTCAACGTTGTTGACCACTAACTCTGGTCCCAAAATTTGACGTTCTCTCACATCACTCCAACACACAGGAGACCTACACTTCCTTCCATACAATGCTTCAAACGGAGCCATCTGGATGCTCGCCTGATAGCTATTGTTATAAGAAAACTCCATAAGGTGTAGGTGGTCCTCCCATGATCCTCTAAAGTCTAACATACAAGCCTTCAACATATCCTCCAATATCTGAATAGTACATTCTGACTGCCCATCTGTCTGTGGGTGATAAGATGTACTGAACTTCAGACGAGTTCTAAGACTCTCTTGCATGCTCCTCCAAAAGTGCGATGTAAAGCGCGAATCCCTGTCTGATATAATGCTGACTGGTATGCCGTACAATCTTACGATCTGCCTCATATATAAGTCAGCCAAAGCTTCTGTAGACTGACCCACTCTAAAAGGTAAGAAATGGGCTGACTTGGTGAGTCTATCTACTATTATCCATACTGCATCTCTACCACTTGGACTCTTGGGAAAATCCGTGACGAAGTCCATAGTGATATGCTCCCACTTCCACTCTGGAATCAGGAGTGGTTGCAATAACCCTGCTGTTCTCTAGTGCTCCGTCTTTACTTGCTGACATACCAAACATTTAGCTACAAAGCGAGCTATCTCTTTTTTTATTCTATGCCACCAAAAATGCTGTCGTAAATCACGATACATCTTGGTGCCTCTAGGATGAATAGAATATATCGAACTATGAGCTTCTGTCATCAGCTCCTGTCAAATCTCTCCATTGGGAACATATAGACGATCACCATATCGTAATGTCCCATCATCATGAATTCGTAGTTCTGTCTGCTCTTCGGCCTCTATCCTTTCTTTTAATCTTCTGAACCTGGCGTCTGTAGGCAATGCTGCCTTGATTCTCTCTACTAGTGATGATTGTACTTGCAAGTTGGCTTGTGTCCCGTCTGCTCCGGGTAATATCACTTTAATGCCAATATCTTACAAGTCCTCCAATAATTCCTTTTGTGTTGTCAAGAAGTAAGCTATTAATTTTTGGCTTAATGCATCTGCTACCACGTTAGCCTTGCCTGGGTGATAATGTAGCTCTATCTCGAAATCTTTCATCAATTCGAGCCATCGATATTGCCTCATATTTAACTCCTTCTGCGTGAAGACAGACTTGAGGCTTTTGTGGTCTGTATAGATTTCTACTCGTTTCCCATATAAGTAATGTCTCCATAGCTTCAGAGCAAATACAACGGCTGCAAGTTCCAAGTCATGAGTTGGATAATTCTTCTCATGCACTCGTAACTGCCTAGATGCATATGCAATCACCTTGCCATGCTGCATAAATACGTATCCCAGGCCTTTTCCTGATGCGTCACTGTAGATCACATAACCTTCTGATCATGATAGAATAGTCAATACTGGTGCTGTGGTCAGTCACTTCTTCAATTCCTCGAAAGCGGCTTCACACTCGTTGGTCCATATGAACTCTTGATCTTTGCAAGTCAACCGAGTCATAGGTGTTGCTATCCTTGAGAAGTTCTCCATGAACCGTCGGTAATATCCTGCAAGTCCAAGGAAACTTCTCACCTCCGCTGCTGATTTAGGAACAGGCCATATCTCAACTGTCGAGATCTTTTCTAGATCAATAGAAATACCATCTCCTGTAACAACATATCCAAGAAATGAGACTCTGTCCAAGAAGAACTCACATTTACTGAGTTTTGTATATAACTGCTCTCTTCTCAAGGTCTCTAGAATAATCTGCAGGTACTTCTCGTGTTCCTCGTGGCTCTTTGAATAGGCAAGTATATCATCTATGAAGACGACCACGAACTGGTCCAAATACTGATGGAAGACTCGATTCATTAAGTCCATAAAGATAGCTGGAGCATTGGTCAATCCAAATGGCATGACCAGAAACTCGTAGTGCCTATATCTTGTCCAGAATATGGTCTTCAGGATGTCCTCCTTCCGTACCTTTACCTGGTGATATCCTGATCTCAAATCTATCTTTGAGAACATCTTGGCTCCACTAAGCTGATCAAATAGGTCATCAATGCGTGGCAATGGATATTTATTCTTCACTGTTACCGCATTTAAGGCTCTGTAGTCAATGCACATATGCACTGACCCATCCTTCTTTGGTACAAACAATACTGGTGCTCCCCAGGATGATGCACTTGGTCGGATAAAACCTTTCTCTTATAGTTCTTTCAACTGTGTCTTCAGTTCATCCATCTCCTTTTTTGCCAGTCTATAAACATATGATGCTATGGGTGCTACTTTCGGTGTCAATTCAATCGAAAACTCTACGTCTCTGTCTGGGGGTAGTCCTGGCAATTCCTCTGGAAAGACGTCTTGAAATTCTGAAATAATGGGATGATAGACAACATCGTCCATTATGAGCTACATACCATCAAGGATTTCTGTGGATCCTCGTGGAAACTCAAGTTCAGGCTGGCCGGGTACCTTAAAAAGAATGCTTCCTCCAAAGCAATCAAAGAAAGCATGGTACTTGCTCAGCCAGTCCATTCCAAGCACAATATCAAAAGTTGGCATAGGAAGGACTAAGAGTCGGGCGTTCATCTCTCTGCCACGTATCACTATAGGACACGATCTACAAATTCTATTAACAGGTACAACTCCTCCTCTGGTGAGAATTCTAATACAACTAGATAAAGGTGTAGAGGCAATATTGTGTTTGGCAATAAAACTAGATGATATGAATGAGTGGGTGGCTCCCGTATCAAACAATGTCACATTAGGAAAGGTAAAAGCAAGAGTGATACCTGCTATGACATCAATCTCCTGATCCATGTCATCCACTTCTAATACAAAAGCTTGTCCGTTCCTCTGTGGTTGGCCCTGTCTGGCCCTCGCAAATTGATCCTCCTGCGCAGGTAGCGGTGGTCCTCGCTGAAATCCCCTGTTGCTAGAGGTCGAGGTGCTCCTGGTCTCATTATCTGCTGAGCTGGCTTTGGTGCTGGAAGCACTAGCCTATGTGCTGGTGGTGGAAGTGTCAATGCTTGTTGCATAGGACAGTCTTTCATCATATGCTGTCCGGAACTACATCTCATACATTGTCCTAAGCGAGTTCGACAGTCCCTCATAATATGTCCGCATTTTCCATAATAATTGCAGTGGGGCTTCTCTGGGATCTGGTACGGTCCTGCTCTATGCTGATACTGTTGTTGCTAAGCTAAAGGACGTCTGATAGGTCCTCCTTGTTGTGTCCTGGGCGGTCCCTGCTGTATCCTTGCTGGTCCTTGTTGTGTCCTCGGATGACCTCCTTTTTCTCTGCTGATGGTTTTTTGTAATCTGGCTTCTGTCAGTAATTCGGCATAAGAGATTCGGGACTGGGAGCTAGTATAGTGTTGGAGCTCCTGAGTCAGTCCGCGCTAAAATCTCTTAGCCTTAGCCAAGTCATCTGGTATCAAGGCAGCACCATATTTACTGAGGCGACTAAACTCAGCATCATACTCGTCCACTGTTCTGTTCCCTTGCTCCAGGTGGAGAAACTGATCGTACAATGCATCTCTGACGGTGTCCGGGAAGTACTTTCTCTCAAAGTACTCTAAGAATTGTTCCCAAGTCTGGTATGTACCCAACTGGGCTCCATGGATTCCACCAGTGATGAGCATTACCATCTAGAAGCGTCCTTACACCTGTCATCTATAAGTCTGCAGGTAGCTGCGATGCTTCCAATAGCTTCAGCGTATGGGTGATCCAGTTGGTAGTCTCCTCTGGGCTCTCAATGCCTTTGTACGGCCTTGGACCCATCTGTATAAATTCTTTTACTTAACCAACTCTAGCTCGAGGTACTAGAGCTAGTGCTTGAGCTGGTACAGTAGCTTGTGCAGCCATCCTCTCAAGTGCTGCCAGAAATTCTTGCCTCTGCTCGGCTGCATGCTGCCTCTGTTCCTGCATCATTATCTGGAAGAATTTGAACAGTTGTGTCTGGCCATCTTGCGATGTTGGAAAAGCTGGAAGGTTTCCATTAGGTAAAGCGGGAAGATCAGATGGAACTGGATTGTGAATCTGTCCATCTGGTCCCAGAAGTCTAGGAATTGTTGAGGTCCCTCCTTGAGTCTGACCATTGACTCCAGAAGTTGTGTCGCCATCGGCGACAGTACATCCATTCTGCATATCCATCTCTCTGCAGGTGATGTACGCAACGATTAGAAGAAGTACAGGAATCAAACAGGATGCAAGCATTAAATAGAATGTAGAAGCATGAAATATGCTGGAGAATTATCCGCGTATAGCAGAGCTTCAAGATAGTTTGGCGTAAAGTAGGGCTTCAAAGCTTGTCTGCGTAAAATAGAGATTCAAAGCTGTCGGCGTAAAACATGGCTTCAGAACTGTCTGCGTAAAACAGAGATTCAAAGTTATCGGCGTAAAACATGGCTTCAGAGCTGTCTACGTAAAACAGAGATTCAAAGCTGTCGGCATAAAACATGGCTTCAGGGCTATCTGCGTAAAACAGAGATTCAAAGATGTCGGCGTAAAACATGGCTTCAGAGCTGTCTACGTAAAACAGAGATTCAAAGCTGTCGGCGTAAAACATGGCTTCAGAGATGTCTGCGTAAAAGTCTACGTAAAAGATTGCTATACTTCTTGCATAAAGTCTGCGTAAAAGGTTGCTATACCTTCCTGCGTAAAGTCTGCGTAAAAGTCTGCGTAAAAGGTTGCTATACCTTCCTGCGTAAAAGTCTGCGTAAAAGGTTGCTATACCTTTCTGCGTAAAGTCTGCGTAAAAGTCTATGTAAAAGTCTGCGTAAAAGGTTGTTATACCTTCCTGCGTAAAGTTTGCGTAAAAGTCTGCGTAAAAGGTTGCTATACCTTCCCGCGTAAAGTCTGAAATACGTTGTTTTTAATGCAGCGTAAAGTTGTACGAGGAACTCTTCGTATTCCTCAGATGAATTTGTCAGACAATCAGTGAACCTGACATCTTACAAAAGTACTGCACGATGATCGAGAAGACGGCTGTGATGATGATTTTGCACAGAGACCCAGGTTGTCATTTAGTGACATATTTTTGATACAAGTTATTTTTTACGCATTCAAAAGGAAGAAAGATGGAGTCTTCTGAATACGCTGCCTATTCTATATTGACATAAATGAGTTTTTACGCTCAAGACAAGACAAAATCAGACGCCACGTCAAAAGCTGTTTCTTGTACAGAGCTCGAGGCCTATCTCTGCATTTAATGTACGAGATTTTGTTCTATTTTAAAATTGGTCATGACTGGGAAAGCTAAGACTGTGACTAATACGCTCATATCACCGTCCTTGCATTTTACGCCAATCAGGCTATTTTATGCTGGTTATCTATTATTCATGAATCATCAAGTTTTACGCAGGGGCAGTTACCTACGTGACTTGCATGCCATGATTCTTCGAGAAACAGTTATACGTGTTACCTTATAAAGGGATACTTATCATACGCAAATTTAGAAGACTATTTAAATGTGGGTAGCAGTTGTCATAATCGTAGTGTAAAAGAGGTAATCTTCTTCATAGTTTGGCCTTTTATGCCAACAAGACAGTCATTTGGCTTTTACGCCAACCAGGCAGTCATTTGGCTTTTACGCCAACAAGACAGTCATTTGATTGATCTCTATAAATAGAGACCCCTGGTCACAGCGTAAAGGATTTTTGGCATAAAACTTCGTTTATCCAAACATAGGATGGTTGAAAGGAAGAATGAGGTTTTAGTCAAGCGTGGATGAGATCCTTATACTCTATTCCTATACGCAGGCTTGTTCGGTACAGTTATGTAACCGAGACAATATATTCTTGACCTGCATGGGCCACCACCAAAAATATGTCACGCCCCAGTCCCAAAATACGTAGGTTTAGGAATACGTAACACGTCCAGCCGTATATATACGAATTCCAATATATGGAAACCATACACACACGTATGATGTACATGAATATCCAATCCACCAGTGGTAATATACTGTCAACAAGTCACACGCAATCTATATCTCATCCACATCACAGATATAAAACCCCTGATCCTAAAATCCGTATTTACTTTTTTATTATTAATTATTAATTTAATAATAGTAATTAGGAGCTAAATAAAGGAAATAGATTTTTATTTAATTTTTATTTTGGGTGTTTGTGCATTTAGAGAACTTATGGAGCCATTAGGAATTTTTCCTAATTTATTTTATGTAGGAGACCCTTTGGACAGTTGGTAGATAAATAGTATGCTCTAAAATAAATTTCTAGATTTTTTTCTATATATATATATATATATATATATATATATATAATTAATGTTTAGTAATTAAAACTAGAAATAGAAAGAAAAGAAAGAAAAGAAAAAGAAAATGAAATAAAAAGAAAATGAAAATTCTTAATGGATTTTTTAGTAGAACCCAAACCCAATAGAGCCCAAACCCACTTATACCCAACTACCCGCACCCCCTTTACATATAAAAGACACAGCAGCCGCAGCATCAGCTGCTAAGCCCCCCGGGCGGAACCCCCCTACCGCCTCTCTAGCGCGATCTCCCTCTCTCTATAACCTAACCTATTCAACAAAGCCCTAACCCTAATCCTCCCTCTCCACCTCGACGCCACCGACCACCCCAGGCCCGCCGCCATGCGCCAGAGCCGCCGGCCGCACATCGCGACGCCGCACGCGTGAGACAGAAATTGATAAACAGCGTACATGTGTTCCTGTCTCGATTTTCGTGCCCCCGCTCGACCAAACTCGACCCCGTCTTGGCCGGTATGATCCTCACCTATCCCCCTTTCATATTTGTATGTTAGTTCATCTCGAACCACATGCGAACCTAGATAAAAATTGGCACAAAGTCGAAGAAAAATGACCACTTTCTAAATTCCAGAAATTATGTTGCAACCACCCCTGTTCTAAATTCCAGAAGAAAAATGACCTAGTTTAATTTTTGTTAAATACTCTAAATTATTAGCTGCCGTATGTTAAAATAAATTAGGTAGAAAATTCCGAAAACTACTTTTTCCAGATTTACAAAAATTGTAAAACGGAGTACGTCCCGCCAAACGGGACTGCCCCGTCATGTACCAAGTATACCAAACGGTGCGCACAGTGTACTGGACACGTGAGAGTTCGCGAAAACTGATTCGGACGTGTGTGCGCGTCGGAATCAGCCCGTATCCGCGAACAATCCCCGTGTCGCAACTTTTGTGAAAGTCATGCGCATTTTGTGCACGCTCTTCAGATTGTGACAAAACTTGTGCCATTGGACTCGTGGTAACGCGCTGGTCCTGTGACGCAATTTTCATGCGATTCTGAGACAGTTGACCAAGTCGCCAATTGGCGGGTCCCACGGTTGACTTTTTGGGCGAATTTGTGTTCGGCTCACCGGAATCCAAAATTGAAAGTACCGGTGAGTTCGTATTGACATTTAGAATTGGTTTGACATATAATTTGTCCCATTTAGAGACCTTTATCCTTGGCACACTTTTCGGTACAAAGTGGCCCACATATGGAGCCCGCTTTGACTCAAAATTTACCGTTTTGCCCCTGTGCCCAAATTAGATGAAAGGGGAGTGCTTTCTAGCTATTTTACTTATTCTGAGAACGTTGGTGATGTTTATTTCAGCATCCGGAGACGTTCATTCTGAGGCTGTAGTTTCTGACTCTTAGTGTTTGACATATAGATATTACACTCTGCAGCTCTCTTGCTAGGCAAGTATACATTGCCTTGTTGTACTGGTTAAATTTAGTTGTATATTTAGTTGCATGTTTATTATTTTATATTATATAACTGTGCGCATCCGAGAAAGACTCGGGTGCAGTCAACGAATGCGTTGACGTTAGGACTTGTGTTTGACCTAGAGTCTAGTAGACCCACCTAAAATTATGGAGTTATTGGTATGACTCCCTAGGCCTGGACACGTATCATTGTATGTCGCAGAGTGAGTTCATGTAGGGACGTGTGTCTCATACTCGACTGGCCATCGGTGTGAGCAACACGTGTGACGGTATTTAGCTTAGTGTTTGTTCTATAGAGACTTGCATTTTAGTACGAGATGTTCACGTCATGTTCGTGACTTATACATTTGCATTGGACGGAGAGGACAACTAGTAGGCGTATGGGACACCCACTTCCTTTATTCAGATTTCCCGTTCGACGGAGCGATATGGACGTTATATTATGCAGATTTCCCGTTCTTCGGAGCGGTATGGACGTTATACTATGCTGATTCCCCGTTCTTCGGAGCGGTATGGACGTTATACTATGCAGATTCTCCGTTCTTCGGAGCAGTATGGATGTTATTATATTACAGTGCCCTAGTACGGGGGCATATGTGGCATATACTAGCCGGTCATGCCGATTGGTGAATTACGTCAGCATATGTCTAGCCTACACTTTTCCATACACTCAAAGTTGTCCTCAAAGTACATTTCACTTAGATGGCATGCTTCTATGTATCTTGTTATGTCCCTCTGAGGACCTGGTCCCTTTCCAGGTGTAGATGTTCATGAGTATTCGCAGGAGCGCAGATCCAGCCTTGCTACTTATATTCCGAGGAGGTCTTCTCTTCGAGCCTTGTGATTTATAGTTATTGTACTTATATTGTGTTGCTTTTATATCCTAGATCGGTAGTGGATTTGTTTCCATCCGATTATCTGTCTCTGATACTTTATATTGAGAGCTAGTTTCATAGATATTGGTTATTTATTTACATATGATTCCGTGGATGAGATTTAGATTATGCCTGTGACTTGTGATAGTTTATACCACTTGAGGATTGTTATTCACATTACAGAGTACGCATGGGGTTTGGTTTCCATATATTGGAGTTGCCATATACATGCGGCTGGCATGCTTACGTGTCCTAGTCCTACGTATTTTGGGACTGGGGCGTGACAACAGAATAACAAGTAGGAATAAAAAGCTAAAAATAACTGAATATCAAAGTTGAGTATCAATTCTGATAATTGGATAGAAACAAATCCACTACAAAATGACTATACTGAAGCTACTAAAAGAGAAAAGAGAGAATTAACTCTAATATAAGATAATTGTCTCTAAAAGAGTAGCAACAAGGATCTCTAAATAGCAGTAATAAAATCACAGATACTCCGAAGGTAAGACCTCATCAGTCTGGTAAGTAGCATCAGGTCCAGGTCCGTACTCCTGCGGATACTCCTGCTCGTCTATATCTGGAAAGGGACCAGGTCCTTAGAGGGACGTAACAAGATATATAATAACATGCCAATAAAGTACTGAAAAGTAAACATCCAATGGGTCGTCTAATCGTCTAAGTGAATGCAGTTTGAGAACAACTTTCCACCAAGTGGGCTATCTGGCCATAAAGTGGGATTGGCATGATTCTCTCGGAGAATCAGGGGCCTACAAAGCATGTCATCTTTTGAACGGCAGAGGCCGCCAAGTAGTATATGGGTCATCACGACCGCGTATCTCCCGCGGAGCGTACGGGTTACATAAAAAGGAAAGTGCAAAGGAGCCCAATTGTCTTATTTGTTGTTCTTCCTACCCCATGCTCTAAGCATGCCACATCCATGACACGATAAAACCTTTAAATAACTGCCGGGTCTACCAGCATACAAAGTTTCTATCAACAGTTATCCCTATCCATCGCACTACCTATACGTACCGGTGGCCAACCGAATACGCAAGTCCGTGTCCTACATGTGACTCACAGTCATGTAAGAATAGTGTCATGGCCAATGAAACATAAAATGCCTCATGATAATGGGGTGGTCTCATAAAGTAGGTCCAATGCAAATACATAAATAAAAATAGAATATGATGACATCATCGTGGCACCCAAGTTTCCTTGGATGCATAATTTATATAGCAATTAAATAAATAAACTAAATAAGCATAAATAAAATATGTATTCATCATATGGAATATAAATAGTACAATGACAAGGTATACTTGCCTGGCAAGAAATCTGTATAGTGCAAGCGTCCAAATATCAAGGACACAGGATCTGAAACTAAGGTCTCCTAACAAACGTCTCCAGATGCGATGAAAAGGGGGTTGAGTTTGGTGGAAGAATTAGGGTTCGGGTTTGGGGTGTACTGCATGGGATATGTATAGGAAAAGAGGTCGGTTCCACGGGAGGTAATTTAGTGGTTTCAAAAACCACTGTTGCTGCTGTTTCTTTCTTTCTTTTGTTTTGGTTTTGGGTTTGGGAGATTTTTGGTAGTATAATAGAGATAAAGGGGCGGGGGGGGGGTCGATTCACACGCGTGGAGGGGGAGAAAGAAAAATTGGTTTTTGCTGCTGTTGTCACGCCCCAGTCCCAAAATACATAGGACTAGGACACGTAAGCATGCCAGCCGCATGGGTATGGCAACTCCAATATATGGAAACCAAAATCCATATGTACGCTGTAATATGAATATCAAATCCACAAGTGGTATAAAATGTATTACAAGTCATAGGGTACAATCTAAATCTCATCCACAGAAAATCAATGTAAATAAATAACCAATATCTATATAACTAGATCTCAATAAGAAGTATCTAAAGATGATAGTTGGATGGAAACAAATCCACTACCAACTCGAATGGAAAAGTACAACACAATAAACACAATATAAGAATACCAGCTAACAATCACGGGCTCGAAGAGAAGACATCCTCGAAACATATATAACCATCCGAATCTGCGCTCCTGCGAATACTCAAGAACAGATACACCTGGAAAGGAACCAGGTCCTCAGAGGGACGTAACAAGATACATAGAAGCAAGCCAATTTGAATACAGTAAACATGCATAATGTTTGAAAATATATAAGTATGCTGTACAGGATAATCTATATGAATGCAATGAGGACAACTTTTTGACGGATGGGCAAGGGTAGGCTACTCGATCTAAGCCTCACAACTCACACACCCGCCAGTGGACATTAGAAATCGTCATACCTCGGGGGTAGCGACCAGCGCGACACACGTCCGTAGTGCGAGCTATATACTACGATTTACTAGAGTGGTTAAAAGTCCATACGCCTAATGATTGTCCTCTCATGATACTAAAAGTCAAGTTTGTGTCAACATATATAATATATAGTAATGACTGAAAGGAACTACATATGCAATAAATAAACAGAAATACAATAAATATACAGAAATATACTAAGCATGCAAAATACTGTAAGCAATTTGGTAAAGGTATCTTGCCTGGTAAGAAAGCTGTAAAGTGTACTATCCAAAGTCAAGCACACAGGATCAGAAGCTACGGCCTCAGAACAAATATCTTCGGATGCTGAAATAGATATCACCAACGTTCCCAGAATAAGCAAAATAGCAAAAAAGTACTTCCCTTTCGTCCAATTTGGACACATGGGCAAAACGGTAATTTCGGGTAAAAGTGGGGTCCACGTGTAGCCCACTTTGCACCAAAAATGTGCTAAGGGTAACAGTCTCTAAATGGGACAAATTATTGGTCAAACAAACTCTAAATGTTAATACGAACCCAACGGTATGTCCAAATGTGGATTCCGATGGGCCGAACACAATTTTGCCCAAAAAGTCACCGTAGGGCCCGCCAATTGGCGACTTGGTCAACTATCTCAGAATTGCGTAAAAATTGGGTCACAGGACCATCGCGTTACCATGAGTCCAGTGGCACAAGTTCCGTTTTAATCTGACAAGCGTGCACAAAATGCGCACAACTTTTACAAAAGTTATGACACGAGATTTGTCCGCGGATACGGCTGATTCCGGCGCGCACACGCGTCCGAATCAGTTTTTGCAAACTCTCACGTGTCCGGTTACGCTGCGCGCACCGTTTGGTATACTTGGTACACGGTGGGGCGGTCTCGTTTGGCGGAGCGCGCTCCGTTTCACAACTTTTAAAAATCTAAAAAAAGTGTGTTCGCGGGATTTCCCAACAAATTTAATTCTACCCACAGCAGTTAATAATCTATGATTATTTAGCAGAAACTAAACTAGGTCAAGTGGTCTCCGTATACCAAAAAGAATCATCGAATTCAAATCTCTTTGGTGGAAGATACGAATCCGGGAACATGGGTGATCACCGTAGTTTTCTGCGATCCCAGAAATTGGTCTTTTTTGCCAACTTTGGCGCTATTTTTACCTATGGTTACGCGTTGTTCGAGGTCTATTATCACACAGATATGGAAGAGGGTTAAGGGGTTAGCATACCGGTGAAGACGGGGTGGCGTTTGGTTGAGCGAGGCGACGAAAAATAACTCTGGAATATAGGTACCCTGCTGCTGAATTCTACAGTGCGCGGGATCGCGTCGTCGGGATTGGTTTGGACGGCCTGGCGGGGTTCTCCGGCTGCGGTGGCGGCGCTCCTTAAGTCTATATGGGAAGAGGAAGAGTTTAGGGTGATCGAGCATTAGGGTTTTGGTTAAAATAAGTATATATATAAGAAAGAGATAGAGGGGGGGGGGGGTGTCGGTTTATAACGCGGGTCGTGGGGATAATATGGGTTTGCTAATATAGAAGGATGCAATTGCTTTTAGCAAAAGGGGCTGTTGTTATGTTTAAATAGAAGGGGGGCGGGTGTGGCTTTGCTGCACGCATGCAGCAAAGGGCCAGCGGTGACTTGTTGAAGGGTAGGTGGGTTGGTTATTGGGTAGGATAGTTGTTAAGTAGGATCCAATAGGGAATAATTCAATTTTTTTCTTTTCTTTTCTAATCTTTTCTTTCTAACTCTTTCTCCTTTATATATATATATATATATATATATATATATATATATATATATATATATATATATATATATATATACTCATAGAAAAATCTAGGATTACACTAATGCATACCATTAAGCTATCAACTGCCCAAAGGGTCTCCTACATGGAATAAATTCGAAAAAAATCCTAATGGCCCCATAAATCCCCTAAGTGCACCAACACCTAAAATAAAAATTAATAAAAATTTATTTCTCCTAATTATCCACTAATTACTTATAATTAATTTAATAATTAATAATTAAAAAGTAAATACGGTTTCTAGGAATAGGGATTTTACATTCTACCCAACTTACAAAAATTTTGTCCTCAAAATTAAAATTAAGCCGCGGTAGAAAGTCAAAGATGGTATAAGATTTGTATTGTTTAAAATGCAAGGCTAGGTTTAAAGGGGTGGGTGATGTTGCGCGTTACACATCCAAAAAAATTATAAAAAAATCCACATGAGCGAAAAATAGATTCTTCATGTGTCATGTCCAATGGTGTGGACACCTAAATGCTCTTTTGCATGAAAGCGTCCAACAATTAAAAAGTTACACAAAGATCAGAACGGATGATGGGCACGTCTAGGATAAGGGTATGGAATTTGTAGGAAGGCAGTGACTAGTGTAGTGTTCCAATTATCGGAGCACGATAAGGTGCGCTAAGTGATATAATTATTATAAAATTAAATAAAAATATCGTGTTCTATCTCTAACTGGACTCAATCTAACCTTAGTCTCACTATCTCAGCCAAGTAGGTCAAATTTTTGGGTGAGGGGTTCACAATCTACCGAACTTAAAATTTATCCATCTATCACCTAAGGCTATACATCTAGGAAAACTATTCCTTAAATTATTTAATCATGTTATTCAATCCTTAAAGTTTTAACACCAAACATATCACCTATGATATGCCCTTAATCAATTATAAAAGAGAGTCACTAAGTCATGTGATTAGCCTTATGGGGTATATCTAGTACTATCAGTGTCAACTTATACCAGCATGAGGTTTCGTCTTTCCAAAATAAGGGAAGACGGAGAGCAATAATAAAGAATTCAAGGTGAAGGTGATAGAATACAAGTACGATGTTCAAAGAGATTAAAGAATTCAAAAAGAGAGTTGTTAGGACAATTGTGGATTAAAATCCTATTTTTGGTAATTTCTTATTTACATGCTCGTATCAGTACAGTTATGTAATCGATACGATATGTCTGACATGTCTAGGGGCATGTATATCCGTCTACTACCATATATCTCAATCCACATAAAGTAGTCATGCGAAGAGCGAACAAAGCGCACTAAGGTTAGCTAGACCTTAATATACCGATTCTGATTAGACAATTGTATCATTGTGTGCACCCAATAATACATATGTCATGAGCAAGCTCGATAAAAGAATAAGCTTGCAAAAACTAGGCTATAATAGCAGCATAGGTCAAGGTAGTATAGCAAACATAAATACGCTGGATTATGATGAAAGAAGGTATATAACAATTCAAGTTCACAAAAGATAAGACTCTTACAATCTCTTTAGTTGTCATACTAACTCCTTGTCTAAGTCGATAGTCGACAAAGTAGGGGTATAATCTCTAAGTTCTACAGTCTGAAAAAATATTGTCGTCCTAAGCTAGCATTCAGTTAATGTTGTTCAATCATACTTCAATAATAGGTCAAAAGACTATGTGATACCATGTTATGAGGTATACTACCCAACTTATAACAATAACTAATACTGTAATTGCCTTGAGAAAATTCTTCAGAATAACCCGGTCCTTGTAAATAAAGTATAAACTATTGTTAGGAAAAGATCTTGGTACTTATTAGGGTATCCTCTTACATTACATAGGTCATGGTCGTCCTAAGTCCTAGTCTTAGTGCAAGTGTCAATAGTAAGAATGAAATAGTTACTGGTCTTCAAGGAAAAAGGGGATATAACTCGTATCGAGGTGGGGGTACATGTTATGCAATTTAAAACTAAGGGATAAGCACCAGGTCTCAATCTTCAAGAATAGCTTAAACCATCAGGTTCTAACTACTAAGCACACAATTTCAAAATTTAATATTTACAACTATAATCCCAGCAACTATATGTCCTTAACACAGAATAAATCACCTGGCCTACAATCAGAAGTGTCAGGTGGCACGAGTTAAAAGATGAAGAGTAGAAGAACAAAATTTAGTCATCTCGCAATTAGCGAACGTTAAGGTCGCAGAGAAACAACATATAAAATTAAAATAGAGGCTCTAGATAGCATCATGGTTTTCTAAGGGGGAGTGGTATGCTAGTTGCTATGTTCGAGGTATGATCAAGAAAAAAGTGTTAATTACATTCCTCTAGGCTTCCTAAGGTGATGTCTACTAATAATAAGGCAATGATCTAAGTTTATAGTTCCCCAATACTATCTAACTATGAAGGTTAGGTTCAGTCCTAATTTTAAATTTTGGTTTTCTATTGGTTCCTCAATACTAGAGTCAAACATTATGGTAAAACTTCTAACTAACTCTAGTAGTGTCTATACTACTCTCAAGTCTTCATAATACATCAAGGGGTAATGGTAAACCAGTCTATAGATAAGAAATTCTATGGTTCACTAGTTATTCTAAACTTAGTGGTGTGTCAACACTCTAGTTATACTCTTAATAGGAAGGTTACCCTACTTATCATCTAACAACATGGACTTCTATATTCTATGAGGGGCTATACTCAAGGAATTATCAGGGAAGTACAGGAATCAAGCAGGATATAATTATTCAAATAGACTGGATTGGAAGGAGAGCGAATCATAGTCAATAGTGGATGAGATCCTATATTCTAATCCTATTTGCAGGCTTGCTCGGTAAAGTAACGTAACCGAGACAATATGCTCTCGACCTGCATGGGCCACCACAAAAATATGTCGTGCCCCAGTCCCAAAATACATAGGACTAGGACACGTAAGCATGCCAGCCGCATGGATATGGCAACTCCAATATATGAAAACCAAAACCTATACGTACACTGTAATATGAATATCAAATCCACAAGTGGTATAAAATATATCACAAGTCATAGGAGACAATCTAAATCTAATCCATAGAAAATTAATATAAATAAATAACCAACATCTATATAACTAGATCTCAATAAGAAGTATCTAAAGATGATAGTTGGATGGAAACAAATCCATTACCAACTCGAATGGAAAAGTATAATACAATAAATACAATATAAGAATACCAGCTAACAATCACGAGCTCGAAGAGAAGACATCCTCAAAATATATATAACCATCCGAATCTGCGCTCCTGCAAATACTCAAGAACAGATACACCTGGAAAGGAACCAAGTTCTCAGAGGGACGTAACAAGATACATAGAAGCAAGCCAATTTGAATACAGTAAATATGCATAATATTTGAAAATATATAAGTACGCTATACAGGACAATCTATATGAATGCAATGAGGACAACTTTTCGACGTATGGGCAAGGGTAGGCTACTCGATCTAAGCCTCACAACTCACACACCCGCCAGTGGATATCAGAAATTGTCATACCTCGGGGGTAGCGACCAGCGCGACTCTACAAAAATTGACATACCTCGGGGGTAGCGATCAGCGCGACACACGCCCATAGTGCGAGCTATATACTACGGTTTACCAGAGTGGTTAAAAGCCCATACGCCTAATGATTGTCCTCTTATGATACTAAGTGTCAAGTGTGTGTCAACATATCTAATATATAGTAATGACTGAAAGGAACTACACATGGAATAAATAAATAAAAATTTAATAAATATACAGAAATATACTAAGCATGCAAAATACTATAAGCAATTTGGCAAGGTATCTTGCCTGGTAAGAAAGCTGCAAGGTGTACTGTCTAAAAGTCAAGCACACATGATCAGAAGCTATGGCCTCAGAACAAATATCTTCGGATGCTGAAATAGATATCACCAACGTTCCCAAAATAAGCAAAATAGCTAGAAAGCACTTCCCTTTCGTCCAATTTGGACACAGGGGCAAAACGGTAATTTTGGGTAAAAGTCGGGTCCACGTGTGGCCCACTTTGCACCGAAAATATGTCAAGGGTAACAGTCTCTAAATGGGACAAATTATAGGCCAAACAAACTCTAGATGTCAATACGAACCCAACGGTATATCCAAATATGGATTCCGATGGACCGAACACAATTTTGCCTAAAAAGTCAACCGTGGGGCCCGCCAATTGGGGACTTGGTCAACTATCTCAGAATTGCATAAAAATTGGGTCATAGGATCATCGCGTTACCACGAGTCCAGTGGCGCAAGTTTCGTCGCTGTAACACCCCGTTCCGTTCTAGCGGACTGCCGTCTCAAACGGCAAAAGTGCAACTGTTCCGACCCGCTTTGCCTCAAATGAGAAGCAAATGATAGCCAGACTTGTCCCTACAGGAAAACAACTTTGTCTTTCAGAGACTCGCTTGACGAATCGCTCTACCGAGGCAAATTATCGCTAAGGTGGGTGGCTACGGTGAACTTGTCTTTGCTTAGCCAGCACACATAAAATCTGGAATATTTATGCTAGTCGCTAGGTAAATCACCCCCTGCATGCTAATAGAATCCAACGCACCTAGCTAAGGGAATAATCCTAACTTGTATTGCTTATGCTAGAATATAAAAATTGAAATACTGTTTGTATTCAGACCCTCGTATGCTAAGTCCCTAACAGTTTCATCTCTCGACTTACCTTCGGGTCCGAGCAAACGTGTTTACTTATGTTCCTTAGAAATGCATGCTTGCCTGCTTACGAATGTCTAACATTACTAGATTGTGCAATGTATAAGCTCAATCCTGAATGCATGAATGGAACGTAGATGCAATATAAATAAATCATGCAATACTGCTTGTCTTGTACTCACGTAGCCTCCGGGCGATAAATCACTTAGCCTACGGGCGATAAATCACGTAGCCTACGGGCGATAATCATGTAGCCTCCGGGCGATAAATTACGTAGCCTACGGGCGATAATCACGTAGCCTTCGGGCGAATGAATGTTATTGTTCGATCACGAACAACTTGTGCACAAGGTATAGTTCCTGCGGGCGACTGCTGGGGCATTGGCACCGTTCTGGCTCCGGACGGAACTCACGTTTAGTCTCACGTACTTGGACAGGGTGGTATGCGGTGCCTCTCGTATTTGCACGTAGCAAACTATCTTCGTCACAGACTATTTTCCTTTATGGTAATCAAGCCAGTGATCATCAAGTATATTTGAACCTGTTGCATATTAACTTGTGTCTTCGTGGCAGGGAAGGCATGGTAAGTTGTGCAGGTGATTCAGATAGTCAGGTAAAAGACACCGAACGGTGTCAAGTATATTTCAAGTAAATTATTGTATGCAACACACCTAATACTCCTGTAAATTGTATACTTATAACGTGATCTTTCCCACAACATCGTGTTTGCATAGGCTATGCCTCCTGAATATTTATACTTGCTCGTGCTTAAATTAATAATGTTTGCCTTGGACAGGGAAGGTAAAATGGTAAGTCTCGCCGTGTTTCCTCTAACATCGCACGGCGCACTGCCACACGAACTAGGCTATTCAAATCTTGCATGAAACTGATCCTAAGACAACTAGAAAGACAACTTAATAGTTGTGCACAGAACCTGTATTACGTGTTTGGATTTGTCGAGCGGGCGAGTAGCTTCCCCACCAGTGCATTCAATGTACTGATAATCCACCAGTTTGTATGCAGGGTGCGGGGGAACCTCGTTCGGTGCGGATGCCTCCTTCGTGCGTGCTAAGGTGTGGAGATTACTCCGAAGCAACGGTGCGTCCGAAACTGAAGCACATATACAAGACATAATATTGTGAACATCGCCTGTACAATCAATCCACAAATTATAGCCTCTTGACACGCTTTTACTATTTCAGAGAGAGAGGCTTGAGCGACTTGTAATCTCGGCTAAGCGCCGCCTGTAACACATGTTTATATCAATAAAAGAGCTTGCTTTACTTTAACTTGTGTTTCAATGCTTCCGCTATATTGTCAACTCAGTGAACCTGTTACCGAATCGCTATGCGTTTATGATTCCGCTGCACTCGGACAATTTGTGCGACTCTGTGGCTTAGAACTCTTTTCGCCAGCCAATGAACCATGGTCTTGCACGGACGTGGATCACGCTCGTGCGGCGTCACGCCCGGATGGGTCAAGCGATGGTTCCGCGGGAGCGCTGGCGAGGGTGATTCCCGCCTAGCGGGAACGACCAATTTGTCTGCGGGAGATCGGGGCGTGACAGTCGTAATTTGACGAGCGGACACAAAATGCGGGCGACTTTCACAAAAGTTGCGACATGGGGTTTGTCCGCGGATATAGGCTAATTCTGGCGCGCACACGCGTCTGAATCAGTTTCTGCGAACTCTCACGTGTCCGGTTATGCTGCGCGCACCGTTTTGTACACTTGGTACACAGTGGGGCGGTCTTGTTTGGCGGGACGTGCTCCGTTTTACAACTTTTGGAAATCTAGAAAAAGTGTGTTCGCAGGGTTTCCCAACGAATTTAATTCTACCCACAACAGTTAATAATCTATGGTTATTTAAAAGAAATTAAACTAGCTCAAGTGGTCTCCTTATACCAAAAAGAATTATCGAATTCGGATCTCTGTGGTGGGAGATACGAATCTAGGAACATGGGTGATCACCACAATTTTATACGATCCCAAAAATTGGTCTTTTTTTGCCAACTTTGACGCTATTTTCGCCTATGGTTACGCGTTGTTCGAGGTCTACTATCACACAAATATGGAAGAGGGTTAAGGGGTGAGCGTACCGGTGAAGACGGGGTGACATTTGGTTGAGCGAGGCGACAAAAAACAACTCTGGAACACAGGTACCCTGCTGCTGAATTATGCAGTGCGCGGGGTCGCGATCGTCGGGATTACTTTGGACTGCCTGGCGGGGTTCTCCGGCTGTGGTGGCGGCGCTCCTTAAGTCTAGATGGGAAGAGAAAGAGTTTAGGGTGATCTAGGGTTAGAGTTTTGGTTAAAATAAGTATATATATAAGAAAGAGAGAGAGGGAGGGTGTCGGTTTATAACGCGGGTCATGGGGATAATATGGGTTTGCTAATATAGAAGGATGCAATTGCTTTTAGCAAAAGGGGCTATTGTGATGTTTAAATAGAAGGGGGGCGGGTGTGGCTTTGCTGCACGCATGCAGCAAAGGGCCAGCGGTGACTTGTTGAAGGGTAGGGGGGTTGGTTATTGGGTAGGATAGTTGTTAAGTAGGATCCAATAGGGAATAATTCAATTATTTTCTTTTCTTTTCCTAATCTTTTCTTTCTAACTCTTTCTCCTTTATATATATATATATATATATATATATATATATATATATATATATATATATATACTCATAGAAAAATCTAGGATTACACAATGCATACCATTAAGCTAGCAACTGTCCAAAGGGTCTCTTACATGGAATAAATTCAAAAAATTCCTAATGGCCCCATAAATCCCCTAAGTGCACCAACACCTAAAATAAAAATTAATAAAAATCTATTTCTCCTAATTAGCCACTAATTACTTATAATTAAATTAATAATTAATAATTAAAAAAGTAAATACGATTTCTAGGAATAGGGATTTTACAGCTGTTGTTGTTGATATTTGCTTAATGGGTTGTGGGTTCAAGCGGGTAGGGTAGAGGCTAAGGGGTTTGGGTTAGATCCAATAGGAATTATATTTTCTTTTTCTTTTTCTTTTCTAATTAATTATATATATATGTATATATATACATATATATATACATAGAAAATTAAAAAATATATTTTTGCATACCATTAAGCTAGCAACTGCCCAAAGGGTCTCCTACATGGAATAAATTAGGAAAAATTTATAATGGCTCCATAAATTCCCTAAATGCATAAACATCTCAAATAAAAATTAAATAAAATCTATTTTCTCTATTTAGCTCATAGCTACTAAATAAATTAAATAATTAATTAATAAAAAAAATAATACGGTTTTCAGAATTAGGGGTTTTACAATACTCGTCCATTGACTTCGCCTATCATAGTGTTGAACTGGTCTTCCAAAATTGTGTTTCCATCCTTATCTTGGAAGAAATCATAAAAATCCATGTGTGTTGTACCCTCCATGAGATTAGTCTCCACAACCTTTGAGGCTTCATACTCGTTCACTTTCTTTTGTGAGGTGCAACAGTTTCGCATCTAATGACCATCACTTCCACAACGTTTGCAAATATCAGTTGGAGCAGCTGGATTGAAAATTTGGGTATTGTTTCTTCGAGGATTAAATTTCTTATTTTTGAATTGTGTATCGTTTCTTGGACCCGAATTGTAGCCATTTCTTTGGCTTCCACGACGTCCATGCCCTCTACCTCTGTAATTTTCTCGACCCTAGTATTGGTCATATTTTTTTGAGCAATAGTCGCATTCACTTCAGCTGGAATTAGTGCAGACCCAGTTGGTCTACTAGTGTGGTTTTTGATTAATAAATTATTATTTTTCTCGGCCACGAGTAAGACATCAATGAGTTCGGAATACTTTTTAAAAAATTTCTCCCTATACGTCTGTTGTAGGGTCATATTACTCACATGAAATATGGTGAATATTTTCTCTAGCATGGAATGCTCTGTTACTTTTTCACCACATAACTTCAATTGTGAAGTAATCCCGAACATAGCTGAATTATAGGTTACAACTGTCTTATAATCTTGGAAACATAGATTGATCCATTCATGGAGTGCACCTGGTAGTATAACCATTTTCTGGTGATCATATCTCTCAGCTAGAGAATTTCATAGTACCAAGGGATCCTTGACTGTTAAGTACTCAACCTTGAGATCATAATGAATATAATGTCTTAGAAAAATGAAAGCCTTCGCTTTATCTTGTGCAGATAATGTCTTATTAGCCACATTTGCGTCACCTAAGCTTTTGTCTTGAAGGTGCAATTCAACATCCAATCTCCAATTAAGAAAGTTATGGCCTTCTAATTTTAGAGGCTTAAAATCATGCTTTGTGAGGCTCGACATATTGTAGTATAAGATCAATAATAACAAGTTAACATAAAAACTTGGTAAATCACCAAACAATTTATGTTCATGGTGTATGCTTCAAACATTGATGTTTCAAAAGTCTATTTATACCAAACAAATCTTGTTCATAATATGCTTTGAATAATATGTTCCAGAATTCGTAGGTAAATATCAAACACTAGATGTTCATGGAATGCTTCGAACAATAATTATGTTCAAGAAGTCTTTCAAAAATACCATATATGGTATACCTCGAACAATGATGTTCCAGAAGTCTTATATATATAGACCAAACAATTCATGTTTATGGTCATCAGATCTCTGATGGTTTTGACCTGAATATATTAACATATATAAAAGAAAGAAAGAAATAAAGAATAACTCCAACGTTCTCTCCGAGAGACTTATATGCGATTAACATCGGAGTGCTATCAGAGTTAACTAAAATCAGTGAGATGAATGGATAAAAATTATTCTTTTTGCCCTAGTGGTATGCCAAGAGATGTATAAATATCAATATTAGGCTACATCTAGGGTATGTATATATAGAAAAAAATAAACATAAATAACCAAATCTATTATCAAAGTGGAGAATCCGCAAATGGCCGCTTCACTGAGATGCTCTCGCTTATTTCCTCCCGTTAGAGTTTCGTGCTGATAACATGTTAGAATAAACATAGAAGAAGGAAGAAGAAAATATAAGAGAAGATCTCTTATTAGTGTAATCTCATAGTGGAAGGCAAATGCCTTATTTATACAACCCAATGAAGGTGTAATACTAATCTCTAACCAATGTGGGACTAAAATACTAAATGGGAATCCAACCCTTTAGTAACCCACGTTATAACATAATTGTCTTCTTCCCAAATTAAAGAGTTGATGAAAAAGAAATGATTTCTAGAGATCAAACATCTCGCTTAAAGTTTATCTTCAAGAATTACGAAATAGAGAAATGTAAGTTTTTATGTTTTCGCATTAATATTTATGATTAGTGAAAACATGATTCTCAAAATAATTGTTAATATGTGGTATCAGAGCAAAATTGAGACATCATGTCTTTTCCAACTTTATGTGTGTTCTGTAATTACTTGTATATGTTCTGTTATGTTTCAAAGTACATGATCATGAAAAAAAAAGACTTTAAATATTGCCTTACTACCACCTCTGCCTCTGTACCAAATGCAACCACAAAGTTGCTAACGTAGATTAGTGATATTGCCAAGCCATTATAGAAAAAAAATATTGCTAACATAGATACTAAAGCGCACTTTTTTCTATGTAATAGAATATCTTGGATGTGTCCTTTTTCAAACAGAAAGGTGCATTTGTGGCCGATGCTCCACTTATTGATACTGCTTTATTTCTATGGTTAATTTAAGGTTTCTTCTTTGAAAAGAATAATTATGTAGAAAAGGATGAAATATAATGTTATTCAATATATTTTTTATTGTGGTAACCAGAAACATAGATGAAGCCAAACCCAAATTTTATACATGATAATTAAATTAGATTACATAATGAATGATAATTGTTTGGTTGGTGAGAATAGTCGATCTTTTGAGACTGGATTTTGCTTTTTATATTCACTAGTATGCATGTTGTAATACAGTGACTTCTATAATAAAAAATAAAAAATGATATGCATGTCTTTTGTATTACAAAACCATTATTGTGATGTCACCAAAGTGGCCCAATAACATTATGTTTATACCCATTTTATGCCTAGATTACTTTTCGTATTATTGTGGGTACTTTTAAAGTTTTTATTGATCACTAGGTATATAATATTACCCAAAGGTGAATAATTATTTAGTAATTGATGAATAGAAAAATGATAAATTACATGTTTTTTTATTTGTGTATGCATTGAATATCCAAAGATAACATGCATACTCAAATATACAATATAATTTTATCAATTAGTGTAGAAACTAAAACATCATTGTGTGAATGTAGTATTTCATATTTTGTCCAAAGGTGATGCATGAAAATACTTTAGTTGTTTTATGTTAAATTGTGAGACTCGTCTCACTATCGCGTATTTTCCATGTTCATATATTGTATATATGTGTGCTATTGCTGTATATTGCTTCCCGTATATTTTTTTGGATTTCTCTAGCTGCTCTCATGTAATTTCTAGATTTGTGAATAGTGTTAACCACCCTTGATATATAACCCCTCTATTTCTCTCTTTTTCACATTCTTTCACTTTTCTTCTCTTTTCATTTTCTTTTCCTTTCCACTCCCCTCCTCTCTAGCCAAGAGCAGCCCAGGCCTCCCCTTTCCCTTGGTAGTAGTTAGTGGTGGTTTTAGGAAAGTACATCTTGCCAATGAGGAAGAACTTACACTTTTTATTATTGTGGATTTCTTGCATATTATTAGTCTATATTGTGCACAACGAACTCCTATGTATGTTTACTTCTTGGTATTTTCGGTTTTGATAGCTTGGTTGGACTAGATCTGCATTTTTAGTTAATGTATTCTTGACATTTTTATGTTTTTGATCTTTTAAAATATATTATTTTTCAAAAATAGTTGATCTATGTGAGAGAGCATCTGATTTTAAGTGATTTAGAACTTTACTTCTCTGGATTTGGGCTGGAAACGAGGATTTCATGAAGAATCATATTCTTAGGACTTGGAGTTTTTTATGACTGAAACATGCTGTTCTGGGACGAAGGAGCTCCATGCGGCCTACTTTGCATGCGGCCTGGACTCCTCGCTCCAAACTCAGCATGCAACCATCTTGTTGGACGCATGACTGAATATGCATGTGCACCCCTTGACAAAATGCATGAAACTTGAACTAAAGAAATTTCTCTAAGTTCCTAATTCCATGCGGCCTAGAGGAGCATGCGGCCCAGAGGAGCATGTAGCCTAGAGGAGCATAAGGCCAATTCGTCTATGCGGCCCCAAGCTATGCATGACTCAGCACCGCCTTAGCACGATTTTCCCCTGAAATTGCCTTTTCTCTGACATACTTTATTGGCCAGTCACATCGGTCACTTATCTGATACGCTTTATTGGCTAGTCACTTTAGTCACTTCTTGGCCTTGTTTTTATTCCTGTCACTCAACCCTTTTCCCGAGGAGTGGACCTTGTGATGATCCATGCGGCCTGCTTCTTGCCTGCGGCCAGCTCATCTCCTATACTTCTAGCACTGATAGTAGCAATATTTTTTGTGTTATATGTTCTCTTATGGATTATGTATTCCTTGTGCTTGGCCAAATTAGTTAAATTCAGATGACGCATGTTATTTTTAAATTGTTTATAACCTGGATGCTACACTTACCGGAATATGAAATACCCAGAACATGGAATATAATGGTACTGTTAAACTAAGAACTCCTGGCACCTGACTTGTACTAAATAAACTTGGTCCCTGACTCTAGATACCTGACATGTACTGATAAACCAGATAGTGGCTCAGTGTAGCTCACTCCTAATATGCTAGAATCTCCAAAACTGAAATATTTGTACTGATAAGATAATATCCGTGGTTGCTTGCTTAACCTTGTCCTGATTGTACTTGTCAAGATATTGTCCATTCTTGCATCATGTCTAAGGCAGATTCCTGAGCACCACGGTCAGGAATCATTGATAACTTGCCTAAGTTAATAACTAGAATAATTATCTAGAAGCATCTAAAGAGATATTATGGCTACATGCAATCCTGGTATCCTAGCGACACCTGGTGGATTTGGAGCTCTCCGTCGTGAGGGGCACACTTCTAGCATACCGTCGAGTATTACAATTTACCAAAAAAAATACTTTATACTTAATTAATCTATGCTATGTACTCTTACGTCTGGATAACCCGGATAGTTTGCAGGGCATATGGCTGTATGAAATCTTAACTAAATTTGTTAGTAACCAGGATTGTGAAAACCCTAGTTAGTTAAAGGTAGTAAGCCGTATGTCATGTTTGGCCGTGATTTTATATTTTCAAGTCTTGTCTTGTCTTGTCTTTGATCATCCAGCTACTAATCCTGAAATGCACTTATCACAATTCCTGAAACTGCTTAAACTGTTTATTTACATGTTGCTCTTATTTATATTTCCTTATGATATTGGATTTTTGCATGCTGGTTTTAGTTTCTAAGTTGGCTCCCCTGTGGTACTTTATTGTTTTGGGATCTGACTCCACTGGTTTTGTATGGCCAGATTTTGGAGCAATACTGCAGGATCTCTCGTACATCCTGTCTCAAGATGGTGAACACGAGGAGCACCCGAGGACTCGAGTGGGTTTCTTTTTCATCACCCACCTGATCTTGTACTTATACTTTTGAGGAGTTTAGCCACCGAGCACATATTTAGCTCGTGTTTTGATACTTGACATCCTAGCCTGTGGGCCTACATGTAAAGTATATTCTAGACTATGGCTACAGCTGATCATGTAATATTGCACTCTGCTAGTTCTTTATTTTGTTAACTAGCTTCATGATCATCTATGCATGTATAGTTTGTGACGCCTTACTATTGTATGTTTGGTGATTATACTTCTTGTAACTTTTTGTTTGCTCAAGATTGAGACAACTAGGACTCTTGACCCAGGAATGACTGTTGGATTGTAGAGTAAACTCACATATGTCTAGACAGCCGTGACCGTATCTCGGGATATAGAGTACTCTGGTGTACGTAGCTGGCTTTGTCCGCCCCAGCTCTCTAGTATTCTGCTTCTGGAGCATGACACAGTTTAAGTAGTGGCCCATGCAGGTCTAAAAATTCAGAAGTGTGGGGGTTTATCATTGTTTAGATGTCTCAATCATGCTACTCCTTGATCTCCTCTAGCATCAAAATTGTATCCCAAAAATCTTGATTCAACATCTGCTTTGATCCTCGATCTATCATGTTCTTCCGATTTGATCCTAGTGTTCTCTATCTTTTAAGGACACTGTTCCTGGTCCTTCTGATCAGCCACCTAGAGTTTTCCCGATAACAGGACAACCACCAGCCGGTCAGCATCTCTTTACCGTTTAACCATAATATTCTAAAGCAGAGTCCAGGATGGCTCGAGATATGGAACAACAGGTCCAGCCAGAGCCACTAGTTATACCGGCAGTGGCAGTCCTGCCAGTACCACCTAATATATAAAGTGATACCCAGGCCCTTATAGGGATCATCGGGCAGTTACTAGCATCTCAAGAGCGGCGGGATGACGCTCTCACCCAGTCAGTACAGGAGGCCTTAGAGAGAGGCGAACATCGTGTCCCCAACTCAGCAAGCAACTTCAAGCGCCTCCAACCCTCATATTTTTATGGTACCAAAGATGCGATTACATCAGATACGTGGCTTCAGGACACTGAAGCTATCCTAGAGGCAACAATAGTGCCTGACAGAGAGAAAGTATCAGTAGTTCGACTGCAGTTGTTAGACTTGGCCCAAGACAGGTGGGCAACACATATGATTTCTTTGAAAGTACCCGTCCCTTGGGCCGTCTTCAGCGAAAGGTTCCAGAAAAGGTATTTTGATGCGGTATCGCGTTATGATCTTCAACAAAGGTTTAACAACTTGAAATAGATGGACCGGACTGTAGATGGCTATGCGACAGAGTTCTGCAGACTAAATCAGTTTGCTCCCACCTTGGTGGCGATCGAATTGGATAGAGCTAGGAGGTTCTAGCAGGGACTTCACCTGGAGATTATATTGATCGTATAACAACATGAGCTCCAGACTTTCGATAACGTATTACGAGTAGCAATGAGGCATGAGTAACCTCCCAAAGAATTATGGATAGAACTGGAGGAAGGAAGATAACTCACACCTCAGGAGGGTCTTAATCCTAGTCTTCAGCACCAGCCCCGGCAGTTAGAGCCTTAACCATTGGATCTTCGAGGAGGCCAACATCAACAGCCTCAGTCATGCAAACAACATCAACCCGACCCCAGCAATAGAGGACATCATCTTCAGTAGGGTATTCTCATTGTGGAAAATATGGGCACATATTTTCTGAGTGCCACAGAGCACAAGGATTATGTTTAGCCTGTGGAGCTCCAGGACACAGAGTGGGATCTGGCCCACACAGAGCTAGTTCATCATCTTCTTCCTCGACAGGACCACAGTATAGGGATCTGTCACGCCCTAGTCCCAAAATACCGAGGGACTGGACACGTGGCAATGGCCAGCAGCACACACTAATGGGCAAACCCAATTTAATGGACCCATCAAGGTGTACTTAAGCTATAAAACAATAGTAAATGTCTACTAAACATGTCACAATCTAATCTTATCCATGGAAGAATAATATGATTAATATCAGCAAAATAAAATATAACCATCATAAGGTCTCAATAAAGTAAATCGGGGAACAACCCGATAATAAGTCTGATACAATGGTTCAACAGACCAGAAACGAAAGAGTCTAATAATAGCAAATACTGAGTATAGATAACAGATACTCAGGAGAAATCCTCGGCCATCACCTCGTCCTCGGGGATAGGTTCAGCTCCAGTGTCTTCTTCTGCTACTGCTTCTGCTCCTGCCCCGTATACCTCAGGATAGAACTCCTCTGCTATACCTGGGGACATAATCCGGATCCAGGTCCTCAGGGGATATAGCAAGGTACAAGAATAACTCAAGCCAAAATAAATGCAGTGCAATAATGAATGAAACAATAGGGTAAACTATGTAACCAGCTATGTGAAATGCAAGTGAGAGCATCACTAGTACTCAGGCTGAGACCACTACAAGCTCTGTATCGGGGAGCCGGGTAGCAGTAATATCACGTAATGTGCCTAGCTCTGATGTAGAGTCTACGGCCACACAATAATAAATATATATATAAAATCAGTCTGTAGCTTGTGTGTCTCTCCCCACCCAATGTAATCACACATTTCATGTCCACAACGTCTCATGTCCATGTCACGCAAGATCATATCTAATGCAGCAAGTCATATGACAGCTATGAATATAAAATCTATGTCACAAATCTTATAGCCTATACATAATCACCATGAATATCTCAGGAAGATTCTGTCTCATAAATAGTATCAGGTGTCCTGTGGTATGATGTACTTGATAATGCAAGCACGAGAATGTATAGGATTTCGATATCCATCTCTAGGTGACGTTACACAACTCCACGTACGGGGTTGACACCCGAATCTTGTTCGGACGTTAAGTAATATCACATGGTCCTAGGTTGAACAAATACATTATATAACTAAATCAAGGGAATAACATGTAGCAATTACTGCAAGATTGACAAGGTACACTTGCGTAGGGTTTGGATACCAACAGTTGCTTCTGAAACAGCGGGATCGACAGGTACTCCTCCGAATGCTGAAATAAATGTTACCATCATGTTCAGAAGATATCAAATAGCTAGAATTTCCTGTCCATAAGTCCAATTTGGACACAGGGGCAAAAGTGACAGTTTCTGGTCAAGGCGGGGTCCACATGTGGCCCGCTTCGCACCAAAAAATATGCCAGAGATAATATTCTCCAAATTTGTCAAACTTAGTGTCTAAGGGTCCAGAACGATGATACGAACCCAACAAAATGTCCAAAACTGGATTCCGATGAGCCGATCACAAAATCGCCCGTCAAGTAGAGCCGTAGGGCCCACGATACGGGATTTTGTCAACGTTCTCAGAATCAAACCAAACTTGGGTCATAGGACCAGCGTATTGCTACGAATCCGATGGCATAAGTTTTATTTCGATACGACGAGCATACACGAAGTTACAACAAGTTTCAGAACAGGGCCGATACGGAATGTTGTTGACGGATACACGTTGATTTCGGTGTGCACGCACATCTAAATTAACTTCCACGAAATCCTACACGTCCGTATTGACAGTGCGCACCTTTCGGTGAAGTTTGTACATGACCAAGTTATCTCGTTTAGCGGGACGCACCCAGTTCTGAGAAAATTAGGGTTTTATAAAGACCAAGTTTTTGGCCAATTTTACCCTCGAAAATAATACAAACTACAGCTCAATAAATTAAACTAAAAATAGGGTTTAAAACTAGGTTATATGGTCTAAATTACTGTTCAAGCCAATTTTGAAAACATTTAACAGGTTGGTCGTAAAACGGCCACGAACTAGGGAGATCGAGACATTTTCTGAATTTTCAGAAAAGAGAATTTATTTTCCTGATTTTGCATCGCAGTTTGCGATCGCCACAGGACGCGATACCCCGAACGAGTTACACGGGGTTCAAGAGGGTCACACAGGGAACGTGTCACAGCAGACAAAACAAAAAATGAGGCAGCGAGGAGAGAGAAATGCTCACCAGAACAGGACACCAAAATCGACTGAAATATGCGTTCGCGAGGTGGCGCAACGCGGATACGGTGGTGTCGACCGGCGGTGCTGTGCTCGACGTGGTGCGGCTGGACCGTCGCTGTCGTCGAGGTATGGCCGAGGTCATCGTCGGAGGGTCATCATAGCGGGGAGCTTGAGGTCGTCGCCGGAGAGGTGGCGGTGGTGGCTGTGGAGTGGTGGTGATGGTTCGGTGAGGGCGGGGGTTTAAATAGGGGCACGTTGGCCGTTCCGGAGAGGGGATTGGTCGTCGGGGAAGTGAGCAGACGGCGGTTGCGGTCAAGGAAGCGATGAGGCTGGCGGTTGCGGCATGGGGAAGTCGGAGGGACTCGACGATTGGGGAAATCGGGGGTTAGGGTTACTGTAGAGAATTAAATTCGGTCGGGTCGGGTTAACGGGTCAGCGGGTTCGGATCCAAATCCGACCCGCTAGGGTTAATTTGGGTTGGGTTGGTTCAGGATTCGGTTCAGGGTTAAACCGGTTGGTTCAACCCGATTTATTTTGGGTTCAATCTGGTTTATTTTAAAAATAAGTTTTTTGGTCTTTAAAAATAGTTCCGGGGTCCAATAAATTCCAGAAAAAATTGCTGTAAGTCTAATATTTTATTTTACACCAAAAAATATTATGTTTATAATATTTTAATATTTATTTTAATACTTAAACATATTTAATTCAGAAGAACATTTATTTTAATTATTTAAAAATAGCAAAAAATTCCCAAAAAATTATTTTTTAATTTCTAAAAAATTCGGGTGTTTACAGGCTCCAGTGCCGGCTCCGCAGAACCAGGGTCAGAGGCATTTTTCGACCCAATCTCAAGTATACCAGCAACAGAGGCCATAGTAGTATGCGCAGGCCCAAGTCCAACTATAGGCCAGACAAGGAGGTCCATAGCAGATAGGACTAGCACTGAGAGGAAGAGGTCAGGCAATGGCACTCACTGTGGAAGAGCAGTTAGCTTCAGGTGAAGTGGTGGCAGGTACCGTTCTTGTTAACTCTCATTCAGCTTCAGTATTGTTTGATTCAGGTGCATCACATTCTTTTATGTCTGCATGATTTGCGATACGAGTTGGTTTAGAGCCCGAATACTTATCATTAAGACTCAATATACTTAGTGGTAACGGTATCGGGACAGTCGATAGAGTTTATGCATCATGTCGAGTCATAGTGTACGGGCGAGGATTTCTCGCCAGATTGATAGAATTTTTTATGGGAGATTATGACGTCGTCTTAGGCATGGATTGGTTATGTGCTCGATACGCGATGATAGATTTCCATGCTGGCAAGGTTATCTTTCGCATTCTCCGAGAGAAAGAATTCTCATTTTCTAGAGGCGAGACAGAGTCTTCACAAGTAACCTTGAGAATGGCAGTAGCGGAAGAAGTACGATTCCCCAGAGTTGTTGATGAATTCCTGGATGTATTTCCAGAAGAACTTCTAGGCAGACCACCAAAAAGAGAGATTGCGTTTACCATCGATCTATTTCCCGGGATAACCCCAGTATCAGAGAGAGTCTACAGGATGGCGCCTTCAGAGTTAGAAGTCTTATACCGAATGATTGAAGAACTGAGAACCAAGGGATTCATTCATGCTAGTGGATCACCTTGGGGAGCTCCGATGCTACTTGTGAAGAAGAAGGATGACACGTCACGATTGTGTGTTGATTATCGTACCCTCAATGCGGTAACCATCAAGAATAAGTATCCATTGCCTCAGATAGATGACTTGTTCGACCAGTTTAGTGGAGCAACCGTATTTTTAAATATTAATTTATGGTCTAGATATCACCAGATCAGAGTCGGAGAGCAAGATATACCCAAGACGACGTTCAGATCAAGATATGGCCATTAGAAGTTTCTAGTGATGCCCTTTGGGGCAACTAATACGCCAGTAGTATTTATGGATCTCATGAATTATATTTTTATGCCTTACCTGGATAAGTTCATGACAGTGTTCATCGAAGATATCTTGGTGTACAGTCAGAGTGAAGCAGAGCACGAGCATCATCTTAGCAGTTATTCAAATTCTCAGAGAACATAAGTTATATGCAAAGTTTAGCAAATAAGAGTTCTGGCTTGATCATATTTCCTACTTGGGCCACATGATTGCCAGAGGTGGAGTGGAGGTAGATCCCAAGAAGATAGAAGCCGTTAAAATATGGCCAATACCCAGAACAATTGCAGAAGTTCGCAGTTTCCTGGGATTAGTAGGATATTATCGACGATTTATGGCAGACTTTGCTAGAATTTTTGCACCTTTGACGTAGCTAACACGGAAGGATGTGCGCTTTGATTGGACCGATGCATATCAGACCTCTTTTGAGAAGCTTAAGGAGAAATTGATCACAACACCTATTTTGACGCTTCCAGACGGGACAGGTGGATTCCCAGTTTATTGTGATGCGTCCGGCAAGGGACTGGGGTACGTTCTAATGCATCATGGCAATGTTATAGCTTATGCGTCCCGGCAGCTTTGGGATCATGAAAGAAATTATTCGACGCACGACTTTGAGTTAGCAGGAGTTGTTTTCGCACCCAAACTCTGGAGACATTACTTATATGAAGATCGAGTAGAGATTTATACCGATCACAAGAGTTTGAAGTATGTCTTTACCCAGAAGGATCTTAACATAAGGCAAAGAAGATGGCTGGAGTTGATGATAAACTATGATCTTGACCTTCAGTATTATCCTGGGAAGGCCAATATGATAGCGGATGCCTTGATCCGGAGAGCAGGAGCTTATTTTCTTACAACATAGTGAGAGATTTTAGAAGATCTTCAAGAGATGGGCGTATAAGTAGTATTTCTTGGGAATACATCATTGATAGCAGGTCTACAAGTTCAGTCTAGTATAGTGGAAAGATCAAGGTAGCACAGTCAGTAGATGTCAAGCTTCAGCGACTCAAGGCAGAGTGTGAGACATGACGTAGACTAGAACTTAGCATTCCTAATGACGAAACTCTCTGTTTTGGAAATCATCTTTATGTACCTAACGGAGACCTTCGTCGTGAGATTATGTCGGAGGCCCATAGTTCACAATATTCAATGCATCCCGAAAAAACCAAGATGTATAAAGACATTCGTCAGCATTTCTACTAGAATGGAATAAAGTGCGAGATAGCTCGATTTGTTTCTCGATGTTTGGTATGTCAACAAGTTAAAGTGGAGCATCAGAGACCAGCAGGACTTTTTCAACCTTTACAAATTCTGGAGTGGAAGTGGGAGCATATTACTATGAATTTCGTGACAGGTCTACCTAGGTCCCCAGCTGGCAGATATGCTATTTGGGTAATAGTCGACCGACTCACAAAAGTTGCACACTTTCTTCCTTTCAAGGTTGGCCAGTCAACAGAACAGTTAGCCGAGATATACATGAGACATATTTTTAGACTACATGGAGTGCCAGTCAGCATAGTCTCGGATTAAGATTCAAGATTTACTTCTCACTTTTGGCAGAGTCTTCAACAGAGCCTAGGCACCCGCCTGAAGTTTAGTGCATCATATCACCCCCAAACAGATGGTCAGTCAGAGGGAACCATCCAGACTCTAGAAGATATGCTTCATTCATGTATCCTCGACTTTAGTGGTTCATGGGAGGATCACTTACACTTGGTAGAGTTCTCCTAAAATAATAGTTTCCAGGCCAGTATCCAGATGGCACCATTCGAGACACTGTATGGCAGAAAGTACAGATCCCCTATAGCTTAGGATGATATTGGCGAAAGGCAATTGCTTGGCCCCGAAATGATAGCCCAAACAATTGAAGTAGTCAAGCAAGTCCAAAATCATCTTCAAGTAGCACAAGATCGCCAACGTTATTGGGCCAATTCGCATCGGCGACCTCTTGGGTTTTCTGTCAGTGACCATGTATTCTTTCGGATTTTTCCTACTCACGGAGTCATCAGGTTTGGTGTACAGAAAAAGCTTAGTCTGCGGTACATAGGCCCATTCGATATTTTCAAGCAAGTAGGAGATATTTCCTATCATCTTGATCTTTTGCCGTCGCTTCATGAGATATATAATATTCTCTATGCATCCCAACTATAACGGTGTATACCGGATATAAGGCATGTCCTAGATCATTCAGAATTGGTTGTTGGTACCGACCTTTTGTATAAGTAGAGGTTTGTATCCATTTTGGACCGGAGAGAGAAAATTCTCAAGAACCGGACCATTCGTTTAGTCTGAGTTGCTTGGGGACATCACTCACTGGACGAGTCAACTTGGGAGTGTGAGGATGATATTCGAGCTCGATATCCATATCTGTTTGACTCGTGAGGTATACTTACTCGTATATCTCGTACCCTGATCTTGTCTTGTGCATGCTTGCCTTATTCTAGATAGTTTATAGCTTGTGATTAGCACCCGTACCATGATGCTTATTTTATTGTCTGATTTCTGTAGTCTCCTTGCTAGATCCTGTGCCTTATTGAAATTCAGAGGATATAATTTTTCTAAGGAGGTGAGAGTTGTGAGAATCGTCTCATTATCGCATATTTTTTATGATCATATATTATATATGTGTGTTATTGCTGTATATTATTTCTCGTATATTTTTTGGATTTTACTAGCTGCTCTCATGTAATTTATATATTTGTGAATAGTGTTAACCATCCTTGATATATAATCTCTCTCTTTCTCTCTCTTCTCCATTCTTTCAATTTTTCCCTCTTTTTATTTTCTTTTCCTTTTCTCTCCCATCTTCTCTAGCCGAGAGCAGCCCAGACTGGTCCCCCTCCCCTTTCCCTTGGTAATAGTGGTAGTAGTTAGTGGTAGTTTTAGGCAAGTACATCTTGCCAATGAGAAAGAACTTACAATTTTTATTATTGTAAATTTTTTTGCATTTTATTAGTCTATATTATGCATAATGAACTCCTATGCATGTTTGCTTCTTGGTATTTTCGGTTTTGATAGCTTGGTTGGACTAGATAGACATTTTTAGTTTATTGTGTTCTTGATATTTTTATGGTTTTGATCTCTTAAAATTTGTTGTTTTCTAAAACCGGTTGATCTATGTCAGAGAGCATCTGATTTCAAGTGATTTAGAACTTTACTTTTCTGGATTTGGGCTAAAAATAAGGATTTCATAGAGAATCATATTTTTAGGACTTCTAGAAGAGAGATCGCTTGGCTGGCTCGAGCGAAAGCCTTCTAGAAGAGTTTCTCGATCGAAACACAAGACGGTTGATCTGGATAAGTGGACAGAACTTCATTCTTTGATTCTTACATGCCTTAATAATGAATCTGAGTTTTTATAATACTTATTGCTAAGTAGAGAATATTTCTATTATGAATGATAGAACGAGAACATGTATGATAACTAGAGAACTTGAAATGCTTGTCATTGAAAATAATCTTGCCATGAAGTAAAAGAGTAGACTGTTGCATACTAAGTTACATGGACACCGCTATCGAACGAGCCATTACTATGCTAATAAGATGATAAAAGATGCTTGAACATGTTCCTTCATATTATGCTAAACAAGAGTAGAAATGCATGCTTAACTAGAAAAGATAGAAGAACCGTGCCATGCTTGCTTAATTAGAGATCGTTTATATTTTTTTTTGTCATTGATGCTTGATAGATAGAACTGTTATGAATATCTCGTTATATGCTAAATAGAATGATATGAATGATAAGATGAGTAGTGTAGGGATCTTGGGAGTGTGGCTATTAGATACATAAAGAGAAGATTGAACCTATCGATCGCTTGAATAAAAGAGAAATGATTGAAAAGTCTGCTTGTTATGAACATATGCATCATATAGAAATGTTATTAATTGATAGAGAGCATTTATTGCATCGGTCGGGACAACTTATGCACAAGTATCGAGTCTTTCGAGCAGTATCCTGGAGAACTGGGACCGTTCGACCTAGGGGAGGCTATACAAAACACCCTGAGGCAATGTAGTCCTCGTTATTAGGCGGGTGTTATGTCTATTAGTTAGCTGGTTCACATGTCAAAGCAGCCATCTTTGAGCGTATTTTTAGTATAGTGCAGGACCATGATAACACCGCTACTAATCATGGTTTTCATGGGCCATCATATAGTCAGGTAGCATAATAGGCTAGCCTTCTTGCATACCTAACTGTTTGATGCAGAGACAAACAAGGAGTAGAACCTTTATGTATATGAATTTTTTTGCTAACTTGTATGTCTATTGTAGGGATAACTGTTCGACCATGGGCAATGATCACTGAATAAGTGATCACTTGTATTCCTTATGTTCCTTATCATAAATGTTAAATGAGATATATATGTTTTACTTGAATATGTTGCTGCCCCCTTGAATAAATTGACTAAGTCCACTAGATGCACCTTAGTCTTGAATTGAGATGAACAATCCACTAAAGATAGCTTATATTCCTAAAGAGTTAATCGAATATGGCTCACGATACATCATACGTACTGCACGATAGAATATTGTCCCAATAGTATGCTTGAATGTACTGAATATGCAAACTGTTTTTAAGAATATATTTTCGAAAGAAGTAATCTGACTCTAATCTAGTGCTGCATGAAATGAACCAAGGTAAAAGTAGCAAGATTACTAGTAGTAATATTTTGCCACATGCTTACTTAGTGTTGTTTTTAGAGAGTGTTGCATATGTTCGTTGATTTTATACTCACCAGTACTTTACCCAAAGTGCTGACCCCTACCAGTTTGTTTGTTCGCATGTACTGGATCGTCCGAAGAAGCGATAGCCGAGCCTCAGGCCCAGGACCTAGAAATATGGAGTCGATGCCTTGAGCTGTATCGAGATATTTTGAGATACTTTTATATAAAGGGATGTAATATATGGAATGATATCATTGTATTTTGAGAGAGATAGCTTGAGCGAATTATAATCTCGGCCAAGCGCCGCTTGTAACACTTTGAATACCAATAAAGAGCTTGTTTTCGTATGTCATTTTGTTCTTTACTTTTCCACAATAATGTGCCGCTGCTTCCGTCATGAATAGCTTACTTGCCCTTGTTCAAAGATTTGGCCTTGTGCAAGCGAAACCAAGGCTTGCACGGTATCACTCCCATGTGAGGATGATCGGTTCCGCAAGACGCTAAGCGAGGACGATCGGACCCTTGCGGGAATCGGGGCATGACATAATGGTATCAGAGCAACTCGACACTATGGCCATTCTTCTGCTTAGCTTCAACTCAAGATGTTCCTTGCCACTTGATATCGTTGCCGCAATGAGCGTTCCATATAATAAATTCGTAAATATTCTCGAAGGTGCTAGCAAAAGTTTTTTGGATTATTTTATTGCTTGAGATGTGATTTATGATTTTTGATGGCTAGAGTTTTATTGAGTTCTTGATTGCTAGAGTTTTCAATTGAGGATGGTGAGGGATGAGGACTATCGCTGCTATGGATATCGAAAGTTTCTCTTTGAGTTTCGATTACAAAACTTTTTCTTGGTGGGTAAGTATGTAGTGCTCTGTTTCTTGTTGGCACAAGAGATATCGCTTGGCTGGCTTGAGCGAAAGCCTTCTCGAAGAGTTTTTCGATCAAAACACAAGACGATTGATCTGGATGAGTGGGAAGAACTTCATTATCTAATTTTTGCCGCCTTAATAATGAATCTAAGTTTTTTTAATGCTTATTGCTAAATAGAGAATGTTCGTATTATGAATGATAGATCAAGAACCTGTATGATAACTAGAGAACTTGAACTTTTTGTCATTGAAAAGAACCTTGCCATATTAAGTAAAAGAGTAGACTGTTGCATACTAAGTTATACGGACACCGCTATCGAATGAACCATTGCTATGCTAATAAGTTGAGTAAAAGATGCTTAAACATATTCTTTCATAGTATGCTAAACAAGAGTATAACTACATGCTTAGCTAGAAGAGATAGAAGGACCATGCCATGCTTGCTTATTTACAGATCGATTATATGTTTGCTTGTCATTGATGCTTGATAGATAGAACTTTATTAATATCTTGTTATATGCTAAATGGAATGATATGAATGATAAGACTAGTAGTGCACCCTGAGGATCGGTCCTACGGGATCTTGGGGGGTGTGGTTATTAGATACGTAAAGAGAAGATTGAACGTATCGATCGATTGAATAAAAGAGAAATGATTGAAAAGTCTGCTTGTTATAAACATGTGCATAATATAAAAATGTTATTAATTAATAGAGATCATTTATCGCATCGGTCGGGACAACTTGTGCACAAGTATCGGGTCTCTCGAGCGATATCCTGGGGCACTGGAATCGTTCGGCCTGGGAGAGGCTATACGAAACACCCTGAGGCAATGAAGTCCTCGTTATTAGGCGGGTGTTATGTCTATTAGTTAGCTGGTTGTCACTAACACATTTCTAGATGAGGGTATTTTGGTCGTTTAGTATAATTATTTTTTGTGATTAATATTTAATTATATTATGCTATATATTTATATTGTGCTTGTGCTAATTATTTATAGTTAGTTGACTAGCCTATTAGTTAGACTTGTCATTAGTGGACCCATTAGTTAGTCATGACAACATTTAGAGCCCAACATGAGACCAAGACCATTAGGCCATCATCCTTAGTTAATTAAACAGATTAGTTTAATTTGTATTAGTTTAGAGTCATTCCAATATAGCCCTTCTTAATTATTCTTCATAATTAGCTAGAGAGGGGCACCTTAGACAATTAATGTTGCTTGGAGGGGAAGAAAGGAGGGGCCGACCACATAAAGGCATTCTAATTCTCTCTCCTCTTTATTAGTTTATTTCATTTAGATCCCCAATTATGTTTTTTCCAAAATTGAGTCATCCCTCCACCAAATTTAACCCAATTCACACTCATTTTCTCTCAATTTAATCATCTAAAAAGCGTTGGAGCTTGAATTGCAAGGAGCACCTGAAGGAAGAGAAATTAACAAGAAGATCGTGTCCTAATTATGTCCATTGAGTATTTTATTGGAAATTCATCTCCCAACAGGTAAATTCTGAATCTTTTCCTTAAATTAGACTCTAATTCATGCATTTAACTATTTAGAATCATCTCTTGGCTTAAGTCTAACCATAGGATCAAAAATTTGGTTCATATAACTTGTATTGTAAAAGTTATATCGTAATTTATGTCCAATTAGGGCAATTAATAGATTGACACATCAATTGTGTGTCATGAGACCAATTAGATCTAATTAGACTTAGATCGGTATTGTAGTACTAAGTACGTGTCTCCAATTGGACACGAGTAGAGCGTATCATGGTATTTTATGATACGGTATGATTCGAGACTCATTTTTTGGTGTTTTGTATGAATGCTCTTCAATTCCTAATGTGACTAGTTGTATTAGTTATTAATATATGTATTTGATTTGTATATATGTTTATTGTGGAGAATTATGAGTTTTAGCTTTTCATTTGAGGGTGTATCATTGGCATCTTGGTGATGCACTTGAGGTGTTTGCCTAATTAGCATGCTATGTGTCTATATATATATATATATATATATATATATATATATATATATATATATATATATATACAAAGTATTTAGCAATTTATATTGAGATATTTGAATATATTTATATCTATCTGTGTGATTAGCTATAGATGGGTGACTGTGTGTGCTCAGTTAACTTTACTGTGTGTGTGAAGCAAATGAGACAGTGAGGAGATGTGTGCAGGTGGTTTTGAAAGTAGTGAGGGAGAAAACTGACTGTGACAGTAAGTTTATACAGTATGTGTGTGTTGATTTTGAGTGTGCAATGATGCACATGTGTTTGTGGGTACACTGATACACAGGATTTTGGTATTAGGGTTAAGGAGGTATCGGGTTCAGGGAGAACAGTCGGGTTGAGTCTACTGCTACATGAGGTAGCAGCAGCAGCTAATGCTAACTGCAGTAGCATAGCAGTATCAGTAGCAGCAGCATAGATAGTAGCAGTAGCATAGCAGTATAAGTAGCAGCATCATAGGCAGTAGCAGTAGCATAGCAGTATCAGTAGCAGTATCAGTAGCTACTAATGCTAAATGCAGTAGCAATAGCAGTATTGGTAGCAGCAGCATAGGAAGTAGCAGTAGTATAGCAGTATCAGTAGCAACATCATAGGCAGTAGCATAGCAGTATCAACAACAACAGTTGCATATAGGTGTGTGAAGGTTGCTCGAGCATTAGCTCAACAATAGTAGTGGCATCACTATGACAATGTTTGTGAGGGAATTCCTGTGTAATTAGTATGTGTGTTCGAGTGATGTTTGTGTGTTCAGTTGTCTGTTAGTTATGGGAGGAGTTTATGTGTTAGGATGTTAGTATCGGTAAGTTGCAATTAGTATAAGGTTCAGTTAGTAGGTTAGTGTATGCTTAGTTAGGATTAGTTCAGCTGGTAAATGTCAGTTAGTTAGTGTATCAGTTATCATTAGTATATTAATATTAGTTATTGAATGTTAGCCAAGGTATTTTGATACCAAGTTCATAGTTAATATAAGTAAGTATATAACTAAGGTATTTACTAGTACTAACTAAAATTAACTTAGAAACTTAGATAATAACCTTGTATAGCTAAAATAAGCTAATGTTAGCTAGTTAGTGGCCTTGCTTGACTTATATTGACTAGTTTGACCTTATTGGACCTAGTTTAGCTACAAATGGCCTAGAAATGCATGTTTTAGTGCATTAGCTCATTTATCACTTTATTACACCAATTTGACATGCCATTCATATTTAGGTGTGTGTGATAGCAGATCGGATACCGTGATATACTATTTGCTTATGACCACAGGCTAGTATATTCTCTGATAGTTTTCTTATTTGATAGCCTGTATGTATCATGTATTTAGTATTGATATATTTGATTCTTGACACGATGGTTTCACGGATTGGTATACGTGGATCTTGGTCATAAGATGTTATTATCGTGGTTACTCAGTGATCATCGTGTCGTACTTCGTGATTACTCAGTGATTACTGTGATATCTTAGTGATTATATAGACCATGATCATAGTGCATGATATTATAGACCGTGCAATGTGATATACGTGTTATAACATATCGTGATTTGGATCCGTGTACTAGTCGGGGGTTGGGGAAGTATTAGTGGATATGTGATCATGCCTTATAGTCCATGATTTTGTATAGCCCGTGATAGTTAGCAGATCATGTCACTCTCGTGTGATCTCGCTAGCTCACCTTTTATATATAGCCCGTGTCAGGCCCAAGCCGATTACATTATCTTACTAATATTTTAAGGCACAGTTATATATATTGTTTCCTCTATTCGAGTTTATTATATTATTGTTCCTCACCATATTATTCTCAATTTTTGCCATTATTTATCGTGATTCTCTTTCTCGTGATACATGCTATTTCAGTTACTTCTATCATTTATTTTTATTGTATTATTGTTTCATAGTTTCTGTCAATTATTGGAACTGCTATTTGGGTTATACTTCGCTCCAATCTCGACTGGATATTTTTTTCAGATGAGTTATTAGATGACTGGTGTCCTACGCACTATGGTCCACAGAATAACAAGCCAGTTGAGTTATCACTCGTAGAGCCGGTTGAGTTACTTACAGCAGTTGATGAGGCATAGTTAGTTTATTATTGATATTATATATGTCAGTTAGACTTTGGCATTGTATTATTATTTGATGTCTTGTATTGAGATTAGACTTGGACTTGTGATTTATTTATGGCTTATTTTCTTTTTTTCTATTTCATATCGTGCCTTATCATTCCCTAGTTTGTTATTGTGATTGAGTATTATTTACCATTACCATATTATTATATTATCCTCTATTTGGAGTTGAGATAGCATAACAGGTACCTTATATATATATTGTATGAGATATTTAGATAGTAATGTTGACCTAGACAGCGTTCTACCGTCGATGCTGCAGCGTAGGCTGGACGTACCCATGTACTTGTATCCTTACACTAGGTGCGGGTTGTGACACATTTTTATGGTGCAGGTCAGGCTTCGCATCTAGTGCGATGTCTCAGTAGTAGTACTCAGACTTAGAGTATTACTACCAGTCTATTATAGGATATAGGACTAAGGATATAGGATGAGAGGATACTCAATCACTACTAGAAAATATTTATATCTATTGATATTTATATCTTTATCATTCAGAATAATTATTTTCTTTGGAATATTACTATCCTTCCTTGGTATTATCGTATCTTGCGCAATATTTATTTCTTTGTTGAAATTTGTCTTCAGGATGCCTCCGAAGACTCGATCGCAGCGTTCTTGAGCAATCTCGACGAGGTCCATTAATTCATCACCTCAGATAGAGCCAACAATGACTATCCCATCTTCTTCCACCCAGAGGATTGCTTCATCAGTCCAGGTGGGCATTTCAGTAGTAGCTTTTGGGGGTGCTCCACTACCAGTTCTGAGGACTGTTCCATCAGTCACTGCCATACCCCAGAACTAGAATACTGGAGAGCGGGAGAGTGACTCAGCCAACCACACCTTATGGAATACTGAAATAACCCACAATATGCTAAGGTTATCTAGAGACAAGGGGGTGCATTCTACCATCAAGTCACCTAAGGTCAAGAATATCTATGTCTCAATCATCAACCAAGAACAATAAGAATGAACATATAAGATAAAGAAGTTAGGCATCCCTAACGCTCTATCAGAATGATCATGAAACTAGTTATATAGGATAGTACACTAGTATATTGTCAAGAGTACATGACTGTTAGTCAGCCGTGATCTGAATAATATACAATCATGTAGAGGAACTAATGTCCAGATAAACCGGCTAACAGGTGTCGTTGGCTAAACGCCAAAAGGTAATACAAAATAATACCCATAGTGGGGAAGAAGAAACCCACTCAAGTTCCTCGACGAACATCCTCCTGGTGTGCGCCATCGGTCAGATACAGGACAGGATTCTTGGGCTCTGCTACTAAACCTGGCCAAACAAAACCAGCAGGGTCAGGCCCCGATAGCAAGTACCACAAAGGAGTACAAGTAAAAGAAGTAAAAAACAATAAAGTACATAAAATAGGAAAACCGTGCCATAACTGCAAGCGTATAACCTTTCATCGGAGCAGTACGACACATCTACAACCAAACAAGGACAACAGGTGTCGCACTACTCCGAGACCAGGTACGACTCACCAATTATGAACACAACAAAGATACAACCCATCAATATAATCCAGGGCACACATACCATAATACAAGCTAAGATATAGATATAATATGAAGCTTTGGTACACGACCTATTATGACACATTGGCGCAACTCTACAACTAAACAAGGACAAGGGTTGAACTATCGCACCATAATAGTTCATGTCCCTAGACTACCAGCAAATACTCTTTTAGATCAGCCAATCAATCATACGACTTGTTATGTGGAGTCTGAGTTATCTCAGAAGAATAATGCAATATTGGAATTCTTAGATCATACTGATGGTGAGGCGGGCTGGCCGAGCCAATAAACGCATAGCACATAGTATGTAAGCACCGGTCCCTCGTAAGTCCACCACACAAGTAATCATATAATAATATATAATATAGCATGATACTGCACTCTACTACCGTAGATGATATACGGTATCCGTTGGGGACCAACATGATGCCCTAGGACATATGTCCTAATGGTAGCTACCACTCATGATCTCGAGATTTTATTCCCTCCAAATGATCTACAAGTTCAGTTACTTAATTATCCCTATAGTTATTAGAATATCGTATCGTGGTTATACGATCATCTTCCTTAGATAACGCACTATGGTACGTGTACACTAGGTACGAATCCATATTATTGCTCGAGAGCCAAATATGGATTCCTCCAAACTTAATGCAACAAATCAATCAAACAAACATCCTAACCACGCTATGGTTGTTGACCCACATACCATGTCTGTGCTGGAGAAATAATATAATAATATCATATGTCACGTAGTATATGAGGCATTCTCGATGCGCAACCCGAAACATGTAATCTCATTGCATGTAGCAAGTTATATCACATCTCAGTGCACATTATAATAAATGTACATGTAGCACGTAGTAATTGTATCAGCACAGATACTAAAAATTGGGTCGAATCACCAAACTTACAGTTGGTCGTATGAGCCTTATCACATTGGGACACTTGGTCAAAAATATAATCTCCTCAAATCAGGTACACAGATTATCAATCAATTGGAAGCCTAAATTTATGATATAAAATTCTTGAATTAATAATTTTGCCATCGAATGTGAGTTACAAAAAAAATTGTGAACTACTCTGGAGCAGATCCACAATCCTTAAACCAAACAATGACCAAAATTGTAGATTGTCTCTCGAGCAGAACTATGCCCCTCACTCGATTCAATGAACAAAAAAATAAGTTAATATACTAATCTGAGTCTACTTTGGGTTGCTACATGGTCTACTACAACATATAATCATACTATACACATAGTCAGTTCTAGCACATATCCAGGTCTAGCACAGTCTGGTTACTAAGTTCATTCTCATCCTTAGAATAACACAAGCAAGAAGCCACGATCAACCATATAGGGTACGATAAGAAACATTCCAAATAAAAACTAAACAAAGAAATCGTGGAACGTGTACATAGATTACTAGGGTCGCATAGGATCACATACGCGCATAAAAATTGCACACATGGATTGTCGCATGGGACAGACCGCATGCATTGATCAAGCACATGAGCAATTGGCCACATGGAGGAGCTGGCCGTATGCTGCCCCAGGACGCATACTACCCTATTCGACCGAATATGGCACTAGGCCGCATGCTCTGTCACTACCATATTTTCTAGAAAAGGGTATTTTAGTAATTTCATAATTAATTAAATATTGTGCATGATAAATAATTATTTGTTGTATTATTTAATTATTGTTAGATGTTAGTTATTTATTTTAGACTTGTGTTAGTGGACCTAACTAGTTTAGTTTAGACTCATGGACCAACATGGATTAATTGTTAGAATTTAGCCCATTTAGAAAGCCCATTAATTAGGAGGAGGATTAATTTAATTAAACCATTAGAATAGAAGCTTCCCTCCTTAATTATTTCTTCATGAGAGGCCCCAATGGGTATAATGGACATTACATAGTAGCTTGAGGAAGGGGTAGAGGGGGCCGGCCTATTAAAGAAGAGGGGGAAAGTTTCTCTCTCCTCTTTTTATTTGAAAACTAGATCTAGAATTTTTCTCAACCAAATTCCTCCATTTCTATATAATTTTCCTACCAAATTTTATCCTAATTTCTTTCCAAAATCACCAATGGAGACTAGTAGAGCAAGGATCTAGAAGGAGGAAGCAAGGATCTACAAAGAGGTGCAAGGATCTACAAGTTTGAGGCCAACTTCATCATATTTGGAGGTTGCATTGGGAATCCATCTCCCAATAGGTATAATTCAGTTTTTTTCCTTAATTTAGATTCTAAATCTAAGATTTAACCAAGAAAAATTAACCCATATGCATAGGCTACCCATAGAATTTGGTTTTGTATTCATAGGAGGCCTATTGAGAAAGTTATGGTACTTTTGTGTCAATTTTGGGAGAATTCCGAGATTGACATTTGTTGTGTGTGTCAATTGGTCCAATAGATCAATTTGGCATGTGCTTGTGTATTTGGGGCTAGTGTCGTGTCCATAATTGGGTATGTGTAGGTCGTATCCCAACAATTTGGTGATACGTGTTGATTTTGGGATTTTCCCTCCGACACGGGACTTTGAGCATGTCATATTTTGACATGGACACGTAGATTTGTGTTTGACTCTTCGTATTGTTCATAAATAATATATTAGACTTGCTCGTGCCCTTCGGGATACGTTTGGATGTGTGGTAGACTCATATCGCAAGCGTATCATAGATCTAGTAGGATATGGGGTGATCCGCTCCATGTGTTTGTGCAATTTAATTCTAGATCTATTCTAAATTGTTCTTAGTCTTGGTGATGTATATATATATATATATATATATATATATATATATATATATATATATATATATATATATATATATATATATATATATATATATATATATATATATATATTGTTGTGTATATATATTTATGTATTAGTGTGTCATAGATCTATATATCTATGTGTTATATATTGTGTAGCTAATTCTGTACATATGTATTAGTTTTTAACTGTAGTAGTATATTTATATATGTATTGTGTGTGTGTGTACATATATGTGAAGTTATATATATATGATACTATATATGTGTATGTTATGTTATATGTATTTATTGTGTACATATATATGTATGTGGAGGTGTATGTATGTATACATAGTTATATAAGTTGTATATATATATATATATATATATATATATATATATATATATATATATATATATATAAGAGGATGAGAGAGGGGACAGCAGCTTTGGTGACAGTTTAGCGTCACAAACAGCAGCAGCAATGGCAACAAACAGCAGCAGCAATAGCAACAACGACAGCAATAGTGACGGCAGCAGCAGCGATCAGCAACAGCAGCAGCTTCCGCGACAACAGCAGCAGCAATATTTGCAACAGCAGCAGGAAACCGTCGCAAAAGCAGCAGTGACAGCAGCAGTATCAACTGTATTAGTAGCTTTTTAGCGACAGCAGCAAGGGTCTTTAGTGACAGTTCTGCAGTTTAGTATAGATATTATGTATTTATTTATAATAGATATATATGTATATATATGGTATTAGTATATATGTATATATATTCCTAATTGGTAATTATGTTTTATTATACTATATTTGTAATAGTTAGTTGTTAGTATATAGTTTATGGGTAGTTAGTATTATATTATAGTCTTGACAATTACCTTGAGATACCAAGGTAAGTATCAAGGTATTTGGGGATACCCAAGGTATTGGGTTTGGGTATCAAGTTTAAGATTTAGTGTTGCGATACCAAGTTGGTTCGAAACCAAGGTATCCATTTAGCATTTGTAATTAGGATTTTATATATTTAATATGGTTGATATGTATATGTGATGCTTTATCTTTTGTTTTACGTATCCTGAGATACGATATCCTAGCATTCTAAGATGTAGCTAGTATGACCTAGATTCTTAGTGTTTGAATCCAATATCTTTGAGGTAGACTCATGCAACCTAAAAATAGGTAGTTTGACCTAGTTGACCATAGTTTGACCAATTTGACTTAGAGTTGACCTAGTTTGACTTTTGAGTTAGAAATGACTTGTTGACCTAGAAGTTGACTAGTTTAACTTATTTTCTTTTTGAAATCTTGTATTGATGTTATATTCCATATCTAGGTCTTCGAGGCACCGTATCAGACATCTATGAGACTATTCTTTGGACTTCAGGCGAGTACATTCTCTGATAGTTTCTCATTTATGATATTCTCTATGTTCATTGTATCTAGTGTAGATATCCTTGTTATCTTGACACAATGGTTACACAGATTGGTATATCCGGATCTCGTCATGAGATGTTATTCCTTGGTATATGGTATATCTTGTGCAAGCCTTGTTTCATTGATTATCATGTACATGTACAAACACTGATTCTCAGAAAGACTAGCTATCTTCTTGGGGAATCTCGTGCTATGGCGTACCATGGTTGGATCTATTATACCAGTCAAGGGTGGGGAGTATTTTAGTGTAGATATGTGATCATACCCTCCTTGTATTAAGTCTTGCTCTTGAATAGTGTTCAATCATACACCACACGTATGATTTGCCAGGCCATAAATCTTGTATCATATTTCCAAGCCGATCACATGTTAAAGCTAGTACTCACACAGTTAGTCATTAGTATTCTTGTTTATTGTCATATTGTTCATTATTGTATTTATTTCAGTATTTCTTTATTGTATATCTCTTGTATCTATTGTGCATCTTGTATATTCATATCTATTTACTGTTATATAGTCTTTATTATTGATTAGAACTGCTGTTAGAGATGTACTATGCTCCTATCCTAACTGGATATATTTTTTCCAGATGACACTGAGGAGTGGTATCCTACACATTATGGACCTCAGGATGTTATGGGCTTAGAGTCAGAGACCCTGGCTCAGGAGGGACTTATCCCAACTGAGACAGATGACCCGGGACTTGTAGCTTCTTAGTATTCTTTTGTACTGGATTTGTCTCCAGCTTATTTGTTACTATTCTTTCAGACTCATTGATGTTATTATTTTAGACTCATGAGTTGTATGTGACTATTCTATTCTTTATCATATTCGTGCTTATTTTTATCTTAGATCTGTGATTGAGTATATTATTTTTGTTGGTGGTTCATTATATTGCAAGATAGATTACCCAGACAACGTTCTACCGCCGATTATGCGGCGTATGCTGGGCGTTGTTCCTAACTTTTATCCCTACATTGGGTGCGGGTCGTGACACATTTTTAGTGGTGGCCCTTGCAGGTCTTTCATCGAGGTCGCAATTAGTGCGATTCATAGTGGTGCTCTAAATTAAGTACTATTATGAGCCTGTGTCAGGATATAGGCTATAGGCTAAGAATACTCAATCACATTTAGGAAAAAATTCTTTTGATCCATTCAACTATTCTCCTTTGATATTGATACTTGATCTCTTAAAACTGTCCTTTCCTTGAGTGTCTTACATCATGTGCCATATTGATTCTTTCTTTCGCTCTGTCTCAGGATGCCACCTAAGACTAGATTGCAGCAGAGGAGAGCAGTTTCTGAGAGGTCTGTGATGTCTCGAGGGCCTACACCAGTCACTTCTCCGGTGATTGGAGTATCAGCAGCTTTCAGAGGTCCACGACCTACTCAGAGGACTATGCCAGCTGTATCTAAGGGGTTTTCACCTCCACCTTCCATTTCTCTTAGAGGCGACACAGATGTTTACACTGTTTTGGGAGATGCTCGAGGCATAGAGCACTCAGTCTGAGGCACATCAAAGGTAGACCGACGTTTTACGACAGGGCATCGAGAGTGCTCATCAGCTTGATTGTGCCATAGTAGAGAGAGGAGTTCCAGTCCAGCAGCAGGTTGTTCTTCAGGTTGCTCAGATTCGGCCAGGTAACATTCAGGACTTCGAGAAGCTGGAGCCTAGGGTCTTCAAGGGGACGGAGGGCATCGTCTATGCTGATGATTGGCTCGAGGACATTGAGGGTCTTATGAGGATGTCCTGTCTTTCTGAGGATCTGAAGGTTGAGGTGGTAGGACTTCAACTGTTCGACGTCGCCCGTACTTGGTTCAGGAATGAGCCGATTCTTATTGAAGCGGGACAGTCTTGGGAGGTATTCAAGGACCTCTTCAAGAAGAAGTTCTTCGCTCGGACAGACAAGCTAGACTTGGGGAGGCAGTTTGAGAGCCTCATTCAGGGGAGCATGTCTGTGGAGGAGTACGCTGCGGAGTTTGGCAGGCTGAGCCAATTTACAGAGTATTTGGTGAGAGAGCCGGAGGCTCGGGCTATTCATTTTTGTGAGGGTCTAAACTGGGAAGTGAAGATCCTTATTCCGTGTTTTTATGAGACATACTCGAAGATACTTGTGGAGGCACGCAAGGTTGAATGAAAGTTGGGTTTGAAGCCCAAGAGAGACCGTAATTCTTTTCTGGGGGCCAACAGTAGTGCAGTTGTAAAACCCCCTTCCTAGAAAATCGTAAATACCTTTTTTTATTTATTAATTATTAATTAAATTATAGTAATTAGGTCCAAATAGAAGAAATAGATTTTTAATAATTTTTATGTTAGGTGTTCGGGCACTTAGAGGACTTGTGGGACCATCAGAAATTTTTCGAAATTTATTCCATGTAGGAGACCCCTTGAGCAGTTGCTAGCCTAACGATGTGCAATACCCTAAAATATGAAATTTCTTATGAGTATATATATATATATATATATGTATATACAAATATATATATATATGTATATATATTTTATAAAGAAAGAAAAGAAAAAGAAAAGAATTAAATAAGTATTAATAAGTAATTAACTAATACTAAGTATAATAATAATAATAATAATAGAATAGTAATAGTAATAATACTATCACCTACCAGATTTAGCTAAAGTTGCTCCTAGCAACTTGCTATTTGATTGGACCGGCCACCCCACGTTATTCCTTTAGCAACTACTTACCATGGGGCGGCTGTAGCAAATAATTGATAAGACCGTAGCAACTTGTTTACTCCCGCGGACCCATCCAATCCCTCTCTCCCCCTAATATATTATATATATATATATATCTATAGTTAGCTTCCAAAAACCCTAACCTAAACTCCAGACTTCCTCTTCCCATCTAGAGCCATCACCGCAGCCAGAAAAGCCTTCCCAAGCCATCCAATCATCCCGTCGACGCCGACATCGCGAACTGCAGTCTCCCACTCGAGGCACCTTCGCTCCGACGTGTTTTTCCGTTGACTCGCTCATCCAAACACTGTTCCGTTTTAATAGGTATGATCTTTCCTCAACCCTCTCCAGTATTTGTTTTATAGTCAACCTCGGAAAACGTGTGCCCCTAGGTGAAAACAGCGCCCAAGTCGGGGCGAATAGACAGAATTCTGCAATCGCAAAATTCCAGAATGATCACCCATATTGCCGAGTTCGTATCTCCCACCACAGAGATCCGAATTCGGTGATTCTTTTTTATACCTGTAGATTACATGACCTAGTTTATTTTCTGTATTATAACCCTAGGCTAATAGTTGCTGTGGACATAGTTATATTCGTCACAAAACTGCGCGCACCCACTTTTTTTGGTTTTCCAAAAGTTGGAGATCGGAGCGAGCCCCGCCAAACGGGACCGCCCCGCCGTGTGCCAGGTGTACCAAATGGTGCACACAGCATAACGGGACACGTGAAAATTCGTGGGGACTGATTCGGACGCGTGTGCGCGCCGGAATCAGGCCGTATCAGCGGACACATCTCGTGTCGCCACTTTTGTGAAACTCGCGCGTATTTTGTGCACGCATGTCAGAATGCGACGAAACTTGTGCCACTGGACTCGTGGTAACGCGCTGGTCCTGTGACCCAATTTTCACGCATTTCTGAGACGGTTGACCAGATCGCCAATTGGCGGGCCCACAGTTGACTTTTTGGACCAAATATTGTTCGGCTCATCGGAATCCAAATTTGGACATACCGTTGAGTTCGTATTAACATTTAGAGTTGTTTGACCCATAGTTTGTCCCATTTAGAGACTGTTACCCTCGGCACGCTTTTCGGTGCAAAGTGGGCCACACGTGGACCCCACTTTTGCCCAAAATTACCGTTTTGCCCCTGTGTCCAAATTGGACGAAAGGGGTGTGCTTTTTTAGCTATTTTGCTCATTCTGAAAATGTTGGCGATATTTATTTCAGCATCCGGAGACATTTGTTCTGTGGCCATAGCTTCTGGTCCTGTGTATTGGACATCTGGACGTGACATTTTGCAATTTCTTGCCAGGCAAGTATACCTTGCCATTGTACTGTTATTTACATTCCATATGTTGCATGCATCTTTATTTTCTGCCCTTAGTTCATATATTTTAATTGTTATATAAAATGCTCGCGACGGTGACGTCGCGATATATTTTTACTTATGTATTGCATTGACCCTGTACATGAGACTACCCCATTATCATATAGTATCATTAGGTTCATTTGGCCGTGACACATATTTTTACACGAGTTGTGAGTCTCATATAGATCACGGACGCATGTATTGACTGATCATCGGTACGTATGGGCCGTGCGTTAGGGATAACTGCTGTTAGAAACTTTGCATGCTAGTAGACTTGGCAGTTATTAGAGGTCCAGGGACATAGCTTATTATAGTACGGTGGTCCCATCCTTGTACTTGTTTGATTGCAGGATTGGGCTAGGGTACTAAGAATAGGCTATGGACCAAATCGTGTCATGGATGTGACATGCTTAGAGCATGGGGTGGGGAGGACAACAAGTACCGCATTTGAGCTCCTTTGCACTTTTTCTGTGACCCCCGGATTCTCCGCTGGAGATACGGGTGGTGATGACCCATATATATACATTGGCGGGCCTCCGCCGTTCAAAAGACGACGTGCCTTTGGGCCCCTGGCTCTTCAAAAGAGAACCATGTCAAATCCCAGTTTTCAGCCAGATAGCTCACTTGTGGGGAAAGTTGTTCTTAACTGCATTCACTTTAGACGGTTAGGCGACCCCTCTGGATATTTATTTCAGTACTTTATTGGCATGTGTTTAAGTATACTTGTTATGTCCCTCTGAGGACCTGGTCCACTGCCAGGTGTACCTGTTCTTGAGTGTTTGCAGGAGCACAGATTTGGAAGGATATAGATGCTTCGTGGATGTCTTCTCTTCGAGCCGTGATTGGTAGCTGGTACTTATTATTTGAGTGAGTTGTATCTATATTGTATTTACTTTTTCCATTTGAGTTGGTAGTGGATTTGTTTCCACCCAACTATCATCCTTAGATTCTTCTTGTTGAGATCTAGTTTCATAGATACTGGTTATTTATTTCTATATGATTTTGGTGGATGAGATTTAGATTTTGACCTGTGACTTGTATTTCATTTTATACCACTTGTGGATTTTATATTCATATTACAGCGTACGTATGGATTTGGTTTCCATATATTGGAGTTGCCATATCCATGCGGCTGGCATGCTTACGTGTCCTAGTCCTACGTATTTTTGGGACTGGGGCGTGACATGTTTTTATGGTGGCCCATGCAGGTCAGAGCATATTGTCTCGGTTACGTTATTGTACCGAACAAGCCTGCACCTAGGACTAGAATATAGGATCTCATCCATAATTGACTATGATTCATCTTCCTCCTATCTGTTCTATTTGAACAATTGTATCCTGCTTGATTCCTGTGCTTCCCTAATAGTTCCTTGAGTATAGCCTTCTGCTAGAATATAGGAACCCCTGTTATTAGGATGATAATTAGAGTAGCACACCTATTTAGAATACAACGAGATTATAGATACACCACTAAGTTTAGAAAATCCAGTGAACCCTAGAATCCCTTATCCCTATAATTGGTTTACCATTACCCGGATGTATTTTGAGGACTTGAGAGTAATATAGACACTACTAGAGTTAGTTAGAAGTTTACCATCATGGTTGCCCCTAGCATTGAGAAACCAATAGAAAACCAAAGTGAATATTTGGACTGAACCTAACCTTCATAGTTAGATGATATTGGAACTATAAACTTATATCATTGTCTTGTTATTAGTAGACAACACCCTAGGAAGCCTAGAGGAATGTAATCAACACTTCTCCCTTGATCATACCCCGAACATAGCAACCAACGCCCCACTCCCCTTAGAGAACCATGATGCTATCTAGAGCCCTCTATCTTCATTTTTATATTGTTTCCCTGCGACCATAGCGCTCGCTATTTTGCGACGGCTAATTACGTTTCTTCTCTTCATCTTTCAACTTGTGCCATCTGACACTTCGGATAGTAGGCCAAGTAATTTTATTCTTTGTTAAGGGCTCATAGTTTGCTAGGCTTATAGTTGTAGCCTTGAGTGTGAAATTTTATGCTTGGTAGTTAGAACTTGATAAGTTTAAGTTGTTTTGTAGATTGTGACCGATGATTAACCCTTAGTTTTAAATCATGTAATTTGTACCCTCACCTCGATATACGTTAGACCTTTCCCCTTTAACAGCCAGTAACTCTTCTATCCTTACCATTGACACTTGCTTGTAAGTGCTATGATTAAGACTTAAGGTGACCCTTACCAATATAATGCAATAGGATACCCTAATAAATACCAAGATTTTTCCTCATATATCCTAATAAAGAGTTTCTATTTTATTTACATGTGCAAGATTATTTTGTAGGACCCTCTTAAGACTGTCACCGTATTAGTTTAATTCTTATAAGTTGGGTAGTATACCTCACCACCTAGTATTATATAGCCCTTGTGATCCATTGATGAAGTGTAACTAAATGGCATTAATTGTATGCTAACATAAGATGATAGTGTTTATTCAGACTATAGAACTTAGAGGCTCATACCCCTACTTTGTCGACTATCGACTTAGACAAGGAATTAATATGATAACTGTAGAGATTGTAGAGTCTTTTGTTATTGTTGCTTATGTTGTTTTGTTTTTTGCAACTTGAATTATTTGTGACTTCTCTCATCATAATCCAGCGTTATATTTTCTGTGCTACCTTGAATTATGCTGCTATTATAGCCTAGTTTTTGCAAGCTTATTCCTTATCGAGCTTGTTCATGACATATGTATTATTGGGGAGGCCCACAATAATACATTTCAGAATCAGTGTATGAAGGTCTAGCTAACCTTAGTGCGCTCGATTCGCCCTTCGTAATGCTACTTTACGTGGATTGAGATATGTAGTGATTAGTAGACGAATATACTTGCCCTAGGCATGTCTGACATATCGTATCAGTTACATAACTGTACTAATACGAGCAGGCAAACAAAGGATTACCAAAATAGGATTTCAATCCACAACTGCTTTGACAATTTCCAATTGAATTCTTTAAACGCCTTGATCCCAATACTTCTACTCTATTACGCTGCCCTCGAACTCTTTTTATTGATCTTCGTCTTCCCCTATTTCGGAAAGACAAAATCTCGTGCTTGGTATAAGTTTAATACACAGAGAGTGCTAGATATACCCCGTAGGCCGATCACATACTTGAGGATTATTCTTTTGTAATTAAGGACATATCATATGTGATATGATCGGCGTTGAAGTTTCGAGGATTGAACGACATGAGTAAATAAAGTAAGGGATATTTTCTTAGGATATATATATAGCCTTATGTGATAAATGGGTAAATTACAAGTTGGGTAGTAGTGCATTGTCAACTCGGGAGGAATTTCTTTAGATTATGATCGAGTAAGACTAGATTGTGAGAGGTTCAAGCCATTATAATTTTGAGAAATTTAGAAGAATAACTAAGATGATGAGGATCAATGAATTGATATTGAGGACCCAATATTTATACCTTAAGTGCATGAGTTAAATTTTGAACAATGAAGGTAGAATCACCAATTTGAATTTAGAGGATAAATATAGAATTTCAGACTTAAATATTGGTGGACTGCATTTAAATTTTTTTTAATTTGGTGATTTGAGTTAAGAATTAAAATTTTGGTTGGACAACCTATTTGAAATAATGAGGATGTGAATGGAATTAAGGAGTTGAGGCATACAAAATTTTTATAAGTGAAAATGGGAATATATTGGACTCAAACCACTTCTAAAGGAGATTATGATAGTTAGAGATCGTGAGGTAAAAGTTATATGCGTATGTAAATCTTGGAGATGTTATGTGGATATGGATAATTTGAAACAAGGGGAGAAGAGATAACCATAGGTTAAATTTTGATTGGAGCAGTGGACATCTTAACCTAGAAGTGATTGCCATGGATATGATTAGGATTTTAGTTATCGCAAGAAGATTGCGACTGACTGCCTTATTGTACATAAAGGATTAACCGATTCTGCCTTATTTCAATTTTGAGGACGACATTGTCTTAAGTTGGCTGAATTGTGAAACCCCCTCACCTAAGAATTTGACCTACTCGGCTTAGATAGTGAGACTGAGGCTAGCACGAATCCACTTAGAAATAGAACACAGTATTTTTATATAGTTTACAACATGATATCACTTGACACGCCTTACCGTGCTCCGATAATTGGAGCACTACACTAGCCACTGCCTTCCTACAAATTCTACACCCTTATCCTAGACATGCCCAATCATCCAATTCTCACCTTTGTGCAACTTTCCAATTGTTGGACGCTTTTATGCAAAAGAGCATTTATGTGTCCACACCATTGGACATGACACATGAAGAAACCTATTTTTCGCTCATATGGATTTATCCATGAATTTTTTTTCGGGATGTGCGACGTGCAACATCGCCCACCCCTTTAAACCTAGCCTTGCATTTAACCAATGCAAATCTTATACCATCATTGCATTCTATTGTGGCTTAATTTTAATTTCGAGGACAAAATTTTTATAAGTTGGGTAGAATGTAAAATCCCCTTCCTAGAAAATTGTAAATACCTTTTTTTTATTTATTAATTATTAATTAAATTGTAGTAATTAGGTCCAAATAGGAGAAATAGATTTTTAATAATTTTTATGTTAGGTGTTCGGGCACTTAGAGGACTTGTGGGACCATCAGGAATTTTTTGGAATTTATTCCATGTAGGAGACCCCTTGAGCAGTTGCTAGCCTAACGATGTGCAATACCCTAAAATATAAATTTTCTTATGAGTATATATATATATATGTATATACAAATATATATATATATGTATATATATTTTATAAAGAAAGAAAGGAAAAAGAAAAGAATTAAATAAGTATTAATAAGTAATTAACTAATACTAAGTATAATACTAATAATAATAATAGAATAGTAATAGTAATAATACTATCACCTACCAGATTTAGCTAAAGTTGCTCCTAGCAACTTGCTATTTGATTGGACCGGCCACCCCACGTTATTCCTTTAGCAACTACTTACCATGGGGCGGCTGTAGCAAATAATTGATAAGACCGTAGCAACTTGTTTACTCCCGCGGACCCATCCAATCCCTCTCTCCCCCTAATATTATATATATATATATATATATATCTATAGTTAGCTTCCAAAAATCCTAACCTAAACTCCAGACTTCCTCTTCCCATCTAGAGCCGTCACCGCAGCCAGAAAAGCCTCCCCAAGCCATCCAATCATCCCGTCGACGCCGACATCGCGAACTGCAGTCTCCCACTCGAGGCACCTTCGCTCCGACGTGTTTTTCCGTTGACTCGCTCATCCAAACACTGTTCCGTTTTAATAGGTATGATCTTTCCTCAACCCTCTCCAGTATTTGTTTTATAGTCAACCTCGGAAAACGTGTGCCCCTAGGTGAAAACAGCGCCCAAGTCGGGGCGAACAGACAGAATTCTGCAATCGCAGAATTCCAGAATGACCACCCATATTGCCGAGTTCGTATCTCCCACCACAGAGATCCGAATTCGGTGATTCTTTTTTATACCTGTAGATTACATGACCTAGTTTATTTTCTGTATTATAACCCTAGGCTAATAGTTGCTGTGGACATAGTTATATTCGTCACAAAACTGCGCGCACCCACTTTTTTCGGTTTTCCAAAAGTTGGAGATCGGAGCGAGCCCCGCCAAACGGGACCGCCCCGCCGTGTGCCAGGTGTACCAAATGGTGCACACAGCATAACGGGACACGTAAAAATTCGTGGGGACTGATTCGGACGCGTGTGCGCGCCGGAATCAGGCCGTATCCGCGGACACATCTCGTGTCGTCACTTTTGTGAAACTCGCGCGTATTTTGTGCACGCATGTCAGCATGCGACGAAACTTGCGCCACTGGACTCGTGGTAACGCGCTGGTCCTGTGACCCAATTTTCACGTATTTCTGAGACGGTTGACCAGATCGCCAATTGGCGGGCCCACAGTTGACTTTTTGGACCAAATATTGTTCGGCTCATCGGAATCCAAATTTGGACATACCGTTGAGTTCGTATTGACATTTAGAGTTGTTTGACCCATAGTTTGTCCCATTTAGAGACTGTTACCCTCGGCACGCTTTTCGGTGCAAAGTGGGCCACACGTGGACCTCATTTTTGCCCAAAATTACCGTTTTGCCCCTGTGTCCAAATTGGACGAAAGGGATGTGCTTTTTAGCTATTTTGCTCATTCCGGAAATGTTGGCGATATTTATTTCAGCATCCGGAGACATTTGTTCTGTGGCCATAGCTTCTGGTCCTGTGTATTGGACATCTGGACGTGACATTTTGCAATTTCTTGCCAGGCAAGTATACCTTGCCATTGTACTGTTATTTACATTCCATATGTTGCATGCATATTTATTTTCTGCCCTTAGTTCATATATTTTAATTGTTATATAAAATGCTCGCGATGGTGACGTCGCGATATGTTTTTACTTATGTATTGCATTGACCCTGTACATGAGACTACCCCATTATCATATAGTATCATTAGGTTCATTTGGCCGTGACACATATTTTTACACGATTTGTGAGTCTCATATAGATCACGGACGCATGTATTGACTGATCATCGGTACGTATGGGCCGTGCGTTAGGGATAACTGTTGTTAGAAACTTTGCATGCTAGTAGACTTGGCAGTTATTAGAGGTCCAGGGACATAGCTTATTATAGTACGGTGGTCCCATCCTTGTACTTGTTTGGTTGCAGGATTGGGCTAGGGTACTAAGAATAGGCTATGGACCAAATCGTGTCATGGATGTGACATGCTTAGAGCATGGGGTGGGGAGGACAACAAGTACCGCATTTGAGCTCCTTTGCACTTTTTCTGTGACGCCCGGATTCTCCGCTGGAGATACGGGTGGTGATGACCCATATATATACATTGGCGGGCCTCCGCCGTTCAAAAGACGACGTGCCTTTGGGCCCCTGGCTCTTCAAAAGAGAACCATGCCAAATCCCAGTTTTCAGCCAGATAGCTCACTTGTGGGAAAAGTTGTTCTTAACTGCATTCACTTTAGACGGTTAGACGACCCCTCTGGATATTTATTTCAGTACTTTATTGGCATGTGTTTAAGTATACTTGTTATGTCCCTCTGAGGACCTGGTCCACTGCCAGGTGTACCTGTTCTTGAGTGTTTGCAGGAGCACAGATTTGGAAGGATATAGATGCTTCGTGGATGTCTTCTCTTCGAGCCGTGATTGGTAGCTGGTACTTATTGTTTGAGTGAGTTGTATCTATATTGTATTTACTTTTTCCATTTGAGTTGGTAGTAGATTTGTTTCCACCCAACTATCATCCTTAGATTCTTCTTGTTGAGATCTAGTTTCATAGATACTGGTTATTTATTTCTATATGATTTTGGTGGATGAGATTTAGATTTTGACCTGTGACTTGTATTTCATTTTATACCACTTGTGGATTTTATATTCATATTACAGCGTACGTATGGATTTGGTTTCCATATATTGGAGTTGCCATATCCATGCGGCTGGCATGCTTACGTGTCCTAGTCCTACGTATTTTTGGGACTGGGGCGTGACAGCAGTATCTGCCAAACGTCCTCATTTCCAGTCCAGGACTTTCCAGCAGCCGCAGCAGCACCAGACTCCAGCTAAGGCGCCGGTTCACCAGGCACCACAGCAGCAGAGACAGTTACAACAAGCTTTCTGCCATTACTGCAAGAAGCCCGGTCATATCTGGGAAGTTTGTAGGAGGAGGCTAAGAGTTTGTTTGTATTATGGTACTGAAGGGCATCAGCTGAGGGAGTGTCCTTCCAATCCTCGTCGTGCAGTTCAGGGAGCAGCTTCAGCTTTGAGGGTACAGACGAGACCACCTGCAGAACAGCCGAGGGGACCGCTTCCGACACAACAGCAGTGTTATGCCCAGCATTAGCACCAGGGAGGTGCACATCAGGGATGAGCGTTTGCTATGACCGATGAGGAGGACGAACCCACTGGAGATGTCATTGCATGTTCTATTCTTCTTGATTCCATTCCAACTTTAGCTTTGTTTGATACTGGTGCTTCCCATAGTTTTGTATCTATTTTTTTTGCTTTGAAGCATGGTTTGGTAGCTGAGTCTTTGCTTAGGACTTGCAAGATCATGACCAGGGGAGGCATTATCCTGGTTAATGATATTTGCAAGGATCGAAGAGTTACTCTAGGAGGCCGGGAGTTGAGTGCGTGTCTACTTATAATACCACTTTCGAGCTATGATATTGTACTCGGGATGGATTGGTTGAGTAGGCACCGTGCTAGTATAGATTGTAGAAGAGGTAGAGTTTTGTTTGGTCCGCCAGGAGAGCCAGAGTTTGAGTTTGCTAGAAGAGCTGCAGAGCAGGAAGAAGGCATTATTTTTGGAGCTTTGGTGGAAGACAAGGAGTTGCCGCATCCGTTGATAGCAGAGTTCTTGGATGTGTTTCCTGAGGAATTGCCAAAAATTTTGCCAGATTGAGATATTAAATTTTTTATAGACTTGGTTCCAGGTGCAGAACCAATTTTGCAATATGTTTATAGAGTAAACAACAGTGAGCTGGTCGAGCTGAAGAAGCAGGTGGACGAATTACAGGATAAGGGGTTTATTAGATCAAGTTCTTCACCGTGGGGAGCCCCGGAATTGTTTGTACCAAAGAAGGATGGATCAGTGCATATGTGTATTGATTGCAGAGGGCATTGAATAATCTTACTATCAAGAATAAGTACCATTTACCACGGATTGATGATCTGTTCGATCAGTTGAGTGGTGCCAAGGTATTTTCTAAGATAGATTTGAGATCAGGCTACCACCAGGTGAAAGTGAAGCCGGAGGAGATATCAAAGACTGCTTTTAGAACTCGATATAGTCAGTACGAGTTTATGGTGATGCCGTTTGGTTTGACTAATGCACCAACGCTATTTATGAACTTAATGAACAAGGTATTCCATCAGTACATTGACAAGTTCGTGGTGGTGTTCATCGACGACATACTCATATACTCAAAGACACCGGAGGAGCATGAGAAGCATTTGAGGATTGTGTTGGATGTGAGAGGAAGGAGAAGCTATATAGAAAGTTGTCCAAGTGTGAGTTCTTCCTGACAATGTGGAGTTCTTGGGGCATGTTGTGACTGGTGATGGTATTTCAGTGGATCCAAAGAAGATCGCAGTAGTGGAATCTTGGAAGACCCCGAGTTCGGTAGCAGAGATCAGGAGTTTCTTGGGATTGGTAGGCTACTACAGGAAGTTTGTGTAAGATTTTTTGAGGATTGCCGAGCCGATGACCAGACTCACCAGGAAGGATGTAGAGTTTGTTTGGACGGAGGATTGCCAGGCTGCTTTTGAGGAATTGAAGAAGAGGTTAATGTCTGCTCCTATTTTGACGTTGCCATCAGGGTCTGGAGGTTTCACTATTTATAGTGATGCATCGGGAAAAGGTTTGGGTTGTGTTCTTCAGTAGAACGTGAAAGTAATTGCCTATGTCATGACCCGCACCCGGTATAGGGATGCAAGTCGGGAATAACGTCCAGCCTACACCGCAGCATCGGCGGTAGAACGCTGTCTTGGTCAACTATACTATCTAATTATATCACAAAATTGCATTATCCTCCAATAATATCTCAACTCCAAGAAGAGAGTAATCAACTTAATTCAACACAATACTCAATCATATTTCTATGGCATGAGAAGATATCACAGAAGTCTAACATAACTAAGCAGTTAAAATAACAACAACAAATAGAAATAATATCCAAACACAAATATGTCAGAAATAAATCCGGTACCAAAATGCTAAAGAGAACTAACTATACTAACTAGTGAACCCGGCTAAATTTTTCGACAGTCACTCCAGAACTAGTGGGTCCAAGTCTGTACCATCTATATGCTGAGGTCCGTAGTATGTAGGACACCAATCTTCCGGATCCTCTGAAAAATGTTTTTCAGTCAAAAATGGAGTAAAGTACAACCCAATAGCAGTTCTAATTAATTGACAAAAACTATAAAGCAGTAAAATAGAAGATGCTATCTACGATGAGAATATAACTGATGATCAAGAACAATGAAGAAATAAGCAATACTAGCAACAGAATATAATTAATGCGTACAAGAATAAAGGAATAAACTGAAATGTCAGAATAGAACAAGGTAATCAATGAACTGAATAATGAAATCTACAATAACTATGTGTTTTGAGATACTAACTAAATATGTGATCGGTCTGGGAGATTCAATGATTATACTAAGGAGCTAACTCAACCATACGTGAATTGCATGGTTAGTTAGTAGCCAATGATTACACTACTAGCCGATAGTTTCTTGATCACATATTTAATTGGTATTTCCTTCGCCCCGACTGATATGATAGATCGAATCATGACACGTTACTAGCCAATTTATCCAATGTTTAATCTACAATATTCAATATTATCCAATACCAACAAGGACAGTATCCGATACCATCTCCATAATAAAGGTAACATCCCATGACTGACGATCCAATAACAATACCAATCCGTGTACCATCGTGTCAAGAATCATAAGTAATATTTCTAAATACTTGAATTATAGTGGTAATCAAATAATGAAAACTATCAGAGAATGTACTCGCCTGTGGTCCAGAGCAAATGATAAAAAATAATGTCCGAACTGGTGTCACAGACCTATATATGGAATATTGCATTAATACAAGTTTTTGGGAATGAGAATAAATTAAACTAGTCAGATTCTAGGTTATAAAGTCATTTCTAAGTCAAAAGTCAAACTAAGTCAACTCTAAGTCAACTTTGGTCAACTATAGTCAAACTATGGTTAAACTATGGTCAATTATCTATTTCTAGGTTGCATAAGTCTAATACAACAATATTGGGTTCAAATACTAAAATCTAGGTCACAAAACTACATCTTAGGATACTAGGATACCGTATCTCTGGATACGTAAATACAATAGGTAAAACATACATACACATATTGTCAAACAATATTAATATATATATAAAATTTTAATATTAAATGGATACCTTGGTTTTGAACCAACTTGGTATCACAAAACTAAACCAATATTGATACCCAAACCCAATACCTTGGGTATCCCTAATTACCTTGGCATTTACCTTGGTATCTTAAGGCAATGCCATCTAGTATATATTACCTACCCAATCTCTACACTATAGGCTAATATGTATTTATCTAATACAACTACTAGCTATAACTATTAATATTTACTAATACCTAACTACCTATTACTACTAACATATTTTATATACTAATACATAGATATTAACTTAACATATGATACACTCCTACTAACTTACCCCATAATATAATATATGCTACACTAAATATTATACATATAGTATATTAAAATACAAATAGCAATTAGGAACATTGTAAACCCCCTCAATTTATTCTGTAGATAGTTAGAGTGGGTCAGGAAAATTTTTATAGAAAATATTGAGGTTTAGAGTAGAGTATATTTACCTGGAATTTTAATCCAATTAATTTAAACATTGGCACACCCTATCTTTGTCTAATTATTCGGAGCCCATTTTTAGCCCATAAATTTTGTACAAATATTAAACACTCGACTCAACTCGCCAAAATAGGCACTGGACTTTTCTGACTGTTGAAATCAACTTTCGTGTGCTCTAAATTAATTGCGCAACATTCCGAAAATCGTAAATCGTATTTTATTTCGTGTCGGACTCCTGTGTCGTTACCCTCGATTTTGGGGTACCAACTTAACCTGTTGAGCCGGACCAACTAAAGGGTCCAAGACCGACTCTAAGCCCCCACCATTTTTGGCCTTTGCGCCGTTTCCAGATTTTGACCCCGCAGGCCCCAATTAAATTAAATTCGCGGGACGCGTTATCGTTACTTAAATCAGGGATTTAACAACCTTATAAATTCTATTTTAATATTAAATTAATTCCAATGCCCTTCAAATTTGACCCGCGCCTAACGCGCAACGCCCCCTCACTATGACAATTTTAAATATATTTTTCTCCGTAATTTTTGCGTCATTTCATGTGTCCATGCAAATTCCTGAATTTACGGGGGCTTATTTGTAATTATTGAATTGTTGGCAACACCTCATTGGTCATGATTATTTGTAGGGTCCCAAAATGGGTCCCAAACCCAATTCCCTCATGAAGAAATCCCACCCCTATTCATATTAAATCCCAACCATTCATTTTTCCTAGGAGAATCACCACCACACGTTCTAACCTACACATCCCCCTATAAAGTAATATTTTCTCCCCCCACCCTCAACACTCAACCGGCCCTAATCCCAACATTTGGGAAACCTCACCCTCTCTCTCTCTCTCCTCCCTTTCCTATATTACAAAACGTAGGGAATCCATTCTTCATTCTTCTTCTTCTTCTTCCTTTCACCTTCTCCTTCTTCCTTCCTCCTCCTTACTTGGTGAACCCACACCCGGCCGAGATTTACTCCGGCCATCCCTGACGGCTGCCCCCACCTCCACGTCACTTCCTCCGCCCGCTGTCCACCAGACTCCAGCCGCCCACCTCGAGCTACTCCAGCCGGCCAGTGTAGTACGGTCGAGCCCCGCCCGCTGTTCTCCATTCGAACCCCTCATCTATCTCCGGCCAACTGGCTCAACTCCGGCCAACTGCCTATGCCACAGCACCCGTTCCGGCCTACTGCCGACTCTCCCGACCAACCACGCGGCCATGGCGACAGTTCGGTGAACACGTCTCCACCGAGCAATCTCCATCGACCGGAAATTCTCCAGGCGTTCTTCCGGTCACCTTCTGACGGGTCTGACGATCCTCCTCCGCCAGCGAGTGGAGTCCTCCGTTGACTGCCATGGGATTCGACCAGCTCCACGCCACTGACTCACTTGCAAAAATTTCTCTCTTGTGTTCGAGTTCATTTCGTTTTGATCGAACGATCTTTGACGCCAACGATCGCCTGAAATTTCTGACCAGTGATCGATCTTATGCTCCTAGAGAGCTCGAACTATTAGAACCACGGGCAACGCAGGTAGATCGATGCTCAGGTAATCCATCTGGTTGCAATATATACATATATGCTTTGATTTCGTTTTCCTGTTTATTTTTGTGTTCGGATTATCAGTTTTGAAGTTGAACTGTGTGATCTTGGACCAAAGCTGTGTGTATGAAACAGATAAAATGGACACATAATGAAGGTGATGGTTCCCTAGTATTATTTGTGTGGTTATTAAATAAAAGAGAATGACTGTGAGGAGAATAAGGAGCATCATGAGTGTTTGATCCTAGAGGAAGATGGAGGAAATGGTAAACACTAAGGAATGAAATATAATATATGAATATATGGATATGTGAGGTGCCTGGTGATATTTGTGGTGTTTGTAGACTATGGTGGGCTAATTATTCTATTATGGTTTAGTGTGTATATAGGAAGTATAGTTGCTATGGTTATGATTAATGAAGGTTTAAAAATGAGTTGAATAAGGATATGGAATATATATACATGACAGACGGATTTGAGGCATAAATAATGAAATGGGAATTTATGCGCCAAATGAGATTTTAGTTGTCATCCTAAATAAATGCAAATTGATTATTGTGGGGACAGATTTAATTTATTGAGTAATAAGATTCTGATAATTGAACATTGGTGAACACTGAGGAGCACGTATTTGAATTTTGAACTAGTGTGTAGTACAAAACCATGGATCGGTAATTCAGGGACTGGAAATTAATGAAGGGTTAAATTAGAGTGGTACTTTGTGATTGGGTAACAATGATATAAAACGAAGGGATAAAAATCATAAACTGTGGTTTGAGGATAGCTTGATGATATGGAAATGATGACTAGTTGATTTGACTATCGTACCGACAGTCAACTGTGGTCAACCCCCCTAGTGTCTTGTCCCTGTGAGTCGTAGCTGAGACTGAGTTTAGGAGTAGATGTGTGTCACATCCCTGCTTGGCGTAGAATAGATTATTGATTCTTGGTTTGTATCTATCTCTAGGTACTGCGGGACCTGAGGACTTGGACGTGGTACCGGACCCCCGTCATCAGCAGCCGCACGCAGGCAAGTGTACCTTCCACCATGTATTTCAGTTTACAGATATTTATTGTTTTATTATGTATATTGTGTACGTAGTTATGTTGACGTTCGATATTTCACGTCCGAATCACAACCGGGTGTTGACATTCGACTTAACGTCTTAGAATAAATACTAGATGCTTCATAGCACCTCGATGCACGTACCAGAGTACATCGATACCCCAGGACACACTCATACACTGTGATCGTGCCAGATTTCATGTATCCTGATACTGACATCATGACCAGAGACTGGGACGACCTTAGGGTCGCGTCTGTTGAGTTATTCTTTGTGTCGAGACTGTAGTTAGAGGTTCAGGTACAACGTACAATCGTTGACCGCTTGGGAAGGGGAAGACAGTTACTAGACGTTTAGGCTACTCTGCACGCGCTTATATATATGTAGTATTTTCTAGTGATACCTGTTTCTAGTGATACATGTTTCTATTATAGTTGTTTCACCCGTGTGACTCTTTGCCCGGAGCTACGGTACGTGCCGTGTGTTTCCGTGTCCGGAGCTACGGTTTTACTTTGGATAGCCCACGCGTCGAACATTGTATTTAAACTGTGTCACACTAGTTGGTTATGATAGAGTACCCTGTCGTGCACTTGTACTTTCTGTTTACTTCGTATGTTATATTTCTGTACCTTGTTACGTCCCTCTGAGGACCTGGTTCCCTGCCAGTTTTGCAGCATAGGCGATTATGGAGCGCTTGGAGATACTAAAGGAGTGGCATATCTTGCGAGCATGGTACCAGGTACTCACATTATATCTACCGACATTATGGTTATTTACATTGATTATTCACATGCTGTTGTAGCCTAGTTTTGTAGACTCATACTTCTTCTCGAGTCTATTCGAGTTAGTGTGTTATTGGGCGGCCGACCTTATCACATTTAGCTCTTTCTTATATACTGATGTACATTGTGGATTGAGACATAGAGGTTTACATTTATGAATATCTAGATAGTGCCCTTTATATTACAGCTTATACGTATTCGAGTCAGACCAGAGTCTGGTCGAATGCGTAGCTGGCGTGTCACGTATTCCTGGTCCTACGTATTTTGGGACTGGGGCGTGACATGTTTTTGTGGTGGCCCATGCAGGTCCGATTAAATCGTCTTGGTCACCTGACTGTGCCAAGCGAGCCTGCAAATTAAGAATAGATGTTATGATTGTTGAGTAGGATCTCAATCCATAATCGATTTTAAAACTCTTTGTATGTGATTATCGCCCTTGGACTTCCGCTTTGCATTCGTTCAATCTTCGGCAATATCGCTATCCTTATTTCTCGTCCCCTATTGTTCGGGGAGACGAATGCTTATGACTGATGACTTTCCTCCAGAAGAAGATCGAAGACCAGACGACAGAAGACAGAATTCGTATACCTTTCTCGGAAAAGATTGTTACCTTATCAGGATAGATTGATGGGTTCCTTGGATTCTAGAACTAGTCTGGAAGGTTGGCAAGAGAGAGTTGGACCCAGTAGTACCCTACCCGTGCTTAAAGTAACAGTGATCTTGGAAGTACTGAGAGCTAGAAGGATTGATGATCATGACCTAGAATAATTTATGGGAAGGCATAGCCTAATGATGGAAACTAGTGGTTGGATATGATAGCAATACCAGGATTGATACTATGGACTAAAAGGAGATAAAATTTCAAAGCTCTCACTTGGAAGATGATGATCTAATACCAAAAATTTTAGTATGTGCTTGGGTGACATTACTATTATAATTGTAATTATGACTTGGAGAGATAAATAACGAAAAGAAGAAATTCGAGGAATAAAATTTTAGGGAAAACCTTGAGGAGAAGAGAAATTATACATTAGGCAAGAAAATATTTTCTTTTGAGGATTGATGTTGAAAATAGAACAGGAGAATTTATCTTGAGGTTAAAGTCTAGATCCTAGACATGGATTGGTTGAGCCAACACCACGCGACGCTAGATTGTCGACGTGATTACATTATTTATGACCACCAGATTACCCTAAGTTTGAGTTACTCCAGGGAGCCCGGGAGCATGGTGCCCATCTACCTTAGAAGCACTCAATGCAGGAGGTGAACCAGTGTACCACCATGTTATATCAGAGTTGAGGATGTTTTTCTAGAGGATCTTCTAGGCCTGCCACCTGACAGAGAGATAGAGTTTGTTAAAGAGTGGACTCCCAGAGCTGAGCCAGTTATCCTCTCGTCTTCAGACTAGCACCGATATAGTTGGTTGAGTTGAAGATCCATAGTAGAGGATCTCTTAGACAAGGATTTCAGTCGGGCTAGTGTTTCCCCGTAGGAAGCAACTATCTTGATAGTGCCGAAGAAGGATGAGCAGTATACTTGTGTATCGATTACAGGGCGTTAAGGGCGGTAACGAATAAAGATCAAGTACCATATGCCACGCATCGTTGATTTATTTGTTTAGCTTAGCGGCGCATATGCATTCTCGAAGAATCGATCTCAGATCAAGTTATCACCAGATCAAAGGATGGAGAGAAGACATTCCGAAGGCGGCGCTTCGGACGAAGTATGGCCACTATGAGTTTTTAGTCATGCCGTTTGGTTTAACCAATGTGCCAGCAGTATTTATGAGCTTGAGGAACAAGGTTTTTCACCAGTACTTGGATAAGTTCGTGGTGGTGTTCATCGACGTCTTGATGTATTCCGAGGACCAGGAGAAGCACGAGAGACATCTCAAGATTGTGTTAGAAACGCTGAGACATGAGAGGCTGTACGCCAAACTCAGCAAATGTGAGTTTTGCTTGGATAGAGTACCATTTCTGGGACACATAATCACCGAAGATGGACTAACAGTTGATCCGGAGAAGATAGCTGCAGTAGAGACCTGGCCTACCCCTATATCAGTTACAGAGGTTAGGAGTTTCCTCGGACTTGTCGGATATTACCGGAGGTTCGTGAAAAAAAAATTGAGGATAGCTGCGCCTATGACGCGACTGACGCCTAAAGGCGAAGAGTTTATCTGGACCGACGAGTATCAGGCAGCTTTCGATGAGCTGAAGAAGCATCTGACATCAGGACCGATTTTGACACTACCTTCCGGATCAGGAGGATTTATAGTGTACAGTGATGCATCAGGGAGCGGATTGGGGTGTGTACTGATACAACATGGCAAGGTGATAGCCTACGCATCGAGACAGCAGAGAGTACATGAGAAGAACTATCTGACGCACGACTTGGAGCTAGCTGCGGTGATATTTGCACTAAAGCTATGGAGACATTACCTTTATGGTGAGCGTGTTGAGATTTATACAGATCATAAAAGCCTGAAGTACGTCTACACGCAGAAAGAGCTCAATATGAGGCAGAGACGCTGGCTAGAGTTGATGACAGATTATGACATTGAGCTACAGTACCACCCTGGCAAGGCGAACGTCGTAGCAGATGCCTTAAGCAGGAAGCCCATGGCATACTTTTTGACGACGCAGCAACAGTTGCTAGAGGATCTCCAGGAGCTTGGGATAGAGATCGTATTGCCAGGCATGGATGGACAGATGGCCAGTCTTGAGGTTCAGTCTACTTTGATTGAGAGGATCAAGGCAGCATTGCCTACAGATGCGAGATTTCGACGTCTGCGAGAGAGAACAGAAGCCGGCCTGCAGACGGGACTCGGGATTCATGAAGACGGAACGCTGAGGTGCGGAGATCGCCTATATGTTCCGAGTGGCGAGCTACGCCAAGAGTTGATGACAGAGGCTCATAGCTCAATTTATTCCATTCATCCCGGGGTACGAAGATGTACCGAGACTTGAGACAGCATTTCTGGTGGCATGGGATGAAGAGGGAAATTGCAAGATTTGTGGCAAAGTGTTTAGTGTGTCAGCAAGTCAAGGCTGAACATCAGAGAACTGCAGGATTATTGTAGCCACTCCCCATTCCCGAGTGGAAGTGGGAACATATTACCATGGACTTCGTCACAGGATTTCCGCGAAGCCCTAGCGGGAAGGATGCAGTTTGGGTTGTCGTAGACAGACTCACCAAGTCTGCACATTTCTTTCCCTTCAGAGTTGGGCAATCCACAGAGATACTAGCTGACATGTATATGAGACAGATAGTACGATTACATGGAGTGCCTGTCAGCATCGTGTCGGATCGTGATTCCAGATTCATCTCACATTTTTGGCGGAGTATGCAGGAGAGCCTAGGAACTCGTCTCAAGTTCAGCACTGCGTATCATCCACAGACTGACGGGCAGTCAGAGCACACGATACAGATATTAGAGGATATGTTGAGAGCGTGCATGATTGATTTTGGAGGATCTTGGGAGGACCATCTACACTTGGTGGAATTCTCCTACAATAACAGTTACCAGGCCAGCATACAGATGGCACCCTATGAGGCACTGTACGGCAGGAAATGCAGGTCGCCAGTTTGTTGGAGTGATATGGGAGAGCGTCAGATACTTGGTCCAGAGTTGGTGACACAAACAGTAGAGAAGGTCAAGCAGATTCAGAGCCACCTGCGCGCAGCACAGGACAGACAGAAATACTGGGCAGATGCGCACCGCAGACCATTGGAGTTCAAGGAGGGTAACCACATATTTTTGAGGATATCGCCCACTCGTGGTACCATCAGATTCGGAGGCAGAGGCAAGCTGAGTCCGAGGTATATCGGACCTTTTGACATTTTGGAACGAGTCGGCGAAGTGGCATACCGTCTTGCGTTACCTCCATCATTAGAGGGAGTACATGACATATTTCACGTATCGCAGCTGAGGAGATATGTCGCAGACCCTAGCCACGTGCTTGATCATTCGGAGATTACAGTCGGGCCCAGCCTGTCTTACGTAGAGCAGCCAGTTGAGATCCTCGATCGCAGCGAGAAGACTTTGAGAGGACAGACGATTCGACTGGTCAGAGTGGCATGGAAGCACCATTCACCAGGCGAGTCTACTTGGGAGCGCGAGGATTCTATTCGACAGCGATTCCCGTACTTATTTGAGGAGCAAGGTACGAATTTACGTACGGCAATTTAATTACTAGTTATTTTAAATTCTGTTAGATATTATCGTGCTTTACTTTTAATTTCGGGGACGAAATTTTTCTAAGTTAGGAAGAATGTAAACCCCCTCAATTTATTCTGTAGATAGTTAGAGTGGGCCAGGAAAATTTTTATAGAAAATATTGAGGTTTAGAGTAGAGCATATTTACCTGGAATTTTAATCCAATTAATTTAAACATTGGCACACCCTATCTTTGTCTAATTATTCGGAGCCCATTTTCAGCCCATAAATTTTGTACAAATATTGAACACTCGACTCAACTCGCCAAAATAGGCACTGGACTTTTCTGACTGTTGAAATCAACTTTCGTGTGCTCTAAATTAATTGCACAACATTCCGAAAATCGCAAACCGTATTTTATTCCGTGTCGGATACCTGTGTCGTTACCCTCGATTTTGGGGTACCAACTTAACCCGTTGAGCCGGACTAACTAAAGGGTCCAAGACCGACTCTAAGCCCCCACCATTTTTGGCCTTTGCGCCGTTTCCAGAATTTGACCCCGCGGGCCCCAATTAAATTAAATTCGCGGAACGCGTTATCGTTACATAAATCAGGAATTTAACAACCTTGTAAATTCTATTTTAATATTAAATTAATTTCAATGCCCTTCAAATTTGACCCGCGCCTAACGCGCAACGCCCCCTCACTATGACAATTTTAAATATATTTTTCTCCGCAATTTTTGCGTCATTTCATGTGTCCATGCAAATTTCCGAATTTACGGGGGCTTATTTGCAATTATTGAATTGTTGGCAACACCTCATTGGTCATGATTATTTGTAGGGTCCCAAAATGGATCCCAAACCCAATTCCCTCATGAAGAAATCCCACCCCTATTCATATTAAATCCCAACCATTCATTTTTCCTAGGAGAATCACCACCACACGTTCTAACCTACACATCCCCCTATAAAGTAACATTTTCTCCCCCAACCCTCAACATTCAACCGGCCCTAATCCCAACATTTGGGAAACCTCACCCTCTCTCTCTCTCTCCACCCTTTCCTACATTATAAAACGTAGGGAATCCATTCTTCATTCTTCTTCTTCTTCTTCCTTTCACCTTCTCTTTCTTCCTTCCTCCTCCTTACTTGGTGAACCCACACCCGGCCGAGATTTACTCCGGCCATCCCTGACGGCTGCCCCCACCTCCACGTCACTTCCTCCGCCCGCTGTCCACCAGACTCCAGCCGCCCACCTCGAGCTACTCCAGCCGGCCAGTGTAGTACGGTCGAGCCCCGCCCGCTGTTCTCTATTCGAACCCCTCATCTATCTCCGGCCAACTGGCTCAACTCCGGCCTACTGCCGATGCCACAGCACCCGTTCCGGCCTACTGCCGACTCTCCCGACCAACCACGCGACCATGGCAATAGTTCGGTGAACACGTCTCCACCGAGCAATCTCCATCGACGGGAAATTCTCCAGGCGTTCTTCCGGTCACCTTCTGACAGGTCTGACGATCCTCCTCCGCCAGCGAGTGGAGTCCTCCGTTGACTGCCATGGGATTCGACCAGCTCCACGCCACTGACTCACTTGCAAAAATTTCTCTCTTGTGTTCGAGTTCATTTCATTTTGATCGAACGATCTTTGACGCCAACAATCACCTGAAATTTCTGACCGGTGATCGATCTTATGCTCCTAGAGAGCTCGAACTATTAGAACCACGGGCAACGCAGGTAGATCGACGCTCAGGTAATCCATCTGGTTGCAATGTATACATGTATGCTTTGATTTTGTTTTCCTGTTTATTTCTGTGTTCGGATTATCAGTTTTAAAGTTGAACTGTGTTATCTTGGACCAAAGCTGTGTGTATGAAACAGATAAAATGGACACATAATGAAGGTGATGGTTCCCTAGTATTATTTGTGTGGTTATTAAATAAAAGAGAATGACTGTGAGGAGAATAAGGAGCATCATGAGTGTTTGATCCTAGAGGAAGATGGAGGAAATGGTAAACACTAAGGAATGAAATATACTATATGAATATATGGATATGTGAGGTGCCTGGTGATATTTGTGGTGTTTGTAGACTATGGTGGGCTAATTATTCTATTATGGTTTAGTGTGTATATAGGAAGTATAGTTGCTATGGTTATGATTAATGAAGGTTTAAAAATGAGTTGAATAAGGATATGGAATATATATACATGACAGACGGATTTGAGGCATAAATAATGAAATAGGAATTTATGCGCCAAATGAGATTTTAGTTGTCATCCTAAATAAATGCAAATTGATTATTGTGGGGACAGATTTAATTTATTAAGTAATAAGATTCTGATAATTGAACATTGGTGAACACTGAGGAGCACGTATTTGAATTTTGAACTAGTGTGTAGTACCAAACCATGGATCGGTAATTCAGGGACTGGAAATTAATGAAGGGTTAAATTAGAGTGGTACTTTGTGATTGGGTAACAATGATATAAAACGAAGGGATAAAAATCATAAACTGTGGTTTGAGGATAGCTTGATGATATGGAAATGATGACTAGTTGATTTGACTATCGTACCGACAGTCAACTGTGGTCAACCCCCCTAGTGTCTTGTCCCTGTGAATCGTAGCTGAGATTGAGTTTAGGAGTAGATGTGTGTCACATCCCTGCTTGGCGTAGAATAGATTATTGATTCTTGGTTTGTATCTATCTCTAGGTACTGCGGGACCTGAGGACTTGGACGTGGTACCGGACCCCCGTCATCAGCAGCCGCACGCAGGCAAGTGTACCTTGCCACCCTGTATTTCAGTTTACAGATATTTATTGTTTCGTTATGTACATTGTGCACGTAGTTATGTTGACGTTCGATATTTCACGTCCGGATCGCAACCGGGTGTTGACATTCGACTTAACGTCTTAGATTAAATACTAGATGCTTCATAGCACCTCGATGCACGTACCAGAGTACATCGATACCCCAGGACACACTCATACACTGTGATCATGCCAGATTTCATGTATCCTGATACTGACATCATGACCAGAGACTGGGACGACCTTAGAGTCGCGTCTGTTGAGTTATTCCTTGTGTCGAGACTGTAGTTAGAGGTTCAGGTACAACGCACTATCGTTGACCGCTTGGGAAGGGAAAGACAGTTACTAGACGTTTGGGCTACTCTGCACGCGCTTATATATATGTAGTATTTTCTAGTGATACCTGTTTCTAGTGATACCTGTTTCTAGTATAGTTGTTCCACCCGTGTGACTCTTTGCCCGGAGCTGCGATACGTGCCGTGTGTTTCCGTGTCCGGAGCTATGGTTTTACTTTGGACAGCCCACGCGTCGAACATTGTCTTTAAACTGTGTCACACTAGTTGGTTATGATAGAGTACCCTGTCGTGCACTTGTACTTTCTGTTTACTTGGCATGTTATATTTCTGTACCTTGTTATGTCCCTCTGAGGACTTGGTTCCCTGCCAGTTTTGCAGCATAGGCGATTACGGAGCGCTTGGAGATACTGAAGGAGTGGCATATCTTGCGAGCATGGTACCAGGTACTCACATTATATCTACCGGCATTATGGTTATTTACATTGATTATTCACCTGCTGTTGTAGCCTAGTTTTGTAGACTCATACTTCTTCTCGAGTCTATTCGAGTTAGTATGTTATTGGGCGGCCGACCTTATCACATTTAGCTCTTTCTTGTATACTGATATATATTGTGGATTGAGACATAGAGGTTTATATTTATGAATATCTAGATAGTGTCCTTTATATTATAGCGTATACGTATTCGAGTCAGACCAGAGTCTGGTCGAATGCATAGCTGGCGTGTCACGTATTCCTGGTCCTACGTATTTTGGGACCAGGAATATATATGTACATAATATATAATATATATTCCTGGTCCTACGTATTCCTGGTCCTGATCGAATGCGTAGCTGACGAAGATTGAACGAATGCAAAGCGGAAGTCCAAGGGCGATAATCACATACAAAGAGTTTTAAAATCGAAGGACCAGGAATACGTAGGACCAGGAATATATATGTACATAATAACACATTCAAACATAGAGTTTTAAAATCGAATGCAAAGCGGAAGTCCAAGGGCGATAATCACAGACATAGAGTTTTAAAATCGAAGGGCGATCAGGACCAGGAATACGTAGGACCAGGAATATATATGTACATAATAACACAAGTCTACCACACATCCAAACGTACCCCGAAGGACAAGAACAAGTCATATATATTATTTATGAATAATACTAAGAGTCAAATATAAATCTACGTGTCCGTGTCAAAATATGACATGCTCAAAGTCCCGTGTCGGAGGAAAAACCCCCAAATTAAAATATATCACCAAATTGATGGGATACGACCTACACGTACCCAATTATAGACATGACACTAGCTCCAAACATACAAGCACATGCCAAATTGATCTATAGGACCAATTGACACATACAACAATTATCAATCTCGGAATTCTCCCAAAATTGACGCAAAAAGTACCATGACTTTCTCAATATGCCTCATATGAACACAAAACCAAATCCTATGGCAGCCTATGCATATGGGTTGATTTCTCATGGTTAAATCTCAGATTTAGAGCCTAAATTAAGGGAAAAACTGAATTGGACCTATTGGGAGATGGATTCCCAATAAAATCTCCAAAATTGGTGAAATTGGCTTTCAACTTGTAGATCCTTGCTCCTCTTTGTAGATCTTTGCTTCCTCCTTCTAGATTCTTGCTCTTCTAGCCTTCAATGATGATTTGGAAAGAAATTTGGTGGAAATTTGGTAAAGATTTGATGAAATTTGGTTGAGAAAAATTTTAGATGTAGATTTGGAATAAAAAATAAAGAGAGATAAAGTTTTCATCCCCTTTATATAGGCCTTACTTGCTCCCTCCCTCAAGCTACTATGTAAAGTCTAAAATACCCCTTGTGGCCTCTCATGAAGAAATTAATTAAGAAGGGAAGGTTCTAGTCTAATGGGTTAACTTAATTAATCATCATCCTAATAAATGGGCTTCTAATTATTGGGCTCAAATCTAACTAAAATTAAATGTTGGGTCCATGGATCTATTCTAACTAGTTAGGTTCACTACACAAGTTCAAAATAAATCTAACATGCTAATAATAAATAAATAATACAATAAATAAATAAATATTCAACATGCACAATATTTAATTAATTATAAAATGATCAAAATATTCTTTCCTAGAAAATACGGTAGTGACAAGTCTTTCCCCCTTAGAATAATTTCATCCTCGAAATTTAAGGGTGATTGTACTCCTTTTAGGTTAAACCCCCAGCAATCAAAGTCTAATAAGGTCTTATCTAAAATCACACGAAGAACAGTCATATACAAAGAACAACATGCATTGTCATGGTCTCTGCCTGTCTTATTACTGTTATCTCTGTCAGGATATTCTATAGCTACACTAACTATATAATACAAGCATCCAAAAGTTACTAAAGAAGCAATCAATCAAAATAGATGAAAGGAACAGAAAGAAAGAACAGAACTCGCTAACCCATCACCTGTAGTATCAGTCTCTTCGACCGTCATCACAAATGCTCTGCCTTGCCGAGGTAGCTCCCACTGTGGGTGATGAGCAATCTGCGGTGCTACAGGTGTCCTAACTCCACCTCTCTACCCTCGATTTGCACCCTGGCCTAGACGTTGAAGTGTCCAGAGATAATCCTTCACCATATGCTCCGTTGATCCATAATGTAAGCACGCTCCAAGTCTCTTCCGACACATCTCTCAAGTATGCCCAGTCTTCTTACAATAGGTGCATTGAGGAGCCTATTGCACCTGTCTCTGAGGCTGCTATGGTATCTGTTGTACTGGAGCTTGTACTAGATCAATAATTAGTTCTTGCATCTGATATTGCTGCTGATGAGCTTAGAACTGTACTGGAAACTGCTGTTGCTAGAACCGCGGCCTCTTTGCCGGTCCCACATTGCTACTGGCACCCCCAAACATATTACGGTCCCTCTTCGGCTTCAAGTTCCACTCCCGCTCGACCTTGCGTGCCTCCGAAAGTATCTCAGAATACGTCTCGTAGAAAGATGGAATAAGAATCTTCACTTCCCAATTCAGACCCTCGCGAAAATAGATAGCCCGAACTTCTGGCTATCTCACCAAGTACTCCGCAAATTGACTCAGCCTCCCGAACTCTGTGGCATACTCCTCTACGGACATGCTTCCTTGTTTACGGCTCTCAAACTGCCTTCCTAATTCCAATTTGTCCGTCCGAGCAAAGAACTTCTTCCTAAAGAGATCCTTGAATATCTCCCAAGACTGCCCCGCATCAGTAAGAATTGGCTCATTCCTGAACCAAGTGCGGCCAACGTCGAACAGTTGAAGTCTTACCGCCTCAACCTTCAGATCCTCCGCAAGACGGGATACCTTTATGAGACGCTCGATATCTTTAAGCCAATCGTCAGCATAGACTATACCCTATGTCCCCTTGAAAACTCGAGGCTCAAGCTTCTTGAAATTTTGAATGTTGTCTAGCTCGAGCTGAACATCCTGTGGATGTGGAGGAGCCTCTTTCTAAACTGCTGTAATAGCTACCTGATGGACATTTTCCATACTCTGTCGCATCATACCTGACTGCCTGTGCTGGGCCTCTATCTGTGCCCTCTGCAACTCCATCCTCTCTAAACAGTGCAACCATCGGCGCGACATCTCTTGAAAATGGAGGTGGTGGAAGTCCCTCAGAAGCAACTGGAGTAGTCCTCAGAACAGGTGGAGGAGAACCCCCGAAGGCAGCCGAGACTCCTACGTGAACTGATGTCGTAGGAGGTACAAACCCTACTGCCTGAGTAGAAGATTGTGAGGTGGCAGACCTCGCAGAAACTGCTCCCGATCGATGGGATCTTATCTTCGGCGGCATCCTTAAGACAGATCGAAACAAAAGAGATCCATTCGACACAAGAGAATATATTATCAAGGAAGGAGAACAATATTCAAAGTATTCAGAAGGAATCAAAAGTAGCGATTTAATTCAGATTGGAATTCTTATTTGTGATTGAGTATCCCTCTCCCATCCTAGTATCCTATGTCCTATATCCTATCGCAGGCTCGCAGTAGTACAACTAAGTAGTCGCACTACCACGATATCACACTACTTGCGAAGCCTCGCCTACATGGGCCACCACTAAAAATGTGTCACGACCCACACCCGGTGTAGGGATGCAAGTCGGGAACAACGCCCAGCCTACACCGCAGCATCGGTGGTAGAACGCTTTCTTGGTCAACTATACTATCTAATTATCTCATAAAATTGCATAATCCTCCAATAATATCTCAACTCCAAGAAGAGAGTAATCAACATAATTCAACATAATACTCAATCATATTTCTATGGCACGAGAAGATATTACAGAAGTCTAACATAACTAAGCAGTTAAAATAACAACAACAAATAGAAATAATATCCAAACACAAATATGTCGAAAATAAATCTGGTACCAAAATGCTAAAGAGAACTAACTATACTAACTAGTGACCCCGGCTAAATTTTTCGACAGTCACTCCAGAACTAGTGGGTCTAAGTCTGCACTATCTATAGGCTGAGGTCCGTAGTATGTCGGACACCAATCTTCCGGATCCTCTGAAAAATATTTTCCAGTCAGGAATGGAGCAAAGTACAACCCAATAGCAGTTCTAATTAATTGACAAAAACTATAAAACAGTAAAATAGAAGATGCTATCTACGATGAGAATATAACTAATGATCAAGAACAATGAAGGAATAAGCAATACTAGCAACATAATATAATCAATGCATACAAGAATAAAGGAATGAACTGAAATGTCAGAATAGAACAAGGTAATCAATGAACTGAATAATAAAATCTACAATAACTATGTGTTTTGAGATACTAACTAAATATGTGATCGGCTTGGGAGATTCAATGATTACACTAAGGAGCTAACTCAACCATACGTGAATTGCATGGTTAGTTAGTAGCCAATGATTACACAACTAGCTGATAGTTTCTTGATCACATATTTAATTGGTATTTCCCCCGCTCCGACTAATATGATAGATCGAATCATGACACGTCACTAGCCAATTTATCCAATGTTTAATCTACAATAATCAATGTTATCCAATACCAACAAGGACAGTATCCGATACCATCTCCATAATCAAGATAATATCCCATGACTGATGATCCAATAACAATACCAATCGTGTACCATCATGTCAAGAATCATAAGTAACATTTCTAAATACTTGAATTATAGTGGTAATCAAATAATGGAAACTATCAGAGAATGTATCCGCCTGTGGTCCAGAGCAAATGATGAGAAATAATGTCCGAACTGGTGTCACAGACCTATATATGGAATATTGCATTAATACAAGTTTTTGGGAATGCGAATAAATTAAACTAGTCAACTTCTAGGTTATAAAGTCATTTCTAATTCAAAAGTCAAACTAGGTCAACTCTAAGTCAACTATGGTCAACTATAGTCAAACTATGGTCAAACTATGGTCAACTATCTATTTCGAGGTTGCATAAGTCTAATACAACAATATTGGGTTCAAATACTAAAATCTAGGTTACAAAACTATATCTTAGGATACTAGGATATCGTATCTCTGGATACGTAAATACAATAGGTAAAATATACATACACATATTGTCAAACAATATTAATATATATATATAAAATCTTAATATTAAATGGATACATTGGTTTTGAACCAACTTGGTATCACAAAACTAAACCAATATTGATACCCAAACCCAATACCTTGGGTATCCCCAATTACCTTGGCATTTACCTTGGTATCTCAAGGTAATGCCATCAAGTATATATTACCTACCCAATCTCTAAACTATAGTCTAATATATATTTATCTAATACAACTACTAGCTATAACTATTAATATTTACTAATAGCTAGCTACCTATTACTACTAATAAATTTTATATACTAATACATAGATATTAACTTAATATATGATACACTCGTACTAACTTACCCCATAATATAATATATGCTACACTAAATATTATACATATAGTATATTAAAATACAAATAGCAATTAGGAACATGTTTACATATATATTAATTACCATATATATTTATATACATATATAAGTATCTATACATATATATATCTCTAATATATATAAAACTGCCAAACTGCTGCTAAAACCCTGCCCACTGTCGCTGAAGACTGCTGTTGATGCTGATACACTGCTGTTTTAGTGACAGTTTTCTGTAACTATCGCCAAAGCCGTCGCTAAAGCTCCTGATACGCTGCTGATACTGTTGCTGTTTCAACGACAGTTTTCTGCAACTGTCGCCAACTGCTGTCATTGTTTCTCCTATTGCTGTGTTACTACTGCTGTTTCAGCGACAGTTTTCTGCAACCGTCGCCAACTGTTGTCGCTATTTCTCCTTCTGATGCTGCTGCTATGTGCTATTGCTGCTGTTGCGATGCTGTAATCTGTCACTGAAGCTCCTGATTTATAATATATATAACAAGACATATATATATATATATATATATATATATATATATATATATATATATATATATATATATATAGCACATAAATATATTTACTAAATATACACATATAATTACTACTAATGAATATACATACACCTATACATATATATGTACATAATAATTATATGTAACATACACACACACACACACACACATATATATATATATATATATATATATATATATATATATATATATATACATATATATGTATACGTATATATAATCATACAATAATATGTATACATATATATATATAAGTATAATATAACCACTTATATATTTATATATATACATAATACATAACCATAACATATATATACTACAATATATATAATATATCTTACATGTAGAAGAAATAGCTACATCTCAATATTTACACATATGGTATATATATAGATACATAGATCTAAGACACAATATTATATATATATAATATATATTCACCACCATATACATTTATACATAACAACCACATATATATACACAATAATTAGTAGATCTTACATATTTAGAATAATAACTACATAAATATACAACACACACATATATATATATAATAGATATATAGATCTATGATATTTAATACATAAATATATATAACAACAATATATATATATATATATATATATATATATATATATATATATATATATATATATATATATATATATATATATATATATATATATATAAAATTATATAATACCAAGGCCAAGAACACAAGAGAAAATAGATCTACAATTAAATTGCACCCACATGGAACGTATCATCCCGTATCCATCTAGGATACGCATGCGACACGAGTCCACCACACATCCAAACGTACCCCAAAGGACACGAACAAGTCATATATATTATTTATGAACAATACAAAGAGTCAAATATAAATCTACGTGTCCGTGTCAAAATGTGACATGCTCAAAGTCCCGTGTCGGAGGAAAAACTCCCAAATCAAAGTGTATCACCAAATTGATGGGATACGACCTACACGTACCCAATTGTGGATACGACACTAGCCCCAAATACACAAGCACATGCCAAATTGATCTATAGGACCAATTGACACACACAACAATTGTCAATCTCGGAATTCCCCTAAAATTGACACAAAAAGCACCATAACTTTCTCAATATGCCTCCTATGAACACAAAACCAAATCCTATGGGTAGCCTATGTATATGGATTAATTTCTCATGGTTAACTCTCAAATTTAAAGCCTAAATTAAGGAGAAAAACTGAATTATACCTATTGGGAGATGGATTCCCAATGAAACCTCCAAAATTGGTGAAATTGGCTTTCAACTTGTAGATCCTTGCTCCTCTTTGTAGATCCTTGCTTTTTCCTTCTAGATCCTTGCTCTTATACCCTCTAATGATGATTTATAAAGAAATTGGATGGAAATTTGGTAGATATTTGATGGAATTTGGTTGTGAAAAATTCTAGATCTAGATTTGGAATAAAAAATAAAGAGAGAGAAAGTTTTCACCCCCTTTATATAGGCCTCACTTGCCCCCTCCCTCAAGCTACTATGTAAAGTCTAAATTACCCCTTGGGGCCTCTCATAAAGAAATTAATTAAGGAGGAAAGGTTCTAATCTAATGGGTTAACTTAATTAATCATCCTCCTAATAAACGGGCTTCTAATTATTGGGCTCAAATCTAACTAAAATTAAATGTTGGATCCATGGATCTATTCTAACTAGTTAGGTTCACTATACAAGTCCAAAATAAATCTAACATACTAAAAATAAATAAATAATATAATAAATAAATATTCAACTTGTACAATATTTAATTAATTATGAAATGACCAAAATATTCTTTCCTAGAAAATACGGTAGTGACAGCCTATGCATCCAGGCAATTGCGTCCTCATGAAAAGAATGATCCTACCCATGATTTGGAGTTGGCCACAGTCATCTTCGCCCTGAAGTTATAGAAATACTATTTGTACGGAGAGCGTGTGGAGATCTTCACAGACCACAAGAGCTTGAAGTATATTTTCACGCATAAGAAGTTGAACATGAGGCAGCGTCGGTGGTTGAAACTGATAAAGAATTTTGATATATCTTTGCAGTATCATCCTGGGAAAGCTAATATAGTTGTCGATGCTTTGAGTAGGTATCCGGTAGCTATGTTCTTGACACAGGATTGATATTTGTTGGAGGACTTGGAGAGCTTGGGCATTGAGGTGATAGTTCCTGGTTGTGCTATACAGATGTGGGGATTGGAGATACATTCAGAATTGATGGACAAGATCAAGGCAGCACAGTATGAGGATGTATCTTTGAGGAGCATCAGAGCTCAGGTGAGAGCAGGATTGGAGGATGATTTCACCATTGTCGAGGATGGTTCTTTGCGGCATGGAGTTAGATTGTGTGTGCCTAGTGGGGAGCTGCGTGAGGAGATATTGCAGGAAGCACATCGCTCTCAGTATTTCATACATCCAAGTGCCAACAAGATATATCGGGATATACAAGAGAGTGTGTTCTGGTATGGCATGAAGAGAGAAGTGGCACAGTTTGTATCCAGATGCTTAGTGTGCCAGTAGGTGAAAGCCGAGAGGCAGAGCCAAGAGGTTTACTTCAGCCATTACCCAATCCAGAATAAAAGTGAGAGCACATTACTATGGATTTTGTGTCCGGACTTCCATGATCTCCAGGAGGAAAAGACGCAATTTGGGTCATCATTGATAGGTTGACCAAGTTGGCCCACTTTTTGCCTTTCAAGGTGGGTTTGTCTACGGAGAAGCTGGCAGAGATGTATGTGAGGCAGATCGTCAGGATACATGGAGTTCCCGTCAGCATAGTCTCAGATCGGGATAGTCGTTTCACTTCTCATTTTTGGAGGAGTTTACAGGAGAGTTTGGGCACTCAGCTCAAGTTCAGTACTGCATATCATCCCCAGACAGATGGGCAGTCAGAGAGGACTATTCAGACTCTCGAGAATATGTTGTGCACTTGTGTACTATATTTTGGGGATTCTTGGGAGGACCATATCTATTTGGTAGAGTTTGCTTACAACAACAACTACCAGGCTAGTATAGAGATGTCACCATTTAAAGCTCTGTACGGTCGAAGATGTTGTACTCCCTTGTCATGGGACGATATTAGAGAGAGAGAGTTTTGCTTGGGCTAGAGATGATTGTAGATACAGAGAAGAAGGTTCAGTTGATCAAAGACAGATTTTGTGTGGCGCAGGACAGACAGCGGTATTGGGCCGATAGCCACCGGAGACCTTTGGAGTTTGAGGTATAGTTTAGATTTTTGTTTTGTGCTTATTATTGGTTGTTTGTTATAGATTAAGTTCTTAAGGTTGTGTTTTGTTCTAGGTGGGTGGTTTGGTGTTTCTTAGGATTTCTCCGATATGAGGCACGATTTGCTTCGGTGGGGGCGGAAAGCTTAGTCCGCGAATCAGACATTTCACTATTTTAGAGAGGGTCGGTGCAGTTGCTTATAGACTAGACTTACCACTTACATTGGAGGGAGTGCACAACATATTTCATGTGTCGCAGTTGAGACGGTACGTGGCAGATCCTAGTCATGTATTGGATCACTCGGAGATAGAGGTGGGCCCTACTCTTAGCTATCCAAAACAGCCAATTAAGATTCTGGATCGGAGAGAGAAGGTGCTGAGAAACCAGACTATTCCTTTGGTATGCGTCACATGGAGGCATCACTCTCCAGGGGAGTCTACCTGGGAGAGAGAGGATGAAATGCCAGAGCGTTATCCATATTTGTTTGTGCCTTGAGGTATATTCTTTCATAATTACTTCTGTTCTTTTGTTATATTCTGTTATTTTCTGGGATAGTTTTCTTCTTTGAATTTTGAGGACGAAATTATTTTAAGGAGGCTAGACTTGTCACTACCATATTTTCTAGGAAAAAGTATTTTAGTAATTTTATAATTAATTAAATATTGTGCATGATAAATAATTATTTATTATATTATTTAATTATTGTTAGATGTTATTTATTTATTTTAGACTTGTGTTAGTGGACCTAACTAGTTTATTTTAGACTCATGGACCAACATGTATTAATTGTTAGAATTTAGCCCATTTAGAAAGTCCATTAATTAGGAGGATGATTAATTTAATTAAACTATTAGACTAGAAGCTTCCCTCCTTAATTATTTTTTCATGAGAGGCTCCAAGGGGTATAATGAACATTATATAGTAGCTTGAGGAAGGGGTAAAGGGGGCCGGCCAATTAAAGAAGAGAGAAAAAGTTTCTCTCTCCTCTTTTCATTTGAAAACTAGATCTAGAATTTTTCTCAACAAAATTTCTCCATTTCCATATCATTTTCCTACCAAATTTTATCTAATTCCTTCCCAAATCACCATTGGAGACTAATAGAGCAAGGATCTAGAAGGAGGAAGCAAGGATCTACAAAGAGGAGCAAGGATCTACAAGTTGGAGGCCAATTTTATCATATTTGGAGGTTGTATTAGGAATCCATCTCCCAATAGGTATAATTCAGTTTTTTCCCTTAATTTAGTTTCTAAATTGAATATTTAACCATGAGAAATTAACCCATATGCATAGGCTACCCATAGGATTTGGTTTTGTGTTCATAGGAGGCCTATTGAGAAAGTTATGGTACTTTTTGTGTCAATTTTGGAGGAATTCCGAGATTGACATTTGGTGTGTGTGTCAATTGGTCCTATAGATCAATTTGGCATATTCTTTTATGTTTGGGGCTAGTATTGTATCCACAATTGGGTACGTGTAGGTTGTATCCCAATAATTTGGTGATATATGTTGATTTGGTGATTTTTCCTTCGATACGGGACTTTGAGCATGTCATATTTTGACACGGATACGTAGATTTGTGTTTGACTCTTCGTATTGTTCATAAATAATATATTAGACTTGCTTGTGTCCTTCAGGGTATGTTTGGATGTGTGGTGGACTCGTATCGCAAGCGTATCCTAGATCTAGTGGGATACTGGGTGATACGCTCCATGTGTTTGTGTAATTTAATTCTAGATCTATTCTAAATTGTTCTTAGTCTTGGTGATATATATATATATATATATATATATATATATATATATATATATATATATATATATATATATATTGTTGTGTATATATATTTATGTATTAGTGTGTCAAAGATCTATATATCTATGTGTTATATATTGTGTAGCTAATTCTCTACATATGTATTAGTTTTTAAATGTAGTAGTATATTTATATATGTATTGTGTATGTATATATATTATATATATATTATATATATATATATATATATATATATATATATATATATATATATATATATATATATATATATATATACGTGTACGTGTACGTATATGTGAAGTTATATATATATATGATACTTTTTGTGTATGTTATGTTATATGTATTTATTGTGTACATATATATGTATGTGGAGGTGTATGTATGTATACATAGTTATATAAGTTATAGTTATATATATTAGTATATGTATATATTGTGTTATATATATATAAGAGGATGAGAGAGGGGATATGTAAGCCCCCTGATTTTCAGGAATTATTAATTTGGACTTTTCATAATATTCTGGAATTTTCTGGGATTTTTCTGTAATTAAATTCAGGGTTTTAATTTTTAAATAATTTTTAAATGATGATAAATCATATTAAAATATTATGAAAATAATATTTTTGGGTGTAAAATAAAAAACTGGACTTAGGGTAAATTTTCTGGAATTTATTGGGCCCCGGACCTATTTTAATCACCTAAAAAAACTATTAATTATTTATTTAGTTATTTATTTATTTAATTATTTATTTAATTAAACCTAACCCAGCCCACCTAACCGGCCCAGCCCACCAAACCGGCCCAAACCCTCGGCCCAGCCCATTGGGCTACCGGGTCGGGTCCACCCGCACCCGAACCAGCGCCCGTGACCCGTTCCCTTTTCTCCCCCCAGCTGGACCCGTTCCCCGCGTCCCCCGTCGGAGCCGCCGCCTCCGGCCACGTGGCGCTCCGCCCGGCCACCTCGCCCGCACCCCACGGCCACGACGCCACCTCCTCCGCCTCTTCCGGCCTCTCCTTCTCCCCCCTGAACCTATAAAACCACCCTCGATCAGGCCCTCCGGCCAGACCCCCTCCGACCGCCACTCCTCCGCTCCGCCGCCACCGCCAGACTCCGGCGCCACCCCTGCGAGGCCCTGCGCTACTGCCCGTCTCCGCAGTACACACGTCGGATTGAAACGTCGGATTGAAACAAAACTTATGCCATCGGACTCGTAGCAATACGCTGGTCCTGTGACCCAAGTTTGGTTCGATTCTGAGAACGTTGACGAAATCGCGTGTCGTGGGCCCCACAGGCTCCACTCGACGGGCAATTTTGTGATCGGCTCATCGGAATCCAATTCTGGAAGTTCCGTTGGGTTCGTATCACCGTTCCTGACCTGTTGACACTAAGTTGGACTGATTTGGAGACCTTTGACCCTGACATGTTTTTCGATGCAAAGCGGGCCCACATGTGGATCCCGTTTTGACCCAAAATTGTCATTTTTGCCCTTGTCTCCAAATTGGACTTAAGGACAGACGTTTCTAGCTGATTGATATTTTCTGGATCTGATGGTAATGGTTATTTCAGCATCCGGAGGTATTTCTGGAAATTTCTCGAGAACAGAACCGTAGTTGGAATCCAAACATCAGGCAAGTACCTGCACTTCAAGTTTATTCTTTATATTATGGTAATTAGTTCCTTGCTCTACTAGCACCATTGGATGATTACACTTAGTGTTAGGATTTGGATTTCATAGTTTGCTTTTCGTATCGGGAGGGAGAATACTAGGAGGCATGTAGTTTACCCTTCCCCCTGTCCTGACTGCTAGCTGTTGAGTACGCGACTGTACCTTCAGCCTGATACTCGATTATTCCTGACTGATAGCCGTCTATGACGTGCCTGATTAGCCTTATAACCCCCTACATGCCAACTATGTATTCTAAATACACAATCACACACACATAGTTTCTTTATCTTGTTGCAGTTCTATTTTTTTGTCTCATTATAATCCTGTTTTACTCATATCCCTGATTTCTAGCAATTAACCCTTAGTTAATTTTACTACTTATTATGTATAATTTTTATCGTGATGCTTAGTCAGTTTTTTACTACTTGTCATAATTATTTAGTTTAAGCTTTGTCGTGTATTGGTACTTTGCTCCTTTCCTGACTGGATCCGTTGACATTTAGGCGATGATGAGGACTATGCCCCCACCTTTTATGGACCATATGACGTAGCAGATGATACTATTGAGGAGCCTGTTCCTACTCAGGAGACTACTTTTGAGGAGTAGCTAGCCAGTTAGCTAGTATTTTCTTTCAGCATAGTACTCGGGTTTGTCCCCGATTTATCTTCTGGATTCTGTATTAAACTGTGGATTTGGATGTCACAAAATTTGTCTTATGAAATCTTAGCATTCCTATTTCCTGTTATTATCCTTGCCTATTTATTTTTGTGAATGAGCTAGATTTTAAATTACCTATGAATATGATCTAGACAGCGTACTACCGCCGACACTGCGGCGTAGGCTGGACGTACTCGCGAACCGGTGCCTGAATTATCTGGGTCCGGGTCGTGACACGTTGGCCGCCAACGCCTCCGCCGACGCCTCGCCAGTGCCGCCCAGCCCCGTCGAGCCGCCATCCTCCAGCGAGCCACCCCGGCCATCTCCAGCAACCCTAGGGCCACCGTGGAAGCGGACACGGCATAGGATACAGGACACGTGTCGGACACGACACGGACACGAGAAATACCATTTTTTAAGCACTGTTCAGGTACGTGTATCTCCCTGCTCGTTTACCCGTTTCTGATTCTATTTTTTGCATCATGAAGCCTGCGTGACCCTCTCGGTGCCCGTGCAACCCGCTCAGGGCATCGCGTCCTATGGCGATCGCGAACCGCGATCCAAAAACAGGAAAAACAATGACCCGTTTTACCCCGGAACTGGGTACGCCCCGCCAAACGGGATGACTTGGTCGCGCACGGTCTTCACAGATACGTGCGCGCCGTCGATACGGACGTGTGGGATTTCGCAGAAGTCGATTCGGGTGTGCGTGCACACCGGGATCAACGCGTATCCGCGGACAACGCCCCGTATCCGACTTTTCTAGATCGTGCCCTAAACCTTCTGTACACATGTCGGATTGAAACGAAACTTATGCCATCGGACTCGTAGCAATACGCTGGTCCTGTGACCCAAGTTTGGTTCGATTCTGAGAACGTTGACGAAATCGCATGTTGTGGGCCCCACAAGCTCCACTCGACAGGCGATTTTGTGATCGGCTCATCGGAATCCAATTTTAGAAGTTTCGTTGGGTTCGTATTACCGTTCCTGACCTGTTGACACTAAGTTGGACTGATTTGGAGACCTTTGACCCTGACACGTTTTTCGGTGCAAAGCGGGCCCACATGTGGACCCCGTTTTGACCCAAAATTGCCATTTTTGCCCTTGTCTCCAAATTGGACTCAAGGATAGACGTTTCTAGCTGATTGATATTTTCTGGATCTGATGGTAATGGTTATTTCAGCATCCGGAGGCATTCCTGGAAATTTCTCGAGAACAGAACCGTAGTTGGAATCCAAACATCAGGCAAGTACCTGCACTTCAAGTTTATTCTTTATATTATGGTAATTAGTTCCTTGCTCTACTAGCACCATTAGATGATTACACTTAGTGTTAGGATTTGGATTTCATTGCTTGCTTTTCGTGTCGGAAGGGAGAATACTAGGAGGCATGTAGTTTACCCTTCCCCCTGTCCTGACTGCTAGCTGTTGAGTACGCGACTGTACCTTCAGCCTGATACTCGATTATTCCTGACTGATAGCCGTCTATGACATGCCTGATTAGCCTTATAACCCCCTACATGCCAACTATGTATTCTAAATACACAATCACACACACATAGTTTCTTTATCTTGTTGCAGTTCCATTTTCTTGTCTCATTATAATCCTGTTTTACTCATATCCCTGATTTCTAGCAATTAACCCTTAGTTAATTTTACTACTTATTATGTATAATTTTTATCGTGATACTTAGTCAGTTTTTTACTACTTGTCATAATTATTTAGTTTAAGCTTTGTCGTGTATTGGTACTTTGCTCCTTTCCTGACTGGATCCATTGACATTTAGGCGATGACGAGGACTATGCCCCCACCTTTTATGGACCATATGACGTAGCAGATGATACTATTGAGGAGCTTGTTCCTACTCAGGAGACTACTTTTGAGGAGTAGCTAGCCAGTTAGCTAGTATTTTCTTTCAGCATAGTACTCGGGTTTGTCCCCGATTTATCTTCTGGATTCTGTATTAAACTGTGGATTTGGATGTCACAAAATTTGTCTTATAAAATTTTAGCATTCCTATTTCCTGTTATTATCCTTGCCTATTTATTTTTGTGAATGAGCTAGATTTTAAATTACCTGTGAATATGATCTAGACAGCGTACTACCGCCGACACTGCGGCGTAGGCTGGACGTACTCGCGAACTGGTGCCTGAATTATCTGGGTCCGGGTCATGACACATTTTTATGGTGGCCCATGCATGTCTTCGACTAAATTGTTCGGTTTCAACTTAGGGACCGAACAGGCCTGCAATAAGAATAGGATAAGTTCTAGGATCTCATCCACTTGCTTGAATCGTTCTTGACATCTATCTCGGATTCGAATTAATTCTTTGACTTGTATCCTGTCTTGATTCCTGTGCGCATCTTATCGTTTATTTTGGATGCAGAGTAATGGACCTACCAGCAAGCGACTAGATTTCTACAAGATTACCCCGAGATGTTGTGATAAACCAACAAGCTCTACCAGCACCCGAACCGAGACCACCCTTGGTACCACAAGCAGCACTCTTTCAACAGGCCCAGCAGCAGCAGAGGAATCCACCACAAGGACGCAGACAAGCTTTCGCGATGACCGTGGAGAACGCGCAGACTCTTAGAGTAGCTAATGCGCGTAAGTAATTTGTAGCTGCCGTTTCTAGTCTTGTTTTAGCTCGTGCCTATTGGTTCGTGACCTCAGCCCCAACCTAGTAATTTTGAACTTGCTAATAACCTGGTATGCTTTTATATTTGATAACTGTAGAGATTGTAGAGTCTTTTGTTATTGTACTTATTGTGTATTGTTTTGTGAACTTGAATAATTTGTACCTCCTTCCATCATCATCTAGCGTACTTATAATTGTTGTACCACCTTGACTTATGCTGCTAATATAGCCTAGTTTTGCAAGCTTATCCTTTCATCAAGCTTGTTCATGACATATGTATTATTGGGTCGACACACTAATACAAGTGTCTATTCAGAATCAGTGTATTACGGTCTGATCAACCTTAGTGCATTTTGGTTCGCACTTCGCACGACTACTTCACGTGGATTGAGATATATAGTTGACTAGTATACTTGCCCTCTAGATATGACTGAGCATATCGTATCAGTTATACAACTATACTAATACGAGCATGTGAACGAAGGATTACCAAAATAGGATTTCAATCCATAACTGCTTTGACAATTCCCAATTGAATTCTTTAAATGTCTTGATTTCGATACTTCTAATCTATTACCTCGCCCTTGAAACTCTTTATTATTGATCTCCGTCTTCCCTTATTTCGGAAAGACGAAACCTTGTTCTTGGTATAAGTTTGATACACGGAGAGTACTAGATATATCCCATAGGCCGATCACATATTTGAGGATTATTCTTCCGTGATTAAGGACATATCATATGTAATATGATCGGCGTTGAAGTTTCGAGGATTGAAGGACATGAGTAAACAAATTAAGAAATATTTTCTTAAGGTATATAGCCTTATGTGATAGATGGGTAAATTCTAAGTTGGGTAGCAGTGCATTGTCAACTCGAGAGAGATTTCTTTTGGATTGTAATCGAGTAAAGCTTAGATTGGGAGATGTTCAAGCCATTTTAATTTTGAGAATTTTAGAAGAATGACTAAGATGATGAGGATTAATGAACTTCAAAATTCTTGATATTGAGGACCCAATATTTATACCTTAGGTACATGATTTAAATTTGGAATAATGAAGGTAAAATCATTAATTTGAATTTAGAGGATAAAAATATAGAATTTCAGACTTGAACATTGGTGGATTGCATTTAAATTATTTTCAATTTGATGATTGGAATTAAGAATTTAAAATTTGATGGTTGGACTACCTATTTGAAACGTTGAGAATGTGAATGGAGTGAAAAAAAAAGTCGAAGCATACAAAAATTTATAAGTGAAAATGGGGATAATATTGGACTCGGATTACTTCTAGAGGAGATTATGATAGTTAGAGATCGGGAGGTAAAATTTACATGCTTATTTAAATTTTGAAGATGTTATAAGGATTTAATTTAAATTTGGATATGGATATGGATAATTTGAGTAAGTGAGAAGAGATTACAATAGGTCGAATTTTAATTTGAACAAATCGCGATAGATTTGAATAGATTTTGTTATTTAAATTTTTGGAAGAGATTGCGATTGACGTACCATATGTACGAATGTGAAGGATTTAACAAATTATGTCTTATTTTAATTTCGAGGACAAAATTTTTATAAGTTGGGTAGATTGTAAGCCCCCTGATTTTCAGAAATTATTAATTTGGACTTTTCATAATATTCTGGATTTTTCTGGGATTTTTCTGTAATTAAATTCAGGGTTTTAATTTTTAAATGATTTCTAAATGATGATAAATCATATTAAAATATTATAAAAATAATATTTTTGGGTGTAAAATAAAAAACTGGACTTAGGGTAAATTTTCTGAAATTTATTGGACCCCGGACCTATTTTAATCACCTAAAAAAAATATTAATTATTTATTTAGTTATTTATTTATTTAATTATTTATTTAATTAAACCTAACCCAGTCCACCTAACCGGCCCAACCCACCAAACCGGCCCAAACCCTCGGCCCAGCCCATTGGGCTACCGGGTCGGGTCGGGTCCACCCGCACCCGAACCCGCGCCCGTGACCCGTTCCCCTTTCTCCCCCCAGCCTGACCCGTTCCCCGCGTCCCCCGCCGGAGCCGCAGCCTCCGGCCATGTGGTGCACCGCCCCGCCACCTCGCCCGCACCCCACGACCACGACGCCACCTCCTCCGCCTCTTCCGGCCTCTCCCCCTCCCCCCTGAACCTATAAAACCCCCCTCGATCAGGCCCTCCGGCCAAACCCCCTCCGACCGCCACTCCTCCGCTCCGCCGCCGCCGCCAGACTCCGGCGCAACCCCCGCGAGGCCCTGCGCCACCGCCCGTCTCCGCCTAGCCCTCCTCCCTCCGCCTCGAGCCCCTGTCCTAGCCGCCTGCCGCAGCTTCCAGTCGACCTCGGCGCCGCCCGGCCGCCAACGCCTCCGCCGACGCCTCGCCAGTGCCGCCCAGCCCCGTCGAGCCGCCCTCCTCCAGCGAGCCACCCCGGCCATCTCCAGCAACCCTAGGGCCGCCGTGGAAGCGGACACGGCACAGGATACAGGACACGTGTCGGACACGACACGGACACGAGAAACGCTATTTTTTAAGCCCTGTTCAGGTACGTGTATCTCCCTGCTCGTTTACCCATTTCTGATTCCGTCTTTTGCATCACGAAGCCTGCATGACCCTCTCGGTGCCCGTGCAACCCGCTCGGGGCATCGCATCCTGTGGCGATCGCGAACTGCGATCCAAAAACAGGAAAAACAACGACCCTTTTCACCCCGGAACTGGGTACGCCCCGCCAAACGGGACGACTTGGTCGCGCGCGGTCTTCACAGATATGTGCGCGCCGTCGATACGGACATGTGGGATTTCGCAGAAGTCGATTCGGGTGTGCGTGCACACCGGGATCAACGCGTATCCGCGGATAACGTCCCGTATCCGACTTTTCTAGATCGCGCCCTAAACCTTCTGTACACACATCGGATTGACACGAAACTTGTGCCATCGGACTCGTAGCAATACGCTGGTCCTGTGACCCAAGTTTGGTTCGATTCTGAGAACGTTGACGAAATCGCGTGTCGTGGGCTCCACAGGCTCCACTCGACGGGCGATTTTGTGATCGGCTCATCGGAATCCAATTCTGAAAGTTCCATTGGGTTCATATCACCGTTCCTGACCTGTTGACACTAAGTTGGACTGATTTGGAGACCTTTGACCCTGACACATTTTTCGGTGCAAAGCGGGCCCACATGTGGACCCCATTTTGACCCAAAATTACCATTTTTGCCCTTGTCTCCAAATTGGACTCAAGGACAGACGTTTCTAGCTGATTGATATTTTCTGGATCTGATGGTAATGTTTATTTCAGCATCCGGAGGCATTTCTAGAAATTTCTCGAGAACAGAACCGTAGTTGGAATCCAAACATCAGGCAAGTACCTGCACTTCAAGTTTATTCTTTATATTATGGTAATTAGTTCCTTGCTCTACTAGCACCATTGGATGATTACACTTAGTATTAGGATTTGGATTTCATATCTTGCTTTTCGTGTCGGGAGGGAGAATACTAGGAGGCATGTAGTTTACCCTTCCCCCTGTCCTGACTGCTAGCTGTTGAGTACGCGACTGTACCTTCAGCCTGATACTCGATTATTCCTGACTGATAGCCGTCTATGACGTGCCTGATTAGCCTTATAACCCCCTATATGCCAACTATGTATTCTAAATACACAATCACACACACATAGTTTCTTTATCTTGTTGTAGTTCCATTTTCTTGTCTCATTATAATCCTGTTTTACTCATATCCCTAATTTCTAGCAATTAACCCTTAGTTAATTTTACTACTTATTATGTATAATTTTTATCGTGATGCTTAGTCAGTTTTTTACTACTTGTCATAATTATTTAGTTTAAGCTTTGTCGTGTATTGGTACTTTGCTCCTTTCCTGACTGGATCCGTTGACATTTAGGCGATGATGAGGACTATGCCCCCACCTTTTATGGACCATATGACGTAGCAGATGATACTATTGAGGAGCCTGTTCCTACTCAGGAGACTACTTTTGAGGAGTAGCTAGCCAGTTAGCTAGTATTTTCTTTCAGCATAGTACTCGGGTTTGTCCCCGATTTATCTTCTGGATTCTGTATTAAACTGTGGATTTGGATGTCACAAAATTTGTCTTATGAAATCTTAGTATTCTCATTTCCTGTTATTATCCTTGCCTATTTATTTTTGTGAATGAGCTAGATTTTAAATTACCTGTGAATATGATCTAGACAGCGTACTACCGCCGATACTGCGGCGTAGGCTGGACGTACTCGCGAACCGGTGCCTGAATTATCTGGGTCCAGGTCGTGACAGGACAACAGCTTTGGTGACAGTTCAGCGTCATAAACAACAACAACAATGGCAACAAACAGCAGCAGCAATGGCAACAAACAACAGCAGCAAAAGCAATAGCGACAGCAATAGCGACGGCAGCAGCAACAATCAGCAACAGCTTTCGCGACAGCAGTAGCCTTAGCAATAGCAGCAGGAAACCGTCGCGAAAGCAGCAGTGACAACAACGGTATCAGCGGTATTAACAGCTTTTCAGCGATAGCAGCAAGGGTATTTAGTGACAGTTCTGTAGTTTATTATATATATTATGTATTTATTTAGAATAGATATATATATATATATATGTATATATATGGTATTAGTATATATGTATATATTCCTAATTAGTAATTATGTTTTATTATACTGTATTTGTAATAGTTAGTTGTTAGTATATAGTTTATGGGTAGTTAGTATTATATTGTTGTATTGACAATTACCTTGAGATACCAAGGTAAGTATCAAGGTATTTGGGGATACCCAAGGTATTGGATTTGGGTATCAAGTTTGAGATTTAGTGTTGCGATACCAAGTTGGTTCAAAACCAAGGTATCCATTTAGCATTTGAAATTAGGATTTTATATATTTAATATTGTTGATATGTATATGTGATGCTTTATCTTTTGTTTTACGTATCCTGAGATACGGTATCCTAGCATTCTAAGATGTAGCTAGTATGAGCTAGATTCTTAGTGTTTGAACCCAATATCTTTGAGGTAGACTCACGCAACCTAGAAATAGGTAGTTTGACATAGTTGACCATAGTTTGACCATACTTTGACCAATTTGACTTAGAGTTGACCTAGTTTGATTTTTGACTTAGAAATGACTTGTTGACCTAGAAGTTGACTAGTTTAACTTATTTTCTTTCTGAAATCTTGTATTGATGTTATATTCCACATCTAGGTCTTCGAGGTACCATATCAGACATCTGTGAGACTATTCTTTGGACTTCAGGCGAGTACATTCTCTGATAGTTTCTCATTTATGATATCCTCTATGTTCATTGTATCTAGTATATATATCCTTGTTCTCTTGACACGATGGTTACACGAATTGGTATATCTGGATCTCGTCATGAAATATTATTCCTTGGTATATGGTGTATCTTGTGCAAGCCTTGTTTAACCGATCACATGTTAAAGCTAGTACTCATATACTTAGTCATTAGTATTCTTGTTCATTTTCATATTGTTCATTACTGTATTTATTCCAGTATTTCCTTATTGTATATCTCTTGTATCTATTGTGCATATTGTATATTCACATCTATTTACTATTACATAGTCTTTATCATTGATTAGAACTACTGTTAGAGATGTACTCTGCTCCTTTTCTGACCGAATATATTTTTCGTAGATGACACTGAGGAGTGATATCCTACACATTATGGACCTCAGGATGTTGTGGGCTTAGATTCAGAGACCATGGCTCAGGAGGGACTTATCCTGACTGAGACAGATAACCCGGGACTTGTAGCTTCTTAGTATTATTTTATACTAGATTTGTCTCCAGCTTATTTGTTACTATTCTTTCAGACTCATTGATGTTATTATTTTAGACTCATGAGTTGTATGTGACTATTCTATTCTTTAACATATTCGTGCTCGTTTCTATCTTAGATCTGTGATTGAGTATATTGTTATTGTTGGTGGTTCATTGTAATGCTAGATAGATTACCCAGACAACGTTCTACCGCCGATTCTGCGACGTAGGCTAGGTGTTATTCCCGACTTGCATCCCTACATCGGGTGCGGGTCGTGACATACTCCGAACAAAAGTCCACTCTCTTGGAACAAGTGCTGAAGTGACGTATATTAAATGCGTGTCAGTGAAGTGACTGAAGTGATGGATGTGTAAGAGAGAAAAGACAAAAACTATGAAAAGATGTGCCAAATAATCAGAGTCATGCGTCCGAGGGAAAGTGGTCGCATACTCTGCTTGCCGTATGGAAGTCGATGTCGCATGGAGGTCTCTTGGACTTAGCAAATTTCTCATTCGTTTAGCGAGTGAAAACACAAGGGGTTCAAGGATTATCTCCAGAATACTTGTGTAAAGGTCACTCATGCATACAACAAGATGGATGCATGTTGGTTGGCTATAAGACAAAGAGTCCAGCCGCATAAGGATCATACCGCATGGAAGTATCGACTGCATATTGGGCTGGCTGCATGAGAACTTCATATTCTCCAGACAGCAAGTTCAGTCTTGGCAGAAAAGCTCCAAAAACTCAAAAATTATTTTCTTCATAAAAACTTTATTTTAACTCTGAATTAAGTAAAACAAAAGCCAAAATGCTCAAAATGAAGTCCTCTATCAACCATAAAAGCTTCTTTTTTTCTTCTGAAATACCATGTTTTAATAGATCAAAACCAAGAAAAACTTTTAAAAACCATGAAAATCCTAACTTTAAAAATCAGATCTACTCAAAACCGTTCATTAAAATCAAAAACTCCAAGAACTAAAACTAATGAGAACATCAAGGAGAATATTTTTCATTAAACAAATTTTAATTTACTAATCAAGAAAAAATACGAAAATCTATGGCTTCACCATTTTGAGCAAGATGTACTTGCCTTGGTGGACTAACAAACCTCTTTCTAGAACCAAGTCTAGGGACATGGCTTAGGATTTCGGTCAATGGGAGCTCTTGAGGGAAGGAGAAGAAGGAAAGTAGAAATGAGGAGGTATATGTATGTATACTCTGCTTGCCGTATGGAGGTCGATGTCGCATGGAGGTCTTTTGGACTTAGCAAATTTCTCATTCGTTTAGCGAGTGAAAACACAAGGGGTTCAAGGATTATCTCCAAAGTACTTGTGTAAAGGTCACTCATGCATACAACAAGATGGATGCATGTTGGTTGGCTATAAGACAAAGAGTCCAGCCGCATAAGGATCATACCGCATGGAAGTATCGACTGCATATTGGGCTGGCTGCATGAGAACTTCATATTCTCCAGACAGCAAGTTCAGCCATGGCAGAAAAGCTCCAAAAACTTAAAAATTATTTTCTTCATAAAAACTTTATTTTAACTCTGAATCAAGTAAAATAAAAGCCAAAATGCTCAAAATAAAGTCCATCAACCATAAAAGCTTTTTTTTTCTGAAATACCATGTTTTAATAGATCAAAACCAAGAAAAACTTTTAGAAACCATGAAAATCCTAACTTTAAAAATTAGATCTACTCAAAATCGTTCATTAAAATCAAAAACTCCAAGAACTAAAACTAATGAGAACATCAAGGAGAATATTTTTCATCAAACAAATTTTAATTTACTAATCAATAAAAAATACGAAAATCTATGGCTTCACCATTTTGAGCAAGATGTACTTGCCTTGGTGGACTAACAAACCTCTTCCTAGAACCAAGTCTAGGGACAGGGCTTAGGATTTCGGTCAAGGGGAGCTCTTAAGGGAAGGAGAAGAAGGAAAGTAGAAATGAGGAGGTGTATGTTATATATATATATATATATATATATATATATATATATATATATATATATATATATATATATATATATATATATATATATATATATACGTGTACGTATATGTAAAGTTATATATGTATGATACTATATGTGTATGTTATGTTATATATATTTCTTGTGTACATATATATAGGTGTATGTATGTATACATAGTTATATAAGTTGTAGTTATATATATTAGTATATATATATTGTGTTATATATATAAAAGGATGAGAGAGGGGACAACAGCTTTAGTTATATATATTAGTATATATATATTGTGTTATATTGTTGGTGGTTCATTGTAATGCTAGATAGATTACCCAGACAACGTTCTACCGCCGATTCTGCGACGTAGGCTAGGCGTTGTTCCCGACTTGCATCCCTACATCGGGTGCGGGTCGTGGCACTCCGAAGAAAAGTCCACTCTCTTGGAACAAGTGCTGAAGTGATGTGTATTAAATGCGTGTCAGTGAAGTGACTGAAGTGATGGATGTGTAAGAGAGAAAAGACAAAAACCATAAAAATATGTGCCAAATAATCAGAGCCATGCGTCCGAAGGTAAGTGGTCGCATACTCTGCTTGCCGTATGGAGGTCGATATCGCTTGGAGGTCTCTTGGACTTAGCAAATTTCTCATTCGTTCAGCGAGTGAAAATACAAGGGGTTCAAGGATTATCTCCAGAATACTTGTATAAAGGTCACTCATGCATCCAACACGATAGATGCATGTTGGATGGCTATAAGACAAAGAGTCCAGCCGCATAAGGATCATACCGCATGGAAGTATTGACTGCATATTGGGCTGGCTGTATGAGAACTTCGTATTCTCCAGACAGCAAGTTCAGCCATGGCAGAAAAGCTCCAAAAACTCAAAAATTATTTTCTTCATAAAAACTTTATTTTAACTCTGAATCAAGTAAAATAAAAGCCAAAATGCTCAAAATAAAGTCCTCCATCAACCATAAAAGCTTTTTTTCTTCTGAAATACCATGTTTTAATAGATCAAAACCAAGAAAAACTTTTAGAACCCATGAAAATCCTAACTTTAAAACTCAGATCTCCTCAAAACAGTTCATCAAATTCAAAAAATCCAAGAACAAAAACTAATGAGAACATCAAGGAGAATATTTTTCATCAAACAAATTTTAATTTACTAATCAATAAAAAATACAAAAATCTATGGCTTCACCATTTTGAGCAAGATGTACTTGCCTTAGTGGACTAACAAACCTCTTCCTAGAACTAAGTCTAGGGACAGGGCTTAGGATTTCGGTCAAGGGGAGCTCTTGATGGAAGGAGAAGAAAAAAGAAGAAGGAAAGTAGAAATAAGGAAGAATGAGAGAGGAGAGAGAAAATTATATATATATATATATATATATATATATATATATATATACACCAAGCGGAAAAACAAGGTTAGCCCTTAGATTAAGTCATGATACTCTCCAACCAAATCTCAACCATCCAAAATAGGCTTAGTGGTTCCAAGAGTGAACCGGGTCTGGTACCCATCATGTATACGGGTCCTAGCACGGGTCCATGGCAATTGCTAAGGTATTCACTACTGATCTCGGGTAGTCTCCCACAATAAACAGGAATATAATTTAATAAATACAACATATTTAACAGGAACCAACATATAAATATAACATGAATACATCTACAAAAAATTTTTAAATATCACAAATTCAAGAATACTAAATCTAGAAACGGGTGTGACAGTCACGAAGGATCTTCCACCACCACCACCCATGCCAGCAGAAGGGACGCAGCTATTCGCTATGTTCCATGAGATGATGGCGGTATAACAAAGACAAACGGACGCTCTATATAAGGGCATCGAGAGTGCTCATTGTAGAAGCATGAAAATTACGCTAAAAAGCTATACGTAGCCTTTTTAGTGCTGGGCAGCGTAAAATATGACTTCGGAGCCATCGGCGTACAACGGAGCTTTTTTCGCTAAGTACAGCGTAAAATATAAGCTCAAGGACTATCTGCGTAATGCAGTATGTCCAGGCTGTTTCAGCGTAAAAAGGGTGCTACATCGCCTTTACGGCGTAAAACTCATCCGCTTTAATGCAGCATTGAAGTGTACGAGGAACGCTTCGTATTCCTCAAAATGAACCTATCAAATCATACAGTGAACCTGATGTCTGACTCCTAACAAAGAGTACTGCACGACTACACAGACGACGGCAATAATGATGGCACGGCATAGCGACCCAGACTATTATTTAGTGACATTCCCTTGGCATAAACCGCTTTTACACATACAAGGGAATACGTTACCTAGTTTTACACAGGCAAATGTGAGCTGTTTATGCTCCACAAAAGACAAACAGGCTGCCACGTCAAAAGCTGCTCTTCGTACCGGGCTCGAGGCACGTCTCTGCATTTAATGTGCAGAATGATGTCAGATCTTCGAGACACGTCTCTGTATTTAATGCGCAGAATAATGGCAGATCTTTGAGACACGTCTCTGCATTTAATGTGCAGAATGATGGCAGATCTTCAAGGCACGTCTCTGCATTTAATACGCAGGATGGGGGCAGATCTCTGCATTTAATGCAAGAGATTTGATTATATCCCCAAAAGCCGTAATTTCTGCTAAAACGTCCACATCATCACTTTTGCACATTACGCCATCAGGCTATTCTCAGCTATGGGAGTACGCTGTACGCTCTTCTTAGGATATGCCAACTCAGGCTACATTTGTACTAGTGCGTATTAAAGCTATTCGGTCCAGAATTTGCTCAAGCCTCAGTCAAGGAAGGAGGATCAGCTATCTTCTACGCCCACTCGACTTTTATGCCTGCTCGACTTCTACGCCCACTCGGCTTCTATGCCTACTCGGCTTCTATGCCTGCTCGGCTTCTACGCCTACCTGGCCTCTACACCGGCTTGATAACTCTTTGGCTTCTACGCCATGGTGACACTCATTGGCTTCTACGCCAACCTTTTTTACGCGAGGGATAACTACCTACGTGGCTTTTATGCCATGATCTTCGCAGCAGTTATACGCGTTATCTCTTAATGGGACACGCGTTATACGCTCATTCAGGAGATTATTTATACGTGGGTAACGGTTATTGTTATCGTCACGTAAAAGGTGCTATACTTTCCATTACCCGGCTTCTACGCCGACTGGGTGGTCACTGTCACTAAAACCCTATAAAAAGAGACCTCTATTGACAGAGGTCCAGAGGTGGGAAAAATAGGTCAGAACCAAGGTCAAAGATTCCAAGATCAAGAGAGAAGGTCAAGGAACTAAGAGTCGAAGAGTCTTTGAGAGATAAGAATCCAGAGCTCAGGCAAAGAGTAGTGATCGACGACTTTGGCATCGAGCATCCACTCTCTTTAGCAACCTTTGAAGCTGCTTTCTGTCTTCTACGACACTTCTTCATCATCGTGTGGTCCAAGGGACAAAGTGATCGACTGCAGATCAGACTCCTATAGCAATATTTACCCAGATTAAAAATTGTACTTGACATCCTCGTATAGGATTAATTGTACTTCTTATTTGTGAACCAAAGAGCGGGTTTCGTGTAAACCTCGTCTTATTTCTTTCGTTTATTATAAACATAAGATGGCGACTCTGGTGGGGATATCTTTCTCTTCTGATGAGAAAGCAATTGCTCAACACGATACGGTATCCGTGGGATCCGTGAAGAAGACCCTGGTCGTCCAGTTCGACCAGTCTGCCTACGAAGATATGCTTCGAACAGGGGGTAGCTCTCACTTTCTCTCTGTCCAAGACAACAGGAAGCTGCATAAGGTCTGGATGCCCAAGACATCCCCTACTATTTCTGCCGACTCTCTGATCTCTTCGACCGGCCAGGTTGTAGCTGCACAACCTTCGCGCTCTGCGCGTAAAATTCTGTCTCCCGTCCGTGACATGGTAGACAAAACTTTTGACGATGCCTCAGCGCTAGTCCAGAAGTCTATTCCGCGCTTTGTGCGTAAAATCCAGTCTCCCGTCGATGACGTGGCAGACACAATTTCTGACAATGCCTTAGCGCCAAATCAGAAATTCCAAATGCGCTCCGCGCATAAAAATGCATCTGCCCTCCGCAGAAAAGCAGATGATCCCTGCAATCTACGCAAGGGAAAGCAAGTGGCGGACTGCTCAACTTCTCGGCCTTTACGCAAGCAAGTGAAGAATCTGCCCGCCCTCCGGATTACGCGAAGAGCTGATGGCCTACTGAGGACCTCCTCAGCTTTACGCCAGCCCAAGCAGAGCTCCAAATTACGCCAGGTGAAGCCTCTCAGTGTAAAGAAGGCTCAATTTGCGGAAAGACACCCTCCTCGGGGATTATCCGCTACCTAGATGGCCAACCTGTTGTATACGGGTGGCACATGAAGAACTATGGTTCCCAACATCCGCATGCCCACTGATGTGGACAGAAGGAACAAGCCATCTTCTTCTTCTGTAAATCCTCCTGACCTGCATGAGTATCTGATCCAGAAACGCAAGGATAGGGGATCTTCCAGCATGTCTATTATGCCTCCTAGCGAGCACTATTGTAATAGTCATAGGATTGTAGTTAATTATTGCTGTTCTGAAGCAAAACGGTCAGTTTTTGACCGGTTGAGATACTCTTCGTCTTTCCAGGAAGAAGAGCCCACACATGCATCTGTTAACATGGCTTCACACATACCTAGAGGAAGATCGAACTCAAGACGTCATCCCTCTAGAACTCCGAGCCGAAGGAGATTCAACAAGCTCCTTAGGAACACTGAAGCTGGGGTGTTTCGAAATACCCATTCGAGGTCACGACAACCGGCTTCATACTCTTCTGATTCCGATGCTGGGGGTCGCCAGTCTCCCGAATCAGATGCTGAAAGTACAGAGTCAACTTCTACAGAGACCTATACTAATCCTTCAGTGACACCCAGGGAGATGGAAGTTTATGCCATTGGAGATGAACGCGAGGAAGCTTCCCCGTCGGGGAGTGCTGAGCAATGCATTACTGTACTGGAAACATCTCTGAAAGAGATGCAATCCATGATGGAGAACATGCACCAGATGATGCTGACTCAACACACAGCTGATATGGCTCAAGCATCGGTCTCTCCAACTCAGATACGTGTGGGGGTGGACTTACCACCATCCAACGCGATCCAAGAGCCTGCTCTAGATCAGGAGTCAGCAGTTCCTTCGCTTCCTCACTCGGAGAATATATTACCTCCCGTTGGAATTGCGATACAACCGATTCCTCACCACTCCGTGGTCCTGCTATCGGCTAAAAATCCGATGCAGGCAGTACGGGAGTTGAAAGCCCAATTTGATGCCTTGAAGCACAAAGATCAGCTCAAGAAATTGGGAATCAACCAGCCTTACCCAGCTATCTGGGAAGAGGCCCCTTTCCCTCCTAAATACAAACCACAGACTATGGCTTTGTTCGAGGGAAAAACATCACCGAGTCAGTACATGAACTACTTCAGTATGATAACAGTGTTATTACAAGGGAATGACACCCTCCTCACTCGGGTGTTCAAGGGCTGTCTCTCGGGAGTGGCTTATCAGTGGTACCGTAGCCTGGCGGACAACTGTATTACTTTCTTTGAAGACTTCAAGGCTTTATTCTTCGCACGATTCTACGAGGGAGGGATGGACATGTCTATGTCCTCTCTCATCGAAGTGAAGCAGAAGAAAAAAGAGGACGTTCGCACCTTCATCGAAAGTTTTTGTCAAGCCACTTTGCAAATGCCTCCCGGAGTTTTAGACTCGACATTGGTAGACATTTGCAGGAAGAACCTTCTTCCCATGATCTCGGTGTTCACTGGACCATATCAGTTCCATGATTGGCCCTCGTTCATCATCTCAGCGATAGCCGCCGAGGACAACAGTCGAAAGACGCGTGATAATGGCATCATGATCTCTGCCTCCGATAGAGGCAAGAGGTCATCCCCCAACAGCGACCATCCTCGTGGTTCCAAAGGAAAAGAAGCTCTGGCAATCAATACGTCCAGGCAAAAGACTGCAGCAACCACACAGACGAAACCTAGGACTTCCAGGCCCATTGAAGTATACTCTTTCGACGACAACGATATTCTTAGCATATTCGAGTGTCTCGTCAAAAGCGACAAGATTACCCTTCCCGAGGAGAAGTGGCCTAATAAAGTCGGCAGTACTAATAACCCCAAGTACTACATCTTCCATAGATACATACACCATCCTACAAAGGCGTGTTATGTACTGAAGAGGAAGATCCAGGAGCTGATCGATGCTAAGGCCATCACTCTGCGCAACAGTGAGAAGACGGTCACAGCCAACATGATCTCTCTGCAATTTGGCAATCTGCCTCCCCAAGAAGTCTCGGACGGTGTTATACCTATTTCCTGGACGACGATGAACATCGTTAATCTCCCTCCAGCTAGGGGTCAAAATCATGACCTGGTACCCCTAACTACCCAGCGGGGCGAGATTATATGGGTTCATCCAGATCTGGTGTCAGAGATCAAGAAAGAGACTCAAGCTGCTAAGGCTAAGTCTAAGAAGAACTCGAAGCGTAAGCCATGTTACACGGTCACTGTACACTCGGCATCAGAAGACGAGGTTTTGGCTACTGGAACCCGTTCAGGGAAAGCTTACCTCAAGGATTATGGAGCAAGTCAGGAAGATGCACCAGCAGACGCTTCAGCTGCCAAGCCTTCAGAACTGGAACCCGCTATACCAGAGGCCGGTCCTTCAAGACCAACTTCGGCTGACAAATGACCCTTGGCCAGATCCTTTCTGGTAAAATATCTTCCCCGGCCGGCCGTGGAGATTGGGAGTCAGCGTCCACGACATCCTCCTGGGATATGTGGCATGAAAGAATGTCGAGAGGGGATAGTCTCTCAGCATCTTGGGCAGATACATGACCAAGCCCCCGGCAGGAAAAACCCAGAGTTCTTTCTTGGGCTTCGTCTGGGACTGCTTGTCAATCATGTCCCCGAAGATAAAAGCCGACTTTATATATTGGGCCCCGTCTATGGATGTCAGGGGCTCTCTCCGTTGATCATGTTCAATAGCATTCGCTCGCCCTGAGACGATATCAGGATTCCCCTTCCTTCAGGATACTGGGGTCCGGATATAGGAAATGCCACGTGGGACAAATCCTCCAGATAGTTAGAATGCAGCATCCCGGCAGTAGAACCCATCACCTCAGCCAATGGAGACATATGCAAGTTAACTACAAAGTGCAGGAAAAATACGTCAGTTTTTATACTAGACATTACTATCTTGCAGCATATGCCAAAAGTCAACAGTCTGTGCTTTACGCCAAGACTGTAAAAACTTGATCTTTTACGCCAGAATCTTATTCCAAGGCATAAAATTCAAGACTGGCAGTATACACAAAAAACCTGACAGTCTGTGTTTTACGCCAGACTGCCAAAGTTTGAGTTATTACGTCGGAATTTTCATCCAGAAGCATAATACTCAAATTTTATAGTATACGCCAAGTTTCGACAGTCTGTGCTTTTACGCCAGACTGCGAAAATATGGAGTTTTTACGCTGACACATTAGAAATGTGGGCGTAAAAGATAAAACATCTCTGTGCATCATCTTCCTCGAAGAGGCTATCAGCACAAAAGACGACCTAGTACGTTCACGTACAACGTATGCGAAGAATTTTTCGTTGTTCTTGTCGTCCCAAAAGCTTTACCTTTAACTCCGGGTGCACAGCTCGTCGGCGGGACACTTCGTTCAGAATAAAGCTCGCCTTGCCCGACGGAAGTCGCTCTTGCTTGGGCAGAAGAGCGAGAAGAAGAGTCAGCCTTCTTTCCCTTAGAAGAGAAGATTGGTTTCGGGGCCATTGCTGAAAACTCAGAATGCTCGGAGAGGAAACGAAGGAGAGAACTCGAAAATTCGAAAGCTTTCGTTTGCAAAGAGACAGGTGAAGAGTCTTCTCTCTGAAAGCCTTGGGATATATATAGAGTTCGGATGGACTCCTCGAATCCCTAACCAAATTCGACATTTAATATTCGGTTATGATTGGGGACTACGTCAGCCTGTTACTCAGGGAAGGCGGACAGTCAGCAAATTCGAAAAGTTTTTGTGCAAAGCAGATTCGTGGTTCTACGCCAAGGAGCTTTCTACGCTCGGCAGCTACAAATCTACAATTTTATGCTCAGAGGCTATAAGTCTAGGGTTTTACGCCCGGATGCTTTTATGCTCAGTAGCTTTTACGCTCGAGAGGCTACAAACCTACGACTTCACGCTCAAAAGCTACAAATCTATGATTTCACGCTCGGTGGCTTTTTCGCTCAGAGGCAACAGATCCACAACTTCATGCTCGGAAGATTTTCTTTTCAGAGGCTACAAATCTACAGTTTCTACGCCCGGATGCTTTTATGCTCAGCAGCTTTTACGCTCGAGAGGCTACGAACTTATGATTTTTACGCTCATCCATATTTACAGATCTATGACTCTCCGCATATCTGAAAAATATGCAGGCCAGAGTATGCGTATATGTATGAACAAATCCCAAGGCGGTCAATTGCAAGGGTTCACGCAGAGGATACTTCTTCTTGGCCTCAAAATATCCTAAGTACCCAAAGCATACAGAGTTCAGCTTTGAAAATTACTCTTCTTCTTGGGTCGATTGGAAGTTCATCCAGAATCCAGTCTGAATATTTCCTCTACAGTTCAAGATGGCGACTCAGTTTGATAGCCGTTTCTCGCCCTATTTCAAGGGATTTTTGGAAAATCATTCTTGAAGATGATGGTCTGAACAAAAATTCTTTTTGTCAGAAGTGATGGTTCAGAATTTTACGCAGCTCCCCATTCCTAACAGTGGGAAAGTTCGAATACTCGACTTAAATGCTAAGCGACTTTCTATGCATCTTTAGTTATACGTAAAAGACAGGACGGGACCTAATACTCTTTCTATCAGAGTTGGCATAAAGTTACTAGACGTGTCGAAGCTACACATATTCAGACTTCATCACAGCAAAATATATGGCAAAATAATTATATGCACAGAAGAAGATGATTTTATTAAATCATGATTACATATGAGGGAAATCCGGTCTACAAAGGGTTTTTTCTTCATCTTCATGATTACATATGAGTAAAATCACGTCTACAAAGAATTTCCTCATCTTCATCGGAAGGCCACCCCCAAAATCTGTTCTGCCAGGTTCTCGTATTGGTGGAGATCTTCTCCGATCTTCTTCAGCTGTTAGTCGGTTTCTACGATCGATTAACAAGAAAATGATTAATGGCGGGAGGATACAAAACTGGGCCTGCCTAAATTATGCAGAGCCCATCCTCCATACGCCATGACAGATTGAGTTGAGATGTTTGACCCAACTCAATACTCGAGGACAGAGCTAGTTTTTCTGCTCTTGTCCACGAATAATAGAAGAAAATATAGCTTGCAAGCTGTGTGGTCGAATGTGACCCTTCCTCTCTCCTGGATGAATCGCCATATGAAGTTGCTGACTATCCCGAGCAAAGGAAGCTATGATATCCTTCCATGATCCATCGTTGCAGAGGACATTTGCTAGAAGACGCCTTCTTTTTCGGCTCCTTATATGCTGGAAGAACATGGTCTTCTTCTTCCTCAAGTCGACCTGACGAACTCCGACGATCATCTCTGTGTGGTGAAGGAAGTGTGGGAAGAACAGGTTAACTCCTCAGCCTTTATATAGGCAAAAGAGAACACACCAAATCCCAACAAATCCCCAATAATCCGCCAAGAAACCAGCCTTGAAGAATGAGTCAGACTTGACCATTTCATGCTTTATTCAAAGCGTTTCAAATTACGAGGAATTTGAAAACTTTGAAGGGGGTCTTGTACAAGCATGAAAAATATGCTGAAAAGTTATACGCAGCCTTTTTAGTGCTGGGCAGCGTAAAATATGACTTCAGAGCCATCGGCGTACAACGGAGCTTTTTTTGCTAAGTACAGCGTAAAATATAAGCTCAAGGACTATCCGTGTAATGCAGTATGTCCAGGCTGTTTCAGCGTAAAAAGGGTGCTACATCGCCTTTACGGCGTAAAACTCATCAGCTTTAATGCAGCATTGAAGTGTACGAGGAACGCTTCGTATTCCTCGAAATAAAACTGTCAAATCATGCAGTGAACCTGACGTCTGACTCCTGACAAAGAGTACTGCACGACTACCCAAACGACGGCTATAATAATAGCGCGGCACAGCGATCCAGACTGTCATTTAGTGACATTTCCTTGGCGTAAACCACTTTTACGCATACAAGGGAATACGCTGCCTAGTTTTACACAGACAGATGTGAGATGTTTACGCTCCACAGAGGACAAACAGGCTGCCACGTCAAAAGCTGCTCTTTGTACAGGGCTCGAGGCACGTCTCTGCATTTAATCCGCAGAATGATGGCAGATCTTCGAGACACGTCTCTGCATTTAATGCACAGAATGGTGGCAGATCTTTGAGACACGTCTCTGCATTTAATATGCAGAATGATGGCAGATCTTCAAGGCACGTGTCTGCATTTAATGCGCAGGATGGGGGCAGATCTCTGTATTTAATGCAAGAGATTTGATTATATCCCCAAAAGCCGTAATTTCGGCTAAAACGTCCACATCATCACTTTTGCACATTATGCCATCAGGCTATTCTCAGCTATGGGAGCACTTTGTACGCTCTCCTTGGGATATGCCAACTCAGGCTATATTTGCACTAGTGCGTATTAAAGCTATTCGGTCCAGAATTCGCTCAAGCCTTAGTCAAGGAAGGAGGATCAGCTATCTTCTACGCCCACTCGGCTTTTATGCCTGATCGGCTTCTACGTCCACTCGGCTTCTATGCCTACTCGGCTTCTATGCCTGCTCGGCTTCTACGCCTACCTGACCTCTATGCCGGTTTGATAACTCTTTGGCTTCTACGCCATGGTGACAGTCATTGGCTTCTACGCCAACCTTTTCTACGCGAGGGATAACTACCTATGTGGCTTTTATGCCGTGATCTTCGCAGCAGTTATACGCATTATCTCTTAATGGGACACGCGTCACACGCTCATTCAGGAGATCATTTATACATGGGTAACAGTTATAGTTACCGTCGCATAAAAGGTGCTATACTTTCTACTACCCGGCTTCTACGCCGACTGGGTGGTCACTGTCACTAAAACCCTATAAATAGAGACCTCTATTGACAGAGGTCCAGAGGTAGGAAAAATAGGTCAGAACCAAGGTCAAAGATTCCAAGATCAAGAGAGAAGGTCAAGGAACTAAGAGTCGAAGAGTCTTTGAGAGAGAAGAATCAAGAGCTCAGGCAAAGAGTAGTGATCGACGACTTTGGCATCGAGCATCCACTCTCTTTAGAAACCTTTGAAGCTGCTTTCTGTCTTCTACGGCACTTCTTCATCATCGTGTGGTCCAAGGGACAAAGTGATCGACTGCAGATCAGACTCCAATAGCAATATTTACCCAGATTAAAAATTGTACTTGACATCCTCGTATAGGATTAATTGTACTTCTTGTTTGTGAACCAAAGAGCGGATTTCGTATAAACCTCGTCTTATTTATTTTATTTATTATCAAACACTCATCTGTTAGCACTAGCTACTGTGGAGAGAGTATCACTTGTTTAGCCACAGACCGTACTGCTTTATCCTGTACCGTACCAATCGAGGCCGGGTATTATTATCGACTTCAAGAGGATAAGGCCCAAGGATTTTACGGACATCGAAGGGATATTATATGAGGACGATTGGATCAAGGATGTTGAGAGAGCCTTGAGGCTAGAACAAACCCTAGAGGTCTTACAGGTGGAGGCAGCGGATATCCATATGTTCGATATTGTGCTGACATGGTTTCGTACGGACCCGACGATCGCAACGCAAGGACTGATCCTAGACCTCGCACAGGGGAACATGACGGTGGACGAGTATGCAATAAAGTTTTGCGGACTAGGAAAATTTGTAGAGGGACAAATTTCTCTAGGGAAGGCCCAAAAGTTTCAAAAAGGTTTGATCAGGGAGATCAAATCTCTTACTAGGGAACACCGCACTGCGATATTTGAGGATATCCTGATGGACTCGCAGAGGGTAGAGGATGACTTGGAGCTCAAATTCAAGAGGATGTGAGATATGTCAGAAGGAGCTAGTAGTAGTGCGGGTCCAGCCAAACGACCCCACTTCCAACAGCAGAGGACCTTCCAGCAGCAGAGACAGCAGTTTCATACACCATTTCAAGCTTTGACGCAACAGAAACACCAGCCCCCTAGACCAGCACAGCAGGCTCCGCAGTATACACACTATGGAAGGATTGGACATACATGAGAAGTCTGCAGGAACAAGCTTGGAGTATGCCTCTATTGCGGAGAGCGAGGCCACCAGTTGAGGGAGTGCTTAGTGGCACCGGTTCGAGCAGGCCAGGGATAAAAATTGACACAGAGAGCACCAGCGAGACCACCTGTGGGACAGCAGAGGGGACCTCCTTTACATAATCAGCATCATCTTTTTTTCCAGCACAAGCAGCAGTAGAGAGGTCCACCACGAGGGCGATATTTTTCTATGGCAGTTAAGTAGGAGGAGCCAGTCAGAGATTTGATATCAGGTTCAGTTTTTCTTGATTCTATTCCAGCTTATACTTTGTTTGATTCTGGTGCTTCATATTCTTTTGTATCTGTATCTTTTGCTCTTAAGCATCAATTAGAGTCTGAACCTGTGGCTAGGACTTGCAAGATCATGACTGGATGAGACATTATCTTGGTCAGTAATATTTACAAGGATCAGAGATTGAGCGCGTGCTTACACGTAATGCCACTTTCGAGCTACGACATTATACTCGAGATGGATTGGTTGAGTCGGCACCATGCTAGTATAGATTATCATGGAGGCAAAGTTTTATTTTGACCACCAGGAGAGACAGAGTTTGAGATTGCCAGAGGAACAGCGGAGTAGAGCGAGGACGCCATTTGTGGAGCCATGGTAGAAGAGAAGGAGTTGTCACATCCGTTGATAGCAGAGTTCATGGATGTTTTTCGGAGGAGTTGCCAGATTTTCTGCCAGAATGAGATATTGAGTTCTTTATAGATTTGGTTCCAGGCGCAGAGCCGATATCTCAATACATCTATTGAGTTAACAACAACAAAATAGTAGATTTGAAGAAGCAGGTGGATGAGTTACAGGACAAAGGCTTCATTCGATCCAGTTCATCACCATGGGGTACTCCGGTATTATTTGTACCGAAGAAAGATGGCTCGGTACGCATATGTATCGACTATAGGGCTCTAAACAACCTTACTATTAAGAATAAATACCCAATGCCGAGGATTGATGATCTCTTCGATCAGTTGAACGGAGAGAAGGTATTTTCAAAGATAGACTTGAGATCAGGTTATCATCAGGTGAAAGTGAAGAAGGAAGATATTTTGAAGATAACTTTTCGAAATCAGTATGGCCAGTTTGAGTTCATGGTGATACCGTTTGGGTTGACCAATGCCCTGGCGGTATTCATGAATCTGATGAACAAGGTGTTCCACCAGTATATTAATAAGTTTTTGATGGTATTTATTGATGATATTTTGATATATTCAAAGACCTCGGAGGAGCATGAGGACCATCTGAGGATAGTACTGGAGACTCTCAGGAAGGAAAAGCTTTATGGCAAGCTTTTGAGGTATAAGTTCTTCCTTGACAAGGTTGAATTTCTTGGGCATATGATCACATGTGATGGGATCTCAGTGGACTCAAAAAAGATTTCAGCAGTAGAGTCATAGGCTACCTCGAGTTCAGTGACAGAGATCAGGAGTTTTCTGGGGCTAGTAGGTTATTACTGGAGGTTTGTACATGACTTCTCCAGGATTACAAAGTTGATGACTAGGCTGACCAAGAAGGATGTGGAGTTTGCCTGGATAGAGGAGAGTCATGCTGCTTTTGAGGAGCTGAAGAAGAGGTTGATGACAGCTCCAGTATTAACGTTGCCATCAGGAGTAGGTGGATTCACTATCTATAGTGATGCTTTAGGGAGTGTCTTGCAGCATTATGTGAAGGTGATTGCCTATTCTTCCAAAAAATTACATCCTTATGAGAAGAATTATTCAACCCACGATTTGGAGTTGGCAACGGTCATTTTTCTCTAAAGCTGTGGAAATACTATCTGTATGGAGAGCGTGTGGAGGTCTTCACAGACCATAAGAGCTTGAAGTACGTGTTTACCCAGAAAGAGCTAAACATGAGACATCGGCAGTATTTGAAGTTGATGAAGGACTTCGACATATCATTGTAGTACCATCCAGGGAAGGCCAACGTAGTCGCTGATGCCTTGAGCATGTATCCAGTGTCTATGTGCTTGACTACAGACAGATATTTTTTGGCCGATCTTGAGATCTTGGATATTAAGGTACTGGTACCAGGTGTCAAGATGAAGATGTGGGTACTACAGATACAGTCAAAGCTGATGGACAAGATTCGAGCTACACAATATGACGATGAGTCTTTGATGAGCATCAGAGCACAGGTTCGTATGGGATTATCCAAGGACTTCACTATTGCTGAGGATGGGTCACTATGGCACGGTATTAGGTTGTGTGTGGCAAGTAGGACGTTGGACGAGGAGGTTCTTCAGGAAGCACATCGACCGCAGTACTCTATACATCTAGGTGCCAACAAGATGTATAGAGATCTGAGGGAGCATGTATGGTAGTATGGTATGAAGCGGGAGGTAGCATACTTTGTATCCAAATGTTTAGTGTGCCAGCAGGTAAAGGCAGAGAGGCAGAGGCCAGGTGATTTACTTCAGCCGTTACCCATTCCAAAATAAAAATGAGAGCATGTTACTATGGATTTTATTTCAGGGCTTCCACGTTCTCTAGGAGGTAAAGACACAATTTGGGTCATTGTAGACAGGTTGACCAAATCAGCCCACTTTTTGTCATTCAAAGTGGATATGTCTACGGAGAATCTACAGGAGATATATATGCGACAGATTGTTAGATTGCATGAAGTTCCTGTAAGCATAGTCTCGGATCAGGATAGTCGCTTCACATCCCACTTTTTGAGGAGTTTGTAGGCTAGATTGGGCACACAGCTCAAGTTCAGTATCGCATATCACCCCTAGACAGATGGACAGTCGGAGAAGACTATTTATACTCTCGAGGATATGCTTCGTACTTATTTTTTAGATTTTAGATGCTCTTGGGAGGATCATCTTCACCTGGTAGAGTTTGCTTACAACAATAGCTATCAGGCCAGTATTGAGATATCACCATTCGAGGCTTTATATGGACGGAGATGTCGTACTCCTCTATCTTGGGATAATATTGGTGAGAGAGTCTTATTGGGACCAAAGATGATTGTGGATACAGATGAGAAGCTGGAGCTTATCAGGAATAGACTTCGGGTGGTGTAGGACAGACAATGACATTGGACCGATAGCCATCAGAGACCTTCAGAGTTTGAGGTATATTTTTTATTTGATTTCTTGTGATTGTTTGTTTTAGATTGAGTGTTAAGTCTGTATTTTGTTCTAGGTTGGCGATCTGGCGTTCTTGCAGATTTCTTCGACATGAGGCACTATTTGCTTTGGTGGAGGCAGAAAGCTTAACCCACGGTACATCGGGCCCTTTAGTGTTTTTGTGAGGGTCATTGTAGTGGGCTACAGACTAGACTTGTCGCCTGCATTAGAGGGAGAGCATGATATATTTCATGTGTCACAGCTGGGATGGTACTTGGCAGATCCTAGCCATGTATTGGATCACTTGGAGATCGAGGTGGATCTGACTCTCAGCTACCCAGAGTAGCCAGTGGAGATTCTAGATCGCAGGAAGAAGGTGCTGCAGAACCAGACAATTTTCTTGGTACGCGTCGCGTAGAGGTATCACTCTTTGGTAGAGTCTACCTGGGAGAGGGAAGCCGAGATGCGCTAGCGATACGCTTATCTCTTTGGGCTGTGAGGTATCATACTTTCTTGTTTGCTGTGATTGCTTGTTATAGTGCTAGTTCTTCCTTAAATTTTGAGGACACAATTTTTCTAAGGAGGGTAGACTTGTCACTACCACATTTCTAGATCAGGATATTTTGGTCATTTAGTATAATTATTTTATTGATTAATATTTATTTATATTGTTCTATATATTTAAATTGTACTTGTGCTAATTATTTATAGTTAGTGGAATAACCTATTATTTTAACTTTTTATTAGTGGACCCATTAGTTAGTCACGACAATATTTTGAGCCCAACATGAGACCAAGCCCATTAGACCCTCTTCCTTAGTTAATTAAGGAGATTAGTTTAATTTACATTAGTTTAGAGCCTTTCCAATATAGCCCTTCTTAATTATTCTTCAGAATTAGCTAGAGAGGGGCACCTTGGATAATTGGTGTTGCTTGAAGGGGAAGAAAGGAGGGGTCAGCCACATAAAGGCATTCTAATTCTCTCTTCTCTTTAATAGTTCATTTTATTTAGATCCACAATTGTGTTCTTTCTCAAATTGACTCATTTCTCTACCAAATTCAATCAAATTCACACATATTCCCTCCTATTTTATTATCTAAAAAGTATTGGAGCTTGGATTGCAAGGAGCACTTGAAGGAAGAGGAATTGGCAAGAAGATCGTGTCCATTGAGCATTTTATTGGAAATCCATCTCCCAATAGGTAAATTCTAAATCTGCCCCTTAAATTAAACTCTAATTCATGCATTTAACCATTAGGAATCATTCCTTGGCTTAAGTCTATCCATAGGATCAAGAATTAGGCTCATATGACTTATATTGTGAAAGTTACATGGTAATTTGTGTCCAATTAGGCAAAATTACAAGATTGACACATCAATTATGTGTTATTAGACCAATTAGATCGAATTAGACTTAGATCAGGATTGTGGGACTAAGTACGTTTCCATAATTGGATACGAGTAGAGCGTATCATGTTATTTTATGATATGATATGATACGGGACTCATTTTGGGTGTTTTGTATGAATGCTCTTCAATTCCTAATGTGACTAGTTGTATTAGTTATTAATATATATATTTAAGTTGTATATATGTTTATTGTGGAGAATTGTGAGTTTTAGCTTTTCATTTGAGGGTGTATCATAGGCATCTTGGTGATACACTTAAGGTGTTTACCTAATTACAATGCTATGTTTATATATATATATATATATATATATATATATATATATATATATATATATATATATATATATATAAGTAGTACACAAAAAATTATATTGAGATATATGAATATGTGTATATCTATCTGTGTGATTAGCTATAGATAAGTGACTGTGTGCGCTCAGTTAACTATGCTATGTGTGTGAAACAACTGAGACAGTGAGGAGATATGTACAGGTGTTTTTGTGAGTAGTGAGGGGAAAAACTCACTATAATAGTAAGTTTATGCAGTGTATGTGTGTGTGTGTGTGTGTGTGTGTGTGTGTGTGTGTGTGTGTGTGTGTGTGTGTGTTGATTTTAAGTGTGCAGTGACACACATGTGTTTATGGGTGCACTGATACACAGGCTTTTGGTATCAGGGTTAAGGAGGTATCAGGTTTAGACTATAGGAGTGCAGTCGAGTTGAGTCTGCTGCTGTACGAGGTAGCAGCAACAGCTAATGCTAACTGCACTAGCATAGCAGTATCTGTAGCAACAGCATAGGCAGTAGCAGTAGCATAGCAGTATCAGTAGCAACAACATAGGCAGTAGCACTAGTAGTAGCATAGCTGTATCAGTAGAAGCTAATGTTAACTGCAATAGCAATAGTAGTATCAGTAGCAGCAGCATAGGCAGTAGCAGTAGCATAGCAGTATCAGGAGCAGCAACATAGGTAGTAGCAATAGCATAGCAGTATCAGTAGCAGCAGCATAGGAAGTAGTAGTAGTATAGCAGTATCAACAGCAACAACAGTTGCATATAGTATGTAGATGTGTGAAGGTTGCTCGAGCATTAGCTCAACAGCAGTAGTGGAAGCACTACGACATTGTTTATGAAGGAATTCCTATGTAATTAGTATGTGTGTTTGATTGATGTTTGTTTGTTCAGTTGTCAGTTTGTTATGGGAGGAGTTTATGTGTTAGCATGTTAGTATCAGTAAGTTGCAATTAGTATAAGGTTCATTTAGTAGGTTAGTCTATGGTTAGATAGGATTAGTTCAACTAGTAAATGTTAGTTAGTTAGTGTATCAATTATCATTAGTATATTAATATTAGTTATTGAATGTTAGCCAAGGTATTTTGATACCAAGTTCATAGTTAATATAAGTAAGTATATAGCTAAGGTATTTACTAGTACTAACTAGTATTAACTTAGAAACCTAGGTAATGACCTTGTATAGCTAAAATAAGCTAGTGTTAGCTAGTTAGTAGCCTTGCTTGACTTATATTGACTAGTTTGACCTAGTTGGACCTAGTTTAGCTAGAAATGGCCTAGAAAGACATGTTTTAGTGCATTTAGCTTATTTACCACTTTATTACACCAATTTGGCATGCCATTCATGTTGGCCCATCCGGTCTCAGTCAACTTGATTTTGATAGTTAACTAAACCATGCATTGATATGTAGCCTCAATACTGCTTTTACATGTCGTCTGTATTGTGTCTATTCAAATATATTCTTTTATTTGAGTCTAGGACTAATGTAAGCTGAGTCGCACTGGAAAATTCAAGTACCTATATCTAGATACCTAGTCCACTAAAATAAACTAAAGAACTATCCACCAAATCAGGCCACATTCATTTACAAAGTCTACCATACTTAGAAATTAAACTCGGGCTGAACTTATGCCGAACTTGGACCGAACTCGGTTACTCTTTTGGTATAAAATTAACCAGTTCAATTAGCTCTTAATTTCTTGGCCAACGGTTAAAAAATTGAATTAAACCCCATCTGAATTCTGGGCGAATTATGTTTGCCTACACTCTATAAATAGGATTGGAATTATATATTCCTACTCACTCAACCATTCTTAAATCTTCTATCTTATTGTGAGAAAACATCTAAGCCTTAACTTTACCATCTCAGAGAGCAACTCCCTAGCCTTCCTAGTGCCAAGTGCGATCTCGGTCTAGAAGTCTACTGAGTTGTAAAGAGCTTTGTTCCATCAGATACTCTCTCTATCTCTCTCTAGCTATGAAGTTGCGAGACTTTGGATCAAAACTCATGGTGTAAAGAAGTGCAAAGCCTTCGGATCAAAGCTTGTAATTTACTATTGGTGATTATAGTGGATAAAACTTCTAGCTTGAGTTCTTGGGACTGTAATAGTCCTCTCAAAGGAAAATCAGTATACATCTTAGTGTTTGTATTTGCTTTCTATCTCTACTTTACTGCTTTACTTTAATGTCTTTATATACACTGTTAGTTAGCAACTGTCTTCATTCTGATAATCTAAAATTGGGTAGATTATTCCGTTGCACTCTATTCACCCACCTCTAGAGTTGCTTCACGGTCCTTCAATTGGTATCAGAACTAGTTCTCTTGATATTTGGCTTAACATACTAAGAGACTTATGGCAATTGTTAGATCTATGCACACTAACAATGCAGAAGGCCCGTCCACAAATAGGCCACCCATATTTGATGGTACTAACTACACATACTGAAAGATACGTATGAGCTTCTACTTAAAGTCACTTAATTTTGACATTTGGGCTGTAGTAGTAGAAGGATACAAGAAGCCACCTAGAATAGTCATATATGGTAACCTTGTAGAGAAACCTCATGATCAGTACACAGCCAAAAAAAAACAAGCTATTCTTGATGCTAAAGCTATTAACGCTCTATTTTGTGCTGTAGACAGAATTAAATTTAATAGGATCTCCACTTGCGGAACTTCGTACGAAGTATAGAAACTTCTTGAGGTCACTCATGAAGGAACCTCCCAAGTGAAGGAATAAAAAATAAGCTATCTTACACAAGAGTATGAAGCATTCAAGATGAAACAAAATGAGACGATCACTCAAATGTTTACGAGAATCCTCGACATCATCAACCCTCTATTATTACTTGGCAAGGAGTACAGCAATCATGAGAAGATTTGCAAGGTACTCAGGGAACTTACCAAGAATTAGAATCCCAAGGCAAATACAATCATATAAGGGAATGATCTTACCATGATGGCCCTCGAGATGTTCATGGGCAAGTTGATGACTCACGAGCTGGATCTCAAGAAATTTAAAGAACCTACTCCCAAGGAGAAGACGATTGCTCTTAAGGCACATCACAAAAAGGTTACCAACTATAACTCCGACGACAATGAGTCTCAAGATGAGAAAGTTGCCCTGACTACTAGAAACTTCAGAAAATTTCTAAAGCTTGAGAGATCAAAGAAGAAGGAGCCTAATGACAACAGTGATGAAGAGCCTATATGCTACAACTATAAGAAGATATGGCATATAAAGAAAGATTGTCCAACCCTAAGAAAAAGAAATTGCCACAATCACTCATCCAGAAGAACATCATCACAGAAATATGCAAACACTAGTATTTGGCACAAAAGTGAAGCTAGTGAATCCGAAGAAGAGAATCCTCGAGAAGTAGCAAACCTATGCTTCATGGCGTTAGCTGATCAGGTAACGGATAAAAAATCTTATGATGATTTTACTTTTGATGAACTAGGTAATGCTTTTAGTGATCTGCTTGATAATTTTAAGAAACTTAGAAATAAGTACAAGCATGCTAAGAAAGATGTTCAAGAATGTCAGACTGAAATAGAGAGACTAACATCTCTACTAAGTAAAGTAAAGGATACCTCTAACGATTCAGACGAGAAATCTAGACTTAAGCTTAACCTCTACAAGGCACTTTCCAGTCTTGACAAGAGTTCTCAGGAGAACGCTAAACTTAAGGAAGAACTCGAATCTGAAAAGAAGAAGTATTCCATTGCTGCACGTAGAATAGATGCTCTCACTGCTAAATATGATAAAGTATATGCTACCTCTAAAACATTAGAGATTAGATTGGGTAAACAGGTCTAACAACCTCCACCCAACCTAACACGAGACACGTAGCAAGACAAAAGAACACTCACAGCTATGCTCCTACCTACATGCATATGTTCAGAACACATCATATACATAGAACCAAACATAATCATGCATTCTATTATAAATATCCACGAAGACAAAAAAGAAATATCCTACACAATCATGCATTATATCTACATAGACCATAAAGAACTACTTCACACAATCATATATATCATGCTGCACCAAGCACCAATCATACAGCTATATGTCACTACTGTGTAAGAAATGACATATATCTAGATTCTGTAAAACAAGTTAGTAGATATGAATGTTTATGCATGGGTACCAAAAACTAACACAGCAGGACCCTCAAATAAATGGGTACCAAGGGTTACATCTATAACTCATTTTGTAGGTGGACCAACTCTTTCATGCTAGAAGCAAGTGAATTCTCGATAGTGGTTGCTCACGATATATGACTGGTGATGCTAAACTATTTGCAACGCTATCGATGAAGAAAGAAGGTTTTGTCTCCTTCGGCAATAAGCTCAGAGAATATATTATTGGTAATGGTAATATAGGTGTTCCTCCCTATCCTGTCATTAAAGACGTTTGTCTAGTAACATAATTAAATATAACCTACTCAGCATCAGTCATCTAGCTGACTATGGTCATGGTATTAACTTCGTTAAAAATAAATATTCTATTTATAAAAGATCCACTAGTAAGGTTATCTTTGAAAGGATCAGGAAGACAATATATATTTTTTTATCTTGCAAAAGATACTGACAATGAAGGCAAATGTCTATACGCCAATAAAGATGACAGCTGGCTATGGCATATGCGTCTAGGACACACAAATATGGACACTATTGTAAGACTATCCATAAAGAAACTCGTTAGAGGCTTACCAGATATTACTTTTAAGAAAGATATGGTTTGTGCTGACTGTGAAAAGAATAAAGCTACTAAATCTTTCTTTAAATTAATCAACTCTGTAAGTACCTCTAGACCTCTACAACTCTTGCATATGGACTTGTTTAGATCCAGTAGAGTCACCAATCTTGGCCGTAAGATTTATGCTTATGTTATTGTTGATGATTTTTCTATATGCACATGGGTTTATTTTCTTGTAAACAAAAATGAAACATTTTCTGAATTTATCACTTTTTGCAAAAAGGTTCAAAACAAAAAAGGTTTCCTGATTACTCGTATACGAAGTAATCATGGAGGCGAATTAAAAAATAATGATTTTAAAAGATTTTGCAATAAAAATAGTTTTTCTCATGAATTTTCTTGTCCTATAACTCCACAACAAAATGGTGTTGTAGAGCGGAAGAATATTACTCTTGACGATATGGGTAGAGTTATGTTAAATCAGTATAACCTTTCGAAATACTTTTGGGCTGAAGCTGTAAGTACTTCATGTCATATTTTAAATAAAGTGTTTATTCGACCTATATCGAAGAAAAATCCCTATGAACTTTGGTTTGGTAGAATCCCCATAATTAGTTACTTTAAAGTTTTTTGCTGCAAATATTTTATTCTTTATACCAAAGATAATCTAGGAAAGTTTGACTCCAAGACTGATGAAGGTATTTTTTTAGGTTATGCCACCAAAAGTAAAGGATTCAGGGTATTCAGCAAGAACTCATTGACTGTTGAAGAATCAATCAATATTATATTTGATGAACACAACACTCAAGTACTAAACAAAAGCGACGATGAAGGTAGTCAACCCGCAACCAACAAGACATATAAAGATACAAACAGTATAAGTCATCTAAAAAGTCTGCCAAGGAGACTAAAGTTCTCCACAGATCATCTTGAGGACTTGGTAATAGGTGATGTATCGAAAGGTGTAAGTACACGTTCCTCAAATAGAGATATCATTGAAAGTGTTACTTTTATTTCTCAAATAGAACCTAAAAATACTGATGAGGCTTTTGCTGATAAATTTTGGATTTCTGTTATGCAAGAGAAACTCAATCAATTTAAACGTAATCAAGTTTAGGAACTCATTTCTAAACCTAATAATTATTCGATCATTGGTACTAAATGGGTTTTTCGAAATAAATTAAATGAGGATGATTCAGTTACATGTAACAAAACATGTCTCGTAGCTCAATGATACAACCAAGAGGAAGGTATTGACTACTATGAGACTTATGCTCCTGTTGCTAGACTTGAATTTATCCAAATATTTTGCGCTTTTGCTAGTTTTCATAACTTCAAGCTTTTTCAAATGGATGTTAAAAGTGATATTCTAAATGGAGTTATCAAATAAGATCTTTTTGTCAAACAACCCCCTGGTTTTGATATTTCAAACACCCTGACCACATATTCAAGTTACGAAAGGCTCTATATGGACTTAAACAAGCCCCACATGCTTGGTATGAACGTCTTAGCTTCTTTCTACTTGGAAACAGTTTTTCAAAAGAAAAAATTGATACTAGCCTTTTTTTATAAAATCTTCTGTTGATTCTTTGTTATTAGTGCAAATATATGTTGATAATATCATATTTGGACCTACTAATGAGATGCTATGTAACGAGTTTGCTAAGTGTATGCAGAGTGAATTTGAGATGAGCATGATAAGAGAACTAACTTTCTTCCTAGGATTTCAAATCAAGCAAGATTCACAAGGAACCTTTGTCCATCAAGCTAAGTACACGAAGGATTTGCTCAAATTTTTTGACATGGACAATACAAAACCTATCGGAACTCCAATGGCAACATCCACTAAGCTTGACCTTGATGAAAGTGGTAAACCAACAAACATACATAAGTATCGAGCTATGATTGGTAGTTTGTTATATCTAACTTCTAGTCACCCAGACATTATGTTTGTTGTATGCTTATGTGCTAGATATCAGGCTAATCCTATGGAATCACATTTTTACGCAGTTAAGCGTATCTTAGATACCTTAAAGAAACTTTGTCGGCAGGCTTATGGTATCCCAAAACTACGTCATTTGACCTTGCTGGTTACTCGGATGCTAATTTTGCTGGATGCAAAATCGATCGAAAAAGCACCAGCGGCACCTGTCATTTCCTAGGAAAGTCTCTAGTCTTCTGGTTTAGCAAAAAATAAAATTCTGTTGCATTATCAACAACTGAGGCTGAGTATATTACTGCATGACGTTATTGTGCTCAAATTTTATGGATGAAGCAAACCTTAAAAGACTTCAATCTATACTATAAGAATATTCCTATTTTCTGTGATAATATTAGCACCATTAATCTCACCAAAAATCCATTATGCCACTCATGCACTAAGTACACAGAAATCAGGCATCATTTTCTAAGGGATCATCAATTACACGGAGATATTTGTTTAGAGTATATAGACATAGAACATCAATTAGCAGACATCTTTACTAAACCTTTAGCTGAAGATCGATTCAACTTTATCCGTCGAGAATTAGGTAATTCTGATAAAATATAAGAACCATAAGATGCTTTACAAATTTTTGTCACACTTTTCAAAAGTTTTGAAAATTTTGGACACAAGCCGAAAGGGCCCTTCTGTCAAAAAGGTATAAATAACCTTAAGCGACACGATATTTAAGTATCTTTGGACCACCGCTAGCTGGGAACCGGTCTCTACAGCTACTATGAGATAATTTAAACTCTTAAAAATGTACGATTTAAGTTCAACACTTATTATTATGTATTTATATCAAGTCAAGAAAGGCATAATATCGATTAAAGTTACATTAAAATTCTGGAAATAAATATCAACAGAATTTGGACCGAACTCGGGCCGAGCTCGAACCAAACTCGGTTTGTTTAATTCCAGAATATGCTATGTCATTAATCTTCTTCCTAATTTAGGTTTCTGTTACTCTATTTATAGATCTTTTCGTTGCTCATTCATTCAGACCAACGAAAATCATCCTCTCCTCCATAAATAAACTTTGTTTTTTCTCCTATATCCTCTCCCAATGGCCCCTAAAAGAAAAATAGATTCCTTTTCCGACTCTCTTTTTGTCCCATTATGCCAAACATAGGAGAATTCAACGGTTTTCCTTTTTGAATCCTCGAAATTGCAAATGATTGGTTCAATGACTTCTCTAAGAGACACATCTGCCTTGGCCATCCTATTGATTCTTCTTCTCAACACAAAGACTATCTACCTATTCTTCAAAAACTTTAACTTTAAGAACTTGTTACAACCCGTACAAATATTTACACCAATGCTATTCAAATGTTCTATTGTAACTTAACATATGAACATGATACTATTTCATCTAGAGTTCGTGGTATTCCAATTGAATTCGATGCAGACGACTTGGGTAAAATCCTACGTATTTTCGTTGATGGACAAACCTTAGTCAACATCACGCAAGTTCAATTCAACCATGGCTTAACTCTAGACTCTTTCAAAAATATTCTTTATCACCCTCTTGAATGTCCACCTAAAAATTTTATGCTAGATACTTGAATGGTCACTTCATTGAAATGCATCGTATTATCTTTTCATCTTTTTTACCTAAGAAGACTTACTTTGATGAGGTCTCTTATCTAGAAATGTCAGCTTTATATCACTTGTATTTCGCCATTAACTTTAATTTTCCCGTACCATCTTATCTCAAATGGTTCAATATCGCAAGAAAGGGCGTCCACTAATATACGTCATTTACTTGCCAACCATTTTCAGATATTTTGACATTCCATTGGATACTTGTCCAAATCTTGAGGAACCTTTATACCTTAATAGAATTCGAAGAATTGAGCCAACTATGATTCTACCTTATAACTCATCATCAAACTCCAACACTCATCATGTTGATTCTGTCCCTCCTGTTGATGAACAACCATAAACCTTAGATTCTATTTTTAATCTGTTGGGTGATCGCTTCCACAAAGAAGATATACGCAATCGTGCTACTGATCATCGCCAAACTCTTCAGACTCAGGTACTTGGCAACACTTTGATAGACATCAAGTACACTTTATCGAAGCACCCAGCCGGACCTTTTCTGATTCTCCGGAATCCAAATCAACAAGGATTTCGTATTGATCACCCCTATGTTCAGCAATATTTGGATCCAGCTGATGACTTCTTTGATCTAAATAGAATAGTTGAACCTAATAATGAAGATAAAGAAAATGACAACTAGTTACTCAATAGATTTGAATGTTTAAAAAGTTGACTTTTAGATGCTCTACTATGATATTTCCACTACACATCTGCTTTTGTATGTTTTTTTTTCAAATGAATAATATTTAAAGCAATTTCTTTTGTCATTATATATTATCCTGTATGCACTTTACTCTCTTATTTTTTCTTGTCATCTAACCAATTTTGGGGGAGCATGTCATTTCGATCTAATGACAATGGGGGATAAAGACATACATGATACTAACATACAAAATAATACTTGAAAGACGTTGCCTTCAGCATATCAACTGCTCTACAGTTACAGGGGAGCCTTGCATATCAAAGACTTGCAGTATCATTCATAGTTTGTCAATTATCAAAATGGGGAAGATTATTGGCCCATCCGGTCTCAGTCAACTTGATTTTGATAGTTAACTAAACCATGCATTAATATGTCATAATCTGAAGCCTCAATACTGCTTTTACATGTCGTCTGTATTGCGTCTATTCAAATATAATATTTTATTTGAGTCTAGGACTGATATAAGCTGAGTCGCACTGGCAAATCTAAGTACCTATACCCAGATACCTAGTCCACTCAAATAAACCAAAGAACGTATCCACCAAATCAGGCCACATTAATTTACAAAGTCTACCATACTTAGAAACCGAACTCTGGCCGAACTCATGCCGAACTCGGATCGAACTCGGTTACCCTTTTGGTATGAAATCAACCAATTCAATTAGCTCCTGATTTTTTGGCCCAACGGTTGGAAATTTGAATTAAATCCCATCCGAATTCTGGCAAATTTTGTTTGCTTACACACTATAAATAGGATTGGAATTCTATATTCCTACTCACTCAACCATTCTTAAATCTTCTATCCTATTGTAAGCAAACATCTAAGTCTTAACTTTCCTATCTCAAAGAGCAACTCCCTAGCCTTCCTAGTGCCAAGTGCGATCTCAGTCTAGAAGTCCACTGAGTTGTAAAGAGCTTTGTTCCATCAGTTACTCTCTCTCTCTCTCTCTCTAGCTGTGAAGTTATGAGACTTCTGATCAAACCTCATAGTGTAAAGAAGTGGCAAGCCTTCAGATCAAAGCTTGTAATTTACTATTGGTGATTATAGTGGATAAAACTCCGATCTTGAGTTCTCAGGACTGGACTAGTCCTCTCAGAGGAAAACCAGTATAAATCTTGTTGTTTAAGTTTGCTTTCTCTCTCTACTTTACTGCTTTACTTTACTATCTTTATATACATTGTTAGTTAGCAACTGCCTTTATTTTGATAATCTAAAATTAGGTAGATTATTTTGCTGCACTCTATTCACACCCCTCGAGAGTTGCCTCACGGTCCTTCAATTCATATTTAGGTGTATGTTACACTAGCTCGGATATCGAGATATACCATTTATTCAGGACCACAAGTGAGTACATTCTCTAATAGTTTTCTTATTTGATAGTCTCTATATTTCATGTATTTAGTATTGATATAGTTAATTCTTGACACGGTGGTTTCACATATTGGTATACGTGGATCTTGGTCATAAGATGTTATTGTCGTGGTTAATCAGTGATCGTCGTGTCGTGCTTCATGATTACTCAGTGATTATATAGACCATGATCATAGTACATGATATTATAGACCATGCAGTATGATATATGTGTTATAATATGTCATGATTTGGATCCGTGTACTAGTCGGGGGTTGGGAAAGTATTAGTGGATATGTGATCATACTTTATAGTCCGTGATTTAGTATATCCTATGATAGTTAGCAAATTATGTCAATCACGAGTGATCACGCTAGCTCACCTTTTATATATAGTCCGTGTTAGGCCCAAGCCGGTCATATTATCTTACTAATATATCAAGGCATAGTTATATATATCGTTTCCTCTATTCCAGTTTATTACATTATTGTTCCTCACCATATTATTTTCAGTTCTTGCCATTTTTATCGTGATACTTTTTCTCATGATACATGCTAGTTCAGTTACTTCCATTGTTTACTTTTATTGCTATTATTGTTTTATAGTTTCCACTACTAAAAATTGTGGGATTAGCAATGTTTTTAGCGACGTTAAAATAAAATATCGCTGAATTATAGGTATTTAGCGACGTCCATATAAAACATCACAATATGTCGATAATAGCGACGTGGAGCGACTATAATTATTATAAATATATAATATGTTGCTAGGTAGTCGCTAAACGTTGCTAACCTTTTAATTTTAGCGACCTTTAGTGATGTTTATGTATTTAAGTCGCAGTATATTATTATATCAGTGAAATTTAGCGACGTAAAGACCGATGTCGCTAATTTATTTCATATAGGGTTTGACGAATTTTTCTTCCCCCCATTTCGATCAAAATATCAAAAATTTTAAACTGCCCCCCATCTCGGTGCCCCACCTCCGACTTCCCTCCTCCCTCCGGCCGCGTCCTCCCCCCTCCGGCGGTTCCTCCTTCCTCCGGCTCCTCTTCTCCCTCCGGCATCCTCCCCCCTCCGGCAGCTCCTCCTTCCTCCAACTCCCCTTCTTCCTCCGGCATCCTTCCCCTCCGGCGGCTCCTCCTCCCTCCGGCGTTATCCTCTCTCCAATCACTCGGTGAGCTCCTCTCTCTATCTCCTTTCTCTGTTTGTCTCTCTCTCTAACACGATACAACACAATACGACATGACATGACATGACCCACACTAACCCTAACCCTAACCCTAACTCGGACACATGCACGTGGACACACTAACACATGCGGACACTAACCCTAATACTGACACGAACATACGGACACACACAAACATAGAGATAACTTTTTGGACACAGACCCTAACTCAGACAGCTTTTTGGACACAGACCATAATCCTAATACTTTGACTTATCCTTCACTTTATTTATCATATTTAAAGGTGCACTCCATTGGTGCACTCTATTATTTTAGACACAGACTCTAACCCTATCTCTCTTCTAGTTAGCTGTCTGAGTTGAGGCGCAATATTGCGTATCTGCAGCGTATATAATATGATATAGATCTCGACTCAAGGAGAGTCGTATACACAGATACGGGAATGACTCTTCAAAGTCGAGACACGATATACGGTATTGGCTTCTTCTAGAACTCATATCCAACTTGGGTTGATACTTCTTGTTGCACGAGTTGTTGCATTGGCTACTAAAGACTTCTAAACCTTCTATTGAAGGCTCTACAGTGCACTGGCTCTGCTGCTACTTGCTGAGTTTACTTGCTGCTGTGCACTGCACACTGATTCCTCACTGCTGCACTGTACAGTACAGCTAGCTGCTACTGCTATAAACTGCTGTATGCTTTTCCTTGTACTGTAGTAGCACAGAGCTACACACTGCTCAGTTGTGCTACCCCTTGCTGTGCTAGCACAGAGCTGCATACTGCTCTCCCTTCAGTTGATCACTCAAACAACCATACTTGATGGTAGCAGTGAGTATCAGTGCATGTACTATATTTAACAATAAGTATATATGCTAGGACTATAAGTATCAGTGTATGTACTATATTTAACGATGAGTATATACTTGAAGGTAATTGTATATTTATTTTTGCTGCAAAAGTATCTAGAAATGGATATGAATTACTATCTGCGTTATCGTCCGTGGATGTACAACCGTCATCCTGATGACATGTGCGGCATGCGGGATGAATTCATTGAGGGTGTACAACAGTTCCTGCAGTTCGCCAAGGCGTTTCCTCAGTACATGGACGGTACCAAAATTAAGTGTCCGTGTGTGAGATGTCACAACTTAAAATATCATCCAGAAGTAAAAGTCATATATCATTGTACTCGAAGGGTTTTATGCCGAATTACTATTAGTGGACCGCGCACGGAGAACTTGTGTCTTTAGCATCGGAGTCGAGGCCTTATGTGGAGCCGTATATGGATGTCCACGATCACGCTACTTACGACGACGGGTGGGTAAATATGGTTTTTGATGCGACGGGGCCTAGTTTCGATCCGGAAAATCATGATGCAGCTGAGGAGGCACTGAATACCGATGCTGCAAAATTTATGGAGTTGCTGGAGAATGCAAGGACTCCATTATATCCTGGTTGTGAAGATCATTCACCGTTGGAGGTTGTTACAAGATTGTTGAGTATCAAGTCCGATTTTAATATGTCACAAGAATGCTATAACCGACTGATGGATTTGATTATAGAGATCTTACCAGAGGATGCAAAGTTGCCTAAAGACTTCTACCGATCTAAGTGGATGGTGAGATCGCTCTGGATGGGATATGAAAAATCGATGCATGTCGCAACGGGTGCATATTGTACAACAAAGATGACAAGAATGAAGATACGTGCAGATTCTGTGGTACTGATCGCTACAAGGCTACTGGAAGAGGAAAGTCTGTCTGTGCAAAGAAGCCTATAATTCGATGCACTACTTGCCTTTGACGCCGCGGTTGTAGAGGTTATTTATGGTGAATGAGACTGCAGAAAATATGATTTGGCACAGGCAGAAACAGATCGAAGGAGTATTGGATCATCCATCCGATGGAGAAGTATGGAAGCACTTTGATCGAGAGTATCCAGATTTTTCTTCGGATCCGCGTAATATCAGATTGGGGCTCTTCTCTGACGGTTTTACCCCATTCGGACTTTCGGGCTCCCAGTATTCGTGTTGGCCTGTGATCGTCACTCCGTACAATCTACCGCCTTAGATGTGCATGAAGACTCCGTATATGTTCCTAACCGTTATTATCCCGGATCCGAACAATCCGAAGAGGAACATTGATTTATATTTACAGCCTTTGATAGATGAGTTGAATCAGCTGTGGGAAGTAGGTGCCAACACGTACGATATTTCCAGAAAGCAGAATTTTTAGATGAGGGCAACACTTATGTGGACCATCAACGACTTTTCGGCATATAGAATATTATCAGAATGGAGCACTCATGGTCGTCTCTCTTGTCCGTATTGCATGGACCATACTAAGGCTTTCCGTTTGAAACACGGAGGCAAACCGTGCTTCTTCGATTGTCATCGATAATTTTTGTCGAAGGGTCATCCGTACCGTAGGAACATGAATGCTTTCGTACGGGAGTTATGGAGTAGGCCAATCCACCGCCAAGGTGGCCTGGATACACGATATGGGAAGAGGTAAAAGATTTACCAAGTGCTATCGAAGAGCCTTCTAAGGGGTACAAGTGTGACAGATTTGGTCGCACCCATAACTGGACGAAGAGGAGTATATTCTAGGATTTGCCATATTGGAGCACCAATCTGATCAGACATAACCTTGATGTCATGCATATCGAGAAGCATATATTTGATAACATAATTAATACTGTAATGGAGGTAAAGGGGAAAACGAAAGACAATCCGAAGGCCAGGTTGGACTTAGAAGAAATATGTAGACGTCCTACGTTATATTTGATAGAGGAGGGGAATGGAAAGTTAAAGCAGCCCACGTCAGTTTTCTCACCGGAGAAGGAGGATAAAGGGAGACTTTGTAGGTGGATTCAGGGTCTAAAATTTCTAGACCGGTACGTGTCGAACTTGAGAAGATGCGTCGACCTCAAGGAGAACAAACTGGCGGGTATGAAGAGCCACGATTGTCACGTATTCATGGAGAGGTTATTTCTGATTGCATTTCGAGAATTCTTACCGCAGGTCTTTTGGGATCCATTGACAGAGCTCAGCATATTCTTCAGAGATCTTTTTTCTACTAAGTTGTTCGTCGATCATCTTAAAAAGCAAGAGAAGGATATTACGGTAATACTATGTAAGCTCGAGAAGGTGTTTTTTGCTGGATTCTTCGAATCTATGGAGCATTTGCTAATTCATCTTTCCTATGAGGCACGTATTGGTGGTCCTGTCGGTTATCGGTGGATGTACCCCTTCGAATGGCATCTGAATCACCTAAAGAGAAAGGTGAAAAATAAGACACGGGTTGAGGACTCTATTTGTGAAGCTTATGTTCTCGAGAAGATTACAAACTTTTGCTCGACCTATTTCAAACCTCATATTGCTACTAATAGAACGAGAGCTCCGAGAAATGATGACGGATATCAGGAATCTAATGATGCAATACTCAAAGTATTTAATGCGTTCAGAAAGCCTTCGAAGAAAATGAAGAAGAGATATTTGAATGACGACGAGCTAAGGGCTGCTCAGTTGTATATATTACTCAATTGCGACGAGGATAAAGTGGAGAAGCTAGAGGGGTAAGTAATTAATGCGTCCACATTTACATCATCTTAATATAATAGTATAAGCTACTATTATGGTACTAATCAGCGGTTGCTTCGTTGTTTTTTAGCACATATAATGATGAGTTGAGGTCGGTTAGACCTTACATAACAAACGAAGAAGTAGAACAAAAATAAGATGCCATTTTCCTTCTTGGTTGAGTGCATATGTAAGGAGCTTGGTAATTACTTTTTTTCTGCACTTGCACAATAAATAACTTACTATCGCTATTTTGGTATTTAGGTCGATCGTCTAATAACACCAGAGACTGAATCTATTAGAACTCTAGCCAAGGGAACAATTACTGCCGTCAAAATATGGCCAAGTTTCTATGTGAATGGATTTAGGTTCAAGTCAACAAATGCTTCGATCAGAGACAGCTTTCTGGATCTTGATTCCACAAAAAATAGTTGTTTGTGTATCAAATCTGCGAACTACAAAGACGTCGATCCAGGCAATAATTTTTTTGGCATCTTACGAGAGATTGTGGGGTTAACATATAATTATGGCACAAAACCTGCTAAGATCATGCTATTCAAGTATGAATGGTTCGATCCGATTCAAGATCAACATTGAAAAATTGACAAGCATGGCCTTATGGATATAAACTACAAGCGTAGATATCAAGGGTACGAAACACTTGTCCTTTCAAGTCAGGCTCAGCTCGTGTACTTCACAACTTATCCTAGACTGGGGATAGCAATATTGGATTGGTGGGCAGTATGCAAGACTAAATCTAGAAATACCTTTAACATTGACGAAATAGCTTATCAGGAGGACGAGTTACCTCTTGTTACAAATATTATAGATGTACTCAACGAAAGTTACTCATTACACAAGTAATAATATAAAAAATGTATAATTATCCAAAGTGGAAGACGAAGATGAAGATGAAGTAGATAAAAGTGAAGATGAGGAGGAAGAGGAAGAGGAGGACGAGGAAGGCGAACAAGATAAATTTTCTGAAGATGATTGAAAATAAAATATTTTGCATGTAGAATATACTATATTTTGACTATAGAATATACTATTTTGACGAAGATATATATTATATTTTGACTGTAGAAGGTACTATCCATATAGACTTGGGACACCACTAGTTATTTATTATACAATTCTATGAATGCTGTGAGATATGCATAACATTTTGACTGTAGAATATACTATATATTTGTGTATTTCTTTATTCATCATATGTTGTTATCAGGTATGACAGGACGACGGAGAGGGTTCAGCAGGTCCCGAGGTTGACAGAGTACTCCTCCGGTACTGCCTACTGTTGGTTCTGGATCATCGTCGCCTAGTACTCCAATATATCGATCAGTCACATCTCCGACTGTGACGATGTTACGTGGCATCACTCCTGGGATGAGTAGTTCCAGGCCTGATAGTACTCCCTCGTCCAGCGTTCCTCCTGCTTACGGAACCATGGAGACAGATGAGCATATGGAGGAGGTCGAGCCGATGTTGTTCCAGCATCAGCTAGATCCTCCATGCGCAGATCCAGAGGAGATGAGGACAGCGATTTGGGCCGACGGTACAAAGTAAGTCAATTAGATAGTTTAGCATCATATATATTATGTATTTCTTTATTCATCATATATTGACTTTTTTGATAAAAATAAGCTGTATAGATATCGTCCCTCGTCAGTACAGAGACGCCTGGGCCTCTTTCTGAGGAACAACTATGGTGGTCCTTGGATCAACTAATCTGAAGCTCCGGAGGAGAGAAAGGCGTTCTGGTTTACGCACTTCAAGGTAAAAATATATTATATAAATTCTCTAATTTATGCATATTATATAACTTACTAAATTATTTATTATAGCAAACGTATTTCTATCCTCTGCACCGGGCCGAGTTGATCGAGCAGATATTTCCTGCCGTTGCCGCCAAGCTTATCCGTGATGCTCTGGATGACTAGAAGGCTCGTGATCGCGTTAGAAAATCAATCCAAGGTTGGATCACGCCTGAGCAGTGGACTGCGATGAGGGCTAGATTCGACGATCCGAGGTACAAGGAAAGGTTTGAGAAGGCCAAGGCGGAAGGCAGCAAATTGGTGTGGTGGCTCGATTCCGATGACGGAATATTTCTGTTGTTTGGTATGTTTTTTATTTTAGATATATTATTTTAATACAAGTACGATAAAATGGTAGTAGGAAAAAATATTTAATTTTAGTACTAAATAATATATTTTTAACAGGTACAGAGGGGTGAGGATGCAAACATGGTGATCATCTTCCTGGCCACCCATCGAAAGGACAGAAATCTCATTGATGAGAGGGCCTCGCAGACCTATGTAAGTACTACTTTACTTTGTGTTAATTTTAATATAACTTAGGCAATTATTGAGTATCAAAACTTTTCTAGGTCGAGTATCTTAGGCTGCGTGAGCGGACGACTGCTAGTGCACCTACAGCGGGAGAGACTGGTACTTTCTCGCAGCCCTCTCCAGCTCCGTCGGTGGACGAGCTGTGGGTGACCGCCGCTGGTGGTCTCCAGAGGGGTACGTACACCCGTACGGGATCCTATGGTCCCTTATTGCGACACAGTCATCTAGGGCCTCCCCGACAAGTGCGCATTCCACACAGCCCTCGCAGTCGTCGGCCCGAGTCCAGGAGACCGTTGACCGTCAGATTGCGTCTCTCCGTGACGAGTTCCTGCGAAGGATAGAGGAGCAGCCCCTGTCCCAGCCGTAGGCGGACGATGCGACGCTTATCGTACGATTTGGTATGCTCAAGCGCAGCATCAGGAAGCTCCAGGATTTGATAACTAATCTTAGAGCATCGACAGAGCTCAGCGTGACGGAGCTGCATGCATCACAGCAGTCCATGAGAGAGAGGCTGACGATGATACATGATTCAATGGTTCATAGCAGTGCGAGGCTGTTATCTATCATGGATTCATACAACCAGTGACTAGCTGAGTTGGAGCGGATACGTCCTCCTAGTACGCCTACATCGACACATACTCCACCGAAATTACTGCCTTCTCATCCTCCTACAGATCCGCAGTAGTCCTAGTTAGGACCGTTTATTGATTATTTGTGTTTCAGACCTATGATATTTGGTCATTTATGAATATTTTTTATTTTTAAGGCATTCAGACATTATTTCTTGTATTCTTTAGGACAAGGCTTTCAGACTCAGTTGTGTAGATATTTGCTATATTCTTTACGACGATATTTTCTCCTGATTCAGTTTGTAATCTTAATATTTTATTTTCGTCAAATTTTATTATATTATTCATGTTAAATATATGTTAATTTACCGGTATTGAGTGTTCAACCGAAGGGGGTCGACGAACCCAGCAAATTCAACGGAGGGTTGCTCCGGGTCTATTAGTACAAATTGTGAATTCTTAAACTGCAGGAAGAATAGTTTGGAAATAATTCAGTATTCATTTTTTTTACTATATCTTTAGCGACGTTTTGCGATGTTTAGCGATGTCTACTCACGTCGCTAATTACGTCCTTGAATACGTCGCTATATACGTCGCTAAATACGTCGCTACACACATCGCTAAATAAATTGCTGTCCGTCGTAAATTGCTGACATGGCAGTATTGCCAGATCATAATAACGTCGCTAAATTAGTCGCACAACGTCGCTAAATGAGTCGCTCATACGTCGCTACAAAAGTCGCTATTTACGTTGCTACAAACGTCGCTATCCACGTCGCTAATTTAGCGACATATAGTGACAAAAATACACGTCGCTAATTTAGCAACGTTGCGTCGTTGAACGTCGCTAATATAACGACGCATGTACGTCGCTAGAAAATGTCAGAATAGCGACATTTGGCGATGTTTTTTCTGTCAGCGACTAGTTTAAAGGCGACTTCAACAAAATGTCTCTAATTATGTCGCTAAAATTATTTAGCAACATTTTTTGGCCATTTAGCGACATTTTTTTACTTCGCTAAATTGACTTATTCTGGTAGTGTTCTGTCAATTATTGGAACTGCTATTTGGGTTATACTTTGCTCCAATCCTGACTGGATATATTTTTTAGATGATTTATTAGAGGACTGGTATCCTACGCACTATGGGCCACAGGATGGCGAGCCAGTTGAGTTATCAACCGTAGAGCCAGTTGAGTTAGTTCCAGCAGTTGATGAGGCATAGTTAATTTATTCTTAAAATTGTATATGTCAGTTAGACTTTGACATTGTATTATTATTTGATGTCTTGTGTTGAGATTAGACTTGGAATTATGATATATTTGTGACTTATTTTCTTTTTTTCTATTCCATATCGTGTCTTATCATCTCCTAGTTTGTTATTATGATTGAGTATTATCTACCATTACTATATTATCATATTACCCTCTATTTGGTGTTAAGATAGCATGACATATACCATATATATATTGTGTAAGATATTTAGATAGTATTATTGACCTAGACAGCGTTCTACAGCCGTTGCTGCGGCGTAGGCTGGACATACCCATGTACTCATTCCCTTACATCAGGTGCAGGTCATGACACTGGTTCACGTGTCAAAGCAACAATCATTGATAACACTGCTACTAATCATAGTTTCCATGGGCCATCATATAGTTAGGGCGCATGCTAGGCTAGCCTTCTTGCATACCTAATTATTTGATGCAGGGAATGACAGAGAATAGAACCTTTATGTATATGCAAATTGTTGCTAACTTGTATGTCTATTGCAGGGATAACCGTTCAGCCATGGGTAAGGATCACTGAATAAGTGATCACTTTTATTCCTTATGTTCCTTATCATAAATACTAAAGAAGATGTATCTATTTTACTTCAATATGCTGCTGCCCCCTTGAATAAATTAAATAAGTCCACTAGATGCACCTTAGTCTTGAATTGAGATGAACAGTCCACTAGAGAGCTTGTGTTCCTAAAGAGTTAATCAAATATGGCTCACTATACATGTTATGCACCGCACGATAGAATATTATTCCTATATCATGCTTGAATGTATTGAATATGCAAAGTATTTTCAAGGATATGTTTTCGAAAGAAGTAATCTTATTCTAATATATTATTTTGCCACATACTTACTTAGTGTTGGTTTTAGAGAGTGTTGCATCTGTTCGTTGATTTTATACTCACCACTACTTTCCCCAAAGTGCTGACCCCCACCAGTTTGCTTGTTTGCATGTACTGGATTGTCCGAAGAAGCGATAGCCGAGCCTCATCCCCAGGACCCGAAAATCTGGAGTCGATGTCTTGAGTTGTATCAAGATATTTTGAGATACTTTTGTATAAAAGGATATAATTATAGAACGATATTATTGTATTTCAAGAGAGATAACTTGAACAAATTATAATCTCGGCCAAGCGCCGCTTGTAACACTTTGAATATCAATAAAGAGCTTGTTTTCGTATGTCATTATATTCTTTACTTTTCTGTAATAATATGTTGATGCTTCCGTCTTGAATAACTTTCTTGCCCTTGTTCAAAGCTTTCGCCTTGTGCAAGCGCAACTTAGGCTTATACGGTATCACGTCAATACGAGGATGATTGGTTCTGCAAGGATCTAAGCGAGGACGATCGGCCCCTTGCGGGAATTGGGGCATGACACCTCAATGCACATTAGATCAGAAACTTTATCAGGCAATAAATGTATCAGCATGGATACAATATTCGAGTCTAATTACTAATTATTATTGGGTCACATGAATCTTGATCATATTATAACATAAAGCTTATGTCATGCACATAGCCGTTAAGTCACTATTTACTTAATCTGGTTCACCGAGAAAATCTCAAGTCCAACAGATATTCATGCCATATATAAAGCTAATCTTAGCACATGGTCATATTTAGCATAAGGTCTGGTTTATAAGTCTATTTTACCTTAGAATCATCACAAAAGCAATACTAGGATAAACCACATAGAGGATGAAAAGAAATATTCTAATTAAAATGAGTGAAGACATAATGAAGGCACTACGTGCACGCATGGGGTCACTAAAGATAACATGCGCATAAAATTATACGTATGAAGGTCAGGCGCATAAACCAATCAAGCGCATGCTCAAGTTGCTACATGAATTCTGGGGTGCATAAAGTCTCATGAAGTCAGGGACGCATAAAGTATATGAGCTACAAAAGGGGTGGAGCACAAACTCACCGAAATAAGATTGGCGCACAAATTCATAACTCACAGAAACAAGGTTGGCGCACTTTGTCAAGTTAACCAACATGGCATACTTAGCAAAAGTGTATGGGTAAGAATAAGGTATGCTTTCAAAGAAAGTGCATGAGCAACCTAGCTAAAAGATAAAACACACAATCCGAAGTCAAAGCTCGATAGTCGAAAAACTCGTCAGTCAAGGAGCACACAAATCAATAACACACAAATTGAGAAACCAACTAAAGCTTCGTCCCTAAGAAAATGAAGAGGGAAGAAACTGCACGAGCAGACCAACGTAAAAAAAGTGCACCGGCTAACGAAATATAAAAAAAGTGCGCCAGATTGCCAAACGCGAAAAAGTGCGCTAACTGACTGTGGCGTACTTTTCTCTTAGTTTCCCAGAAAGAACTTTGATTGAATAAGCACCAAAGTGCGCCAACTGAGTTTTCTCTCGAAAGTGCGCCACTGACTCAAGGAGTGACTAGTGCACTTTTGCTAGGAGACTGAGTGAAGTATGATTAGTACGCACGAAGAATTGGGGACAATACACCAATACGCCCAAAGTAAAATATACGTATTTCTATGCCAAAGGGGTTATCTTGCATACTCTTCACGGAGCACTGTTCTTTTTTTCCAGTCAGCCATCTTGGAATACGTATTGTATAAAGTTTTAGCACTGAACTTAACTAGACTCAAAATCAAGCATAGCCAAAAGCAAAGTTATATAAATTATGGGACTCTACACTATGAGCTAATTAGTTTTAAAAAATACAAAGATTTTGGGAGATCAAACCCTAGGAAAAAAGTGAACCCATAGACCCAAACTTAGGTCCATATAATTCAACCAAGAAAATCAAGAAGTATTAAAGCAGAAGGGGTGCTCGGTCCCAACAATATGAGGTAAAAATAAACATGAATTATTAAGAACTAAAAGCATGCATGAATCCATGGTTCTTCTTCTTGTGCAAGATGTACTTGCCCTATGGAGGAAAAAAGGAAACCTAAGGGAGAGAAATGGAAAGGAAAGATAATAAAAAGAGAGAGAGAGAAATGGGTATACATAGGTTTAGGTTTGAGATGTGGACCATTGGATCACTCAAACCCATCCAAGACACACATGCTACCAACCTAACCAAAGCCACTCTCTCCACAACTCTCGCGTTCGGTCTAAATAATGGTCGCACTAGCAACCAATGTGCGCCAAAGTGCGCCAAGGACAATATGTACCAAAGTGCACCAGAAAAGGGGGCTGACAATCTTACTATTCAAAAAGAAAGTAAGAATAATGGAAAGAAGTGTGGAAAGGGAAATAAATGTAAAGCTTTACAGAAAGATGGAACCAGTAAAGACAATAAGAGAAAGAAACAAAAGAATGTGAACTATAATTTCTGCAAGAAACTGGTCATTTTCAGGCTGATTACCCAAAACGTAAAGCATGGTTCAAAAAGAAAGGTAATTCTTGGCTTTTGTATGTTTCGAATCAAATTTAGTTGAAGTTCCTTCTAATACTTGGTGGCTTGTGTCACGTTCCAGTCCCAAAATACGTAGGACCAGCAATACGTAACCATGTGAACTAGTAAGTATACGAAGGCTACTTCAGTATATGGAACCGATGAATACATACTTTCGTTGTATATGAAATCTAGCTCACAAGTGGTTTATAAATGTCACAAGTCAAAGGTGTAGACTAAATCTCATCCATAGAAAAATAATAAACTAGGAAAGTAGCATGAATAATTAAAAAAGAAAAAGAGTATCATCCATTAACTAATAGTCGGGTGGAGACAAATTTACTACCAAACGACTATAATAAGAAAATACGAATTTAAGTTCTATTCTTAAATTATTTAAATAAAAATGAAACAAAGTAAATAATAACTACACCATTGAAGAATCAGGAAAACTCGAAAGGTAAACATCCTCAACTATGAGATAAGAATCAGGTCCTTGTTTGTACTCCTGAGGATAGTCATGATCATCTACACCTGGAAGGAAGCCAGGTCCTCAGAGAGACGTAACAAGATACACAATATACATTTCAAATATGAACTGAATATAAACACATACAAAGGGGTAAACAAACCAACTATGTGAATGCAATTGAAGATGACTTTCGCACGAATGTGCTGTCTGGCTAAAATGGGATCGGCATAGACTCCTCCGAGACCAGAGGTCTCAATGTACATAATCTATCCAATCATATGTACAGACCGTAAAGTGCCCCCTAGACGGCAAAGGTCAACTGCTCATATATATCCATGTTAGTCATTCCACATCCCCATTGGAGCATACGGTCATAGAAAAGTACAAAGTAGCCCATAAGACTAATGTTTGTCCTCTCCACCCAATCTACTGTCCAGGTCGTCTACACGAAATGTCTAATTTTTTACCACTAAGTCCAATGAATGCATTGAAAATAACAAGTATGACTATGCCGACACACGTCCCGTACATAACGATGATCAGTCAAATACGATGGCACATGTCATCTCACGAGTATCACACATCTGTGTATGTAATATGTCATGGTCACATGAGATATAAGAATATCCCAACAAAATAATAAGGTAGTCTATAACAACTAAGTCATACACAAAATACAAAAGGAAAGTATCGACGTATATCATCGATCACACCCGAGTCATTCTCGGACGCACATATTATGTAATATAAATGACAGTAAAGTAACATAAAGGGAATAGGTAATAAAATATAAATAAATAGTAAATAAATGGCAATATATACTTTCCTTGAAATTCGTCCAAGTCTGCCGAGGATGATGTTACCAAGGTCCAATCCAAACCTAATTACCAAGAAAATTATTAACTAGTATAAATTTATACACTTATTCTATTCAATTAATTCAAATTCCAAATTATCTACTTATATATACTCCCCCGCGCCCCATAAAATCATTACAGAAAGTCGGTAACTGGACCGGCTGGATCACCAAACTGTCTTCACTCAGCACACTGCCCGGGTACAGCCCCCTGAACAGCGTCACAGAGCCAGAAGGGCGGCTGACAAACGACCCCTGGTCGGCTCCTCTCAGATGAAAGATCTTCCCTGGCTTGCCGTAAAGATCGGGGGTCAGCGTCCACGACATCCTCCTGGGATGCGTAGCATAAAAGAAGGCCGAGATGGGGTAGTCTCTCGACATATTGGGCAGGTACAAGACCAAGCCATCGGCGAGGAAAACCCAAAGTTCTCTCTTGGGCTTTGTCTGGGACTGCTTGTCAATCATGTCCCCGAAGAGGAAAGCCGGCTTCAGGTATTGCTCCCCGTCTACGTACGTTAGGGATCCCCGTTGATCAAGTTCAGCAGCGTTCGCTCGCCCTGAGCCGATATCAGAATTGTCCTTCCTTCGGGATACTGGGGCCCGGAGATAGGAAATGTCACGTGCGACAGATCCTCCAGATAGTTGGAGTGCAGCATCCCGACGGCAGAGCCCATCACCTCAGCTAGTGGAGACTCATGCAAGTTGACTGCAAAAGTACAAAGAGAAATACGTCAGTTCCTATAACTAGACATTACAGGACTTGCAGCATCCGCAAAAAAATCAACAGTCCGTGCTCTACGCCGAGACTGTGAAACTTGAGCTTTTACGATGGAATCCATTTCCTAAACGTAAAATTCAAGATTGCCAGTATACGGTCCGTGCTCTATGCCGGACTGATTAAATTGAGTTGTTACGCCGGAACTCTCATCCACAAGCATAAAACTCAAATTTTAATAGTATACACCAAGTTTTCGGCGGTCAAAGCTTTTACGCTCGACTGTGAAAAAATGGAGTTTTTACGCTGACACATTAGAAATGTGGGCTTAAAAAGATGAAACGTCTCCGTGCGTCATCTTCCTCGAAGAGGCTATCAGCACAGAAGATGACCTAGTGCGGTCACGTTCAACATGTGCGAAGGATTTTCAGTCATTCTCTTTTTCCCAAAAGCTCTACCTTCCAGGCCGGGTGTACTACTCGTCGGCGGGATGCTCCGCTCAGAATGGGATTCGCCCTGTCCAACCAGAGACGCTCTCACTTGAGTGGAAGAACGAGAAGAAGAATCAACCTTCTTTCCCTTAGTGGAGGAAGCTTGCTTCGAGCCCATTGCTGGAAACTTTGAAGACTCGAAGAAGAAACGGAGAAGAACTCGAACAATCGAAAGCTTTCTCTCGCAGAAGACGGATGGAAAGTTTTTTCTCTTAGAAACTTGGGATATATATAGAGTTCGGATGGACTCCTTGGACCCCGAACCAAATCCCCTAATTAATATTCGGTTATGATTGGGTCCTACATCAGCCTATTTTCAAAGAAGGCGGACAGTCAGCGAATTCGAAAAGTTTTCACGCAAAGCAGGTTCGTGGTTTCTACGCTAAGGAGCTTTCTACGCTCGACAGCTACAGATCTACAATTTTACGCTCGCAGGCTATAAGTCTATGGTTTTATGCCCGGATGCCTTTGTGCTCAGTAGCTTTTATGCTCGAGAGGCTACAAACCTACGACTTCACGCTCAGCAGATACCAAATCGATGATCTCACGCTCGGTGGCGCTTAGTTTACGCTCAGAGGCGACGGATCCACGACTTCACGCTTGGAAAATTTTCTTTTCAGAAGCAACAAATCTACAGTTCTACTAAGGAGATTTCTACGCTCGACAGCTACGAATCTACGGCTTTACGTTCGACAGCTACAAGTCGAGTTTTACGCCCAGATGCCTTTGTGCTCGGTAGCTTTTATGCTCGAGAGGCTACAAACCTACGACTTCACGCTCAGGAACTATAAGTCTATGATTTCATGCTCGATGGTGTTTAGTTTATGCTCAGAGACTGCCAACTTATGATTTCGTGCTCTATGACTTCCCGCACATCTGAAAGATATGCAGGCCAGAGTACGCGTACATCTGAACGATCCTCAAGGCGGTCAATTATAGGAGTTTACACAAAAGATACTCCTTCTTGACCTCAAGATATCCCAAGTACCCGAAGCATACAGAGTTCAACATTAAAAAATTACTCTTCTTCATGGGTCGATTCGAAGTTTATCCAGACTCCAGTCTGAATATTTTATCTACCAAGATGGCAAATCAGTTTGACAGCCATTTCTCGCCCTGCCCCAAAGGGATTTTCGAGAAATTATTCTTGAAGATGATGTCTGAACAAAAAAATTCTGTTTATCAGAAGTAACAGTTCAGAATTTTACGCAGTTCCTCACTCCTAAATAGCAGGACAGTTCGAACACTCGAATGCTAAAGCGGCTTTCTACGCATCCCTAAGTTATGCGTAAAAGACAGGACAGGACCTAGCACTCTTTTAAACAGAGTCGACATAAAGAATCAGACGTGTCGAAGCTACACATATTCAGACTTCACAGCAAAGTATGGCAACATGATCATATGCACGAAAGAAAGATGATTTTATTAAAGATTAAAGTCATGATTACATATCAGGAAAATCCAATCTACAAGGGGTTTTCTTCATTTTCATGATTACATATGAGGAAAATCCCGTCTACAAAGGATTTTCTCGTCGTCGTCAGAAGGCCACCCCCCAGAATCTGTTCTGCCAGGTTCTTGTATGGGCGCCAATTCTTCATCTCTCCTCCAGCAGTTGGTCGATTTTCGCAACCGACTAAAATAGTAAATGGGGGGAGAATATGAAACTGGGCCTGCCTAAATTATGCAGATCCCATGCTCCGTGCACCGTGACAGATTGAGTTAAGATATTTTACCCAACTCAATACCCGAGGTCAAAGCTAGTTGCTGCTCTCGTCTCCGGAGGTAACGGAAGAAGGTACCGCTTGCAAGCGGCATGGTAAAATACGATTCTTCTTCTCTCCCGAAGAACCACCATACAAAGTTGCTGATTATCCCGAGCAAAGGAGGCTATGATATCCTTCCATGATCCATCATTGAAGAGGACATTTGCTCGAAGATGCCGTCTTTTCCGGCTCCTTATATGTTGGAAGAGCATGATCTCCTCCTTCCTCAAGTCGACCCGACGAACTCCGGCCATCATCTCTGTATGATGAAGGAAGTGTGGAAAGAACAGGAGAACTCCTCAGCCTTTTTATAGGCGAGAGAGAGCACCGATCCCCAATAAATCAGCCATAAAGGCAGCCTCGACTATTTCAAAACTCCATTCAGAAATGTTTTGAGTTACGAGGAGCGGTTCATGCTTCATTCAAAGCGTTTCAAATTACGAGGAATTTAAAAGCTTTGAAGGAGGTCTTGTAGAAGCATAAAAAATACGCTGGATAGCTCTACGCAGTATATTGATGCAAAGCAGCGTAAACAGAGGACTTCAGAGCCTTTAACATACGAACAGAGCTTCTCCGCCGAAGCACAGCATGAAATATAGGTTCGAGGACCATCCGCGTAGGGCAGTATGTCCAGGCTGCTTCAGCGTAAACAGGGTGCTTCATCGCCTTTATGGCATAAAACTCATCTGCTTTCAATGCAGCATTGAAGTATACGAGGGACGCTTCATATTCTCCAAAATGAACATGTCAGATCCTGCAATGAACCTGACGTCTGGACTTCTGACAAAGGGGTACCGCTCGACTACCCAGGCAACGGCTATAATGATGGCGCGACACTGCAACCCAGGCTGTCATTTACTGCCATTTCCTTTACGTAAACCGCTTTTACGTACACAGAGGAACACGCTGCCTAGTTTTACACAGGCAGATGAGAGCTCCTTATGCTCCGCGAAAGATAAACCGCCTGCCACGTCAAGAGCTGCACTCCGTACGGGACTCGAGGTGCATCTCTGTATTTAATGCACAGGGTGGTGACAGGCCCTCAAGGCACGTCTCTGCAATTAATGCGTCGAATACTGAAAGATGCCTGAGGCATGTCTCTGCGTTTGACGCACAGAAGGGTGGCAGACCCTCAAAATACGCCTCTGCATTTAATGCGCAGGATGATGGCGGATCTCTATATTTAATGCAGGAGATTTGATTAAATATCACCGAACCATCGTTTAGTGACATCCCCTTTGCAAGAGCTGCTCCTACGCATACAAGAGAATACGCTGCCTAGTTTTACACAGGCAAACGTGAGCTCCTTACGTGTAACCTCCGATTTCCAATTTCCAAAATAATTAGATTTTAAATTATTTTAAAATATCAAGTTTTATAAAATATTTCTCCTTGAAATTTTTTATTTGATTTTGAACGATGTTTGATCGTAGAAGGTAATTTAAAAATCTTTATAAAAATCATTTTTCCTAAATGACGATGTATTACAAAATAAATAAATAAATAATAATATATATATATTTCTAGTTTCAAATATTTATTGGCTTGAATCATAACAATTATTGTTTTAACTAAATATTTATTTAAAAGACTAGTTGATAAAATAAAATAAATTTTTAGTTATTGGGATAGTAAATAAATAAATGTCATACTTTCTAAGATTTTTTGCAAAATGTATTAATTAGTAGTTAAATGGAAATTAGCTAGCTTTCTTAAAAACATTTTCTGAAATTATAATCTTTATTTTATTTTTATAAGTTACCATCTTTCATTCACCCTCACTCCCACATGAATTTATTCATGTATGATTCTGGGCCATTCATTATTGGGCCAACCCGCAACCCTTTAACCCACACCATCTCTCCCTATTTAAGTTCTCCTTCTCACCATTCCCAAGAAACCCTAATCTCCTAATTATTAGCTAGCCTCCACAATTCCCAAGCCAACAAGCCATCACCACCATTTTTGTGTGCTCGTGTCCGTGTGTCCAGCATCACCGTGTCAGCCGTGATGGCCTCGGGTCCGACCCCGGGTGTCCCACAGTATCCATTCATTTCCTGTATCCAGATTTATATTTTACAACCTGATTCCCGTGTCCGACACACCCGGACACATCCACCTCCACCAGTACACCCAACCCCGTGCCCGACACACCCGGACACGTCCCCCCACAACAAACCCTCGTGTCCATCCCGGACACGAGCCCCTGACACCCGCAAAACCCTAACCCTAGATCTAGCCGCCGAGTCCAGCAGGCTGCCGCCGAGCCGAGCAGGCCGCCGCCGAGTCGAGCGCCTGTCGTCGAGCTCGCCGTGGCCGACCAGACGCCACCGCCGCTGGAACCAGTCACCGCCGTCGCCTCGGAGCGCCCGCTTCCTCGGGCAGAGCGCCCGCCCCTCGGGCAGAGCACCGCCTCGAGCCGAGTGACGCCGCCGCGGATCCCCTCCGCCGAGATCGAGCACCTGCCGCCTCGGGTTCGACCTCCGCCGGTCGCCTCCTCGAGCCGAATACCTGCCGCCGTCGTGGCCGCTGAGTCGAACACCGCTGCGGAAGCCGAGCGCCGCCGCTGGAACAGACCCGCCGCCTCGAGCTGCACCCCACCGCGCCGACCCCGGCGAGCTTCTCCTCCACCGGCGCCGAACCTCGTGAGCCTCTTCTCCCCTTTCCCTTTTCCTTTCTTTTTTCAGTTCTGTGATTTGAGAGTAATCAGTAATTAATAGTTAATATATTAGTTTAAGTTAATTAATTAATTATATAATTAGTAGTTAATTATATAATTAGTAATTAATTAATCAATTAGTTATTTATATTGGTTAATTATTTTTTTTTAATTAAAATTATATAATCAGTTAAATATATAATCAGTAGTTAAATTTTATTAACTAATTAATTAATCATTTAGTTAAATTAAATTAGTTTAGTTAATGATTAAATTAGTTAATTATTAATAAACAGTAATTGTTATTAATCAGAAATTTATTATTAACCAGTTAGAAAATATTAATTATTTAGTTTAGTATTTTCTTATAATTAGTTTAGTCAATTTGTAATTAATGAAGTAAATTCATGTAATTAGTTTAGTAAATACAACATAATTAGTTTTATTGTTTTAATGTATGAAATTAGCTATTTAGTATGTGTAAATTTAGTTATTATTATATATAAGGGTTTTGATTATGAAAATTTGTATATTTATATAACCGTATTATGGCATAAATATGTAAATGTAGATTTATATTTTCGTATTGGTATATGTATGTATTTAAAATATGAGTAGGTAATTATTTATTTTTATTAATAAAAATGTACTTTGCACACATACGATATGTACGTATTTTGATATATGTTAATATATATAAATGTACGTATCTTGGTAAATATACAACTATAGCTAGTAATTTATATTGGTATATATTTTAGATATATACATATATTAGGTTAAATTCTTTTTAGTATGTATACAAGTATTACTTATTTTAAAGTATATATATATTTACATATATCTACTATTGTAGTTGATGGGAATTATAATATGGTTAATTGGTAAACCTACTAGATGACCCTAGTTGACTAGTGCCATACCTGGCAGAGCCCTGAGTTCATGTATTTGTGATGTGTTAGTGTAGCACCTGATGCAAATGTGGTTTTGCTTGTGATATGTTTATAGGACTGTTGGTTCCTCCAGACGATACTCTAGGACAGGACATTGGTTTTACCAGCTAAGGACCCAAGGCGAGTACATTCTCTGATTAGTTTCTAATTTATGATATCTCCTATGTTCACTGTATCTAGTATAAATATACATGTTCTTGACACGTTGGTTACACGGATTGGTATACACGGATCTCGTCATGAGATGTTATTCCTTATTCATGGTGTAGCTTGTACAAGACTTGTTTTCCCTTGTTATCTTGTGCATGTACAGACACTGATTCCCGGGGAGATTTGCTACCTTCCTAGGGAATCCTGTGCCATAGCGTACCATGATTAGATCTACTATACGAGTCGGGGGTTTGGGGAGTATTTTAGTGTAGATATGTGATCATACCCAACTATCCATGCATCATAGCTCACCCCACATCTCATGTCGGGTGCGGCCTGACCATCTCCATGCCTCATAGCTGTTACGTGTGATTAGCCTGACCTCTCCATGCATCATAGCTAACCAACGGTTAGCCTGACCTTCCATGAATCATAGCTAATCACATGTAACCAGCCTGATCAAGTTCCCAAGCCGATCACATGTTAAAGCTAGTACTCAACACACTTAGTCATAGGTTCTTGCTCATGGACATAATGTTTCTTTTCCTGCATTTACTTACAGTATTTCCAGTATTTCTCTCATTGTACATTCTCGTACTTATACATGCATCTGGTATGTTTCCATCTAGAACTGCTACATAGTTTATGTCATTTATATAGAACTGCTATTTAGAGATGTACTTTGCTCCTTCCTGACTGGAAAATATTTTTCCAGACTGTGACCTTAGTGGACTTGTTCTGACACTTGGAGATTGGTTGTTACTGATTTCAGGTATGATTGTTTTATCATTAGTCTTGTGTTGTACTCTTTTGTTCTTCAAATTCTTATCGTGCTGTAATTGTGATTGAGTATGTTGTTCATCTTTATAGTGTTATCCGTGTCTCCTTATGGAGTTGGATACTAATGTGAGATTATTTAGATAGTACTTGACCTAGACAGCGTTCTACCGCCGATGCTGCGGCATAGGCTGGACGTACCCACGCACTCGTGTCCCTAAACCGGGTGCGGGTCGTGACATTACGCTCCGCAGAAGACGAACAGACTGCCACGACAGCGGTTACTCTTCGCACAGGATTCAAGGTGCGTATCTGCATTTAATGTGCAGAATGATGTAAATCTTAAAGACAAGCATCTGCATTTAATGCACATGATGGGGGCAGATCTCTGCATTTAATGCAAGAGATCTGATTATCTCCAAGAGCCGTAATTCCGGCTAAGACGTCCACATCATCACCTGGCACGTTACGCAACGGCTTCTACGCTTATTCAGCTTCGGTGCCTGCTCGGCTTCTACGCCTATTCAGCTTCGGTGCCTGCTCGGCTTCTACGCCCATTTAGCTTCGGTGCCTGCTCGGCTTCTACGCCCATTCGGCCTTCTGTGCCTACTCGGCTTCTATGCCTACTCGGCCTCTATGACCACTCGGCTTCTACGCCCACTCGGCCTCTATGACCACTCGGTTTCTACGCCTATTCGGCTCCTATGCCGGTTTGATAACTATTTGGCTTCTATGCCATGTTGACAAACATTGGCTTCTATGCCTACCTCTTCTACACGAGGGATACCTACCTATGTGGCTTCTACGCCGTGATCTTCATAGCAGTTATACGCGTTTTGTCCCTTAGTTGGACCCGTATCACACGCTCATTCAAAAGATCATCTATACGCATGCATTGGTTATTTTAACCGTTGTGTAAAAGGGTGCTGTACTTTCCACTACTCGGTTTTTACACCGACTGAGTGGTCACTGTCACTAAAACTCTATAAATAGAGACCTCTATCAACAGAGGACAAGGTCGACAAATTGAGAAAAGAAACAGAGGAAAGAGAAAGAGAGAGAGGAGAATCCAGAGCTCAGGCAAAGAGAATGGATCGACGACTTTGGCATCGGGCATCCACCCTCTTTAGCAACCTTCGAAGCTGCTACCTGTCTTCCACGGTACTTCTTCAACATCGTGTGGTCCAAGGGCTAAAGTGATCGACTGCAGATCAGACACCTATAGCAATATTCACCCAGATTAAATAAATTTTACTTAGACATCCTCGTGTAGGATCAAATTTGTACAATCTTGTTTGTAAACATAAAAGAAAGGGCGGGTCTTCGCACAAGACCTCGTTTTCCGTATTCATCAAATCTTTTCTCGTTTATTATCCTAAACATGTGTTAGTATAGCATCTGATACAAATGTTATATTTATAATATGTCTATAGGACTGTTGGTTCATCCAGGTGATACTCTGGAACAGGACATTGGTATTACCAGCTAAGGACCCAAGGCGAGTACATTCTCTGATAATTTCTAATTATTTGATAATTTCTATAAGTTCAGTATCTAGAAATGTTACATCTGATCCTCGACACTGTGCTACACGGACTAGTATATAGATTGGATCTGCAGTCATGAGATGTTACATTGATTATCGTATTGACATTATACACGACATTGATATTTAGACCTTGTACATGATAGATCGGATATTGCTCGTGTATCGTGACGTGTCATGGTTGGATCCACTGTACTAGTTGGGGGCGGAAAAGTAGTTAGTGAGAAATGTGATCATATCCCTATTATACAAGTATAGAACAATGTTAGTGTTAATTATACTCCACACGTATGATTAGCCAGGCCATATAGCTCTCGTACATATTTTCAAGCCGATCACATATCGAAACTACTATTTCAAACACTTAGAATAGTTACAGTTCTCTATTTTAGATCATATACTACATCACCCGTATATGATATTGTACCTCGTTCTTTTTATTTCATATATGCACTGACTGTATCATATTGCCTATATTGCTTGTCTCTTTATATTGCATGTCTCTCTATTTTCTATTGCATTATTCACTGTCTTCTCTCAGTATATAGCATCATCTGTTTATTGTTTATAGTCCTTATCAATTAAATAGAACTGTTATTTGAGATGTACTTTGCTCCTTCCTGACTGGAAATATTTTTCCAGACTATGCCTTAGAGGACTGGTATCCAACACTTTATGGACCACAGGGTGAGTAGCTGCAGACTTGGACTTGGTAGTTCAGTTGTGATTCTGGGAGGTCTAGCCGGAATCACTAGTTATCTAGTTAGTTTCTTAGCTGTCTATTTTGGTACCGGATTTGTCTCCGGCAAACTTATTTGAGACTTGGATATTTGTTGAGTTAGATTATTTACATTTAGACTTGTGTTGTACTTCATTTTATTTTGTTCGATATCTTATCGTGATGTAGTTATGTGGTTGAGTATGTTGTTCATATTATTTTGTGTCATCCGTGCCTCCTTATGGAGATTGGATGCTCGTGCGAGATTGCTTAGATAGTATCACGACCTTGACAACGTTCTACCGCCGATGCTGCGGCGTAGACTGGACGTACCCGCGTACTCGTGCCCCAATTCCGGGTGCGGGTCGTGACATATTTTTAGTGGTGGCCCATGCAGGTCAGACTTCGCAAGTTGTGCGATGTCGTGGTAGTGTGACATCTCAGTTGTACTACTGCGTGCCTGCGATAGGATATAGGTTATAGGATACTAGGACGAGAGCGAATACTCAATCACAATTCCTTGAGAGATTCCTGGGATGACCCCTGAGAATCTTATTATAATTTTTAATTTAAATCATTTTCCTTGTTTCCGTCCGTTCTTACTTGTTGATATTGAATTTGATTCTTATTGATCAGTTATTAAATTAAGATCTTGGTATCATTGTAGAGTTTGATTTCATATCAAGATGAATTTATGGACTAATTTATGGTATCATCTGATGACACATGTTGATGAGGACAGTGAGAAAGATTAAACATTAGGGCTATTGGACTACAAGATGTGGATTTTAATTTTAATTTGAAGATCGAAAATAAATTTTAATTTTTAAGAATTTTGAGATGTTGAGATATTATGTTATTAAAATTTTTTGAGGATTTAGATTCAATTCAATGAACCTAGACAAAGCTGTAAGGATTTTTAGAAGTGATTAATTTTTTGTTTCAGTATTAGAATATTTAACTTTGAGGAAAGTATATGCATTTTACTTTAAATTGTTCGAGGAGTTAGTTTTGAGGATTTTATTTTGAGGATAAAATTTTATAGTGGAAGAGATATATATTGGTATATGAGTGAATGAGGTGCATGTGTAAGGATCTGTTGGCTTGAGCATGATTGAGGTCGTACTGCAAACTGACTTGGGTGTCCATCTAGGGTTGTATTAGAGGGAGCAGTTGTCACGCCCCAGTCCTAAAATATCGAGGAACTGGACACGTGGCAATGGCCAGCAGCACGCACCGATGGACAAACCCAATTTAATGGATCCATCGGGACATACTTAAGCTGTATTACAATGATCAGGGTTTACTAATCTCATCCACAGAATAAACACAAAAATATCAACAAAAAGTATTAAACAACATCCAGTCACAAGTAATTAAAATCGGGAAACAATCCGATAATCAAGTCTGATACAATTGTTCATTTAAACAAGAATGTAAAGAACATCACAAACTGAGTATGGAAGAAACATATACTCAGGAAAATCTATAGCAATCACCTAGTCCTCGGTTCCTGGTTCTGCTCCACTGTATGCACCTGATTCTGCTTCTGCTTCTGCTCCTGCTAATGCTCCTATCCCGTATACCTCAGGGTAGATCTCGTCTGCTAATCCTGGGGACATAATCCGGATCCAGGTCCTCAGGGGACATAGCAAGGTACAAAATAACTCATGCCAAAATAAATGCAGTGCAGCAATAAATAAAACAATAGGGTAAACTATATAACCATCTATGTGCAATGCAAGTTGAGAGCAACACTAGAACTTAGGCTGAGACCACTACAAGCTCTGTGTCTGGAAGCCGATAGCAGTTATACTATATAGTTTACTATGTAGTTTACTATGTAGTGATATATATATATAAAATTAGCCTGTAGCCTGTGTGTCTCTCCCCACCCAATGAAATCACACGTCTCATGTCCATGACACGCAAGATCAAAACTAATGCAGCAAGTCATATAATGATCTAAGAATATAATGTCTATATAATAAAACCTGTATCCTATACAGAATCACCATGAATATCTCAGGAAGATTCTGTCTCATAATTTGTGTCAGGTGTCCTGGGTATAACATACTTGATATGGCAAGTACGAGAATGTAAAGGGTCACGATATCCATCTCTAGTAGACCTTACACAACTCCGCGTACGGTGTTGGCATCCGACTATTAATCGGACGCTAAGTAAGTCACACGGTCCTAGGTCAAGCATGTATAACAGATAATTAAGACAAGGAAAATATGTAACAAAAATTGCAAGCTTTGGCAAGGTACACTTGCCTGGGGTTCTGGCTCCAACTGTAGCTCTGACTTCAGCGAGATTTGCATGCAGTTCTCCGATTGCTGAAATAGACATCACTATCAGATCCAAAAAATATCAATTAGCTAGAAATGCCTGTCCTTGAGTCCAATTTGGACACAGGGACAAAAATGATATTTTTAGGTCAAGGCAGGGTCCACATGTGGGCCGCTTTGCACCGAAAAATGTGTCAGGATCAAAGGTCTCCAAATTCATCAAACTTAGTGTCAACAGGTCCAGAACATTGATACGAATCCAACGGAACTTCCAAAATTGGATTCCGATGAACCGATCACAAAATCGTCCATCAAGTGGAGCCGTGGGGCCCACGATATGCAATTTTGTCAACGTTCTCAGAATTGAACCAAACTTGGGTCACAGGACCAGCATATTGCTACGAGTCCGATGGCGCAAGTTTTGTTTCGATCTGACGTGCGTACACTAAGTTACAGCGAGATCCAGAAAGGACGGATACGGGACGTTGTCGGCGGATACGCGTTGATTCTGGTGTGCACGCACATCCAAATCAACTTCTGCGAAATCCCGCACGTCCGTATCAATGACGCGCACATTTCGGTGAAGACCACACGCGACCAAGTCATCCCGTTTGGCGGAGCGTACTCAGTTCTGGGGTAAAACAGGCGTTGGTTTTCCTATTTTTGGATCGCGGTTCGCGACCACCACAGGATGCGATGCACCGAGCGAGTTGTACGGGCATCAAGAGGGTCACGCAGGGTTCGCATCATAACTAACGGAACAGAAAACAGAGCAACGAGGAGAGAGAATGGATTACCTGAACAGGGCTCAATGAACCGAGAATTCTCGTATCCTCGTGTCGACTTGACACTGCTGTGTCCGGGCCGTGTCCTGGATAGGTTTAGGGTTTAGGGGCTCTGGTTCGCCGAAGACTCGCCGGAGGGGCTCGCCGGGGAGGTGCTGGGCTCGCCGAGGCTTCGCCGGAGGCGGCTGGGTGTCACGTCCCGGACCCGCCCGGGCTGCCGCTCCGCCTTGTCCCACCCCGTGTGGCCAGAATTATCGAACCGGGCACGAATCACCGTGCCTCGGCACGCCGAACACGAATCACCGCGCCCGTCCCCCGGGTGCGAGCAAGGGGAAGGAGTTAACGGAATGGTCCGTTCGAGCTTTCGGGGACGTGATGCCGCACGGGCCTGGGGTTGCGCCCATGCAAGGCCAATCGTTTAATTTGATAGTTGGCTATCATCGCATCAATCGAGTAAGCAGCGGAAAGGAACTTGTTGCAATGCAATACATTTAGCCAACTGAGTGTTCGGGACAATCGAGGCAACTTGGGTTTCCTTTAGCAAAGGCACATGTTCGTTCCATACATTATGCCCCCTTATACGATAGCATTCTCAGGGCAACAATCGAAACCAGGATTCCGAGTCTTAGGGACTGTGGCACGCCTATCGCTCCCTCGGACGATCCAGTAGCTGCAAGCAAGTAAACTGTTGGTGGGTCAGCACTTTATACAAGTACTGGTGAGATAAAACAACTGAACAGAAACATGCATTCACTCAAACCAAGTACTAAGTAATCATGTTATAAAATATTATATTACTAGTGATCTTTCTAGTTTTACCTAGGTTCGTTTCATGCAGTTGTCTAGCAGAGTCATATTACATTATTTGAAAACATGTTTGAAAACAGAGTTTCATATTGAATATGCAAGCAAGCAATCGTTCATGTTTCAGGGTGTGCGCAGTGTGTCTCGTGCGACTCCAGGGTCTGATGCAAAGCTAGACACATGATGCATAATCTTAGGGGCAGTCATCTATTCAAGCCAACACAATGACTTAGCTATATGCAGGGCGGTCCCCGAGTATCTCAGGATTGGCAGCTTGTTGTACAGCATACCAATAACTCTTTATCTGATGCTAGAGGCAGCTGTGACTCATGGTTGCTTTCCACTATCTCTGTAGCAGCCGTGACACATGTAATTCAGCTTTCCACCAATAGCCATTGTTCGACCGCATGCGAATGCATGGAACACTATCAAATAAACTCTAGTATGCAGACGAGACAAACCATCAGAATACAATCGTTGTTGCGGAGCAATCCGACTTATCACTTGAACACGTTCAGGCACAGTATGGTTCTCTCGAAGCATAGACGATAGTGAACATGTTCATGCATTCAAAGCAAGCGTTTCAGGATTCTCGTTAAGCAGATATTGTTTCAAAGACAAGCTAGGTGAGTTCGTTCATTAACATGCAAGGCAGGTTCTATCATTCTCTTATGAAAATATTGTAAGCAAAAACTCAGGTTATTATTAAGGCGTGGAAGAATCAGAGAACGAAGTTCTGCCCACTCACCTGATACATAACGCTGACGCAGAGCGGGGCGTTACACTGGGTTTGTCGGGGCCGGCGGAGACAGCGAGGTTCGAGGTCTAGGCGGCCGGGGAAGATGACGTCTGGGTCTCGGGTGTTCGATGGTGGTGCGATGGGGTGGAGATGTGAGCAGGAGGAGGAGATGGGGTGCTGGAGGAAGAGGGGGCGTCGGCGCTGGAGGAGGTGGAGGCTCGGCTACGGGAGGCGGAGAGCAGTCGGGTCTGGAGGAGGAGCAGCGGGGAGGGGATGGCCGGGGTTCGTCGGTGTCGGGCGGAGGAAGGAGGGCTCGGGGACTGGTCGGCGGGTCGACGAGGTCGTGGAGGCGTGAGGAGAGAGGCGGCCGGCGCTGGGGGTGGCTTTATAGGGAGAGAGGGAGAGGGGAACGGCCGTCCGGCGGTTACGGTAGGGGAGGAGGTGGCTGGGCGACGAAGGGGCGGCCGGTGGGAAGCCTAAGGGTCGGCCGACGGAGAGCTGAAGGGGCGTCGGTGGGAGAGAAAGGGTTTCGGGTTATCGGGCGGTGACGGGTTGGGTCGGGTCAGGCGGATCCGGCCCGATCCAATAAGAATTGAATGCGGGTCGGGTCTAGCGGGTTTCGGGTCGCGGGTTAGACCCGGATCCGACCCGCTAGGGTTGGGTTTGGGTTGGTTCGGTTCAGCAGTTTGGTTTGGTTTGGTTTGGTTCAAGTGAACCGGATTCAGGGTTTAATTAGGTTTAATTATAAAATAGTTTTTAGGGCTTTAAAAATGCTTCCGGGGTCCAATAAATTCCCAAAAAATTACCCTATGTCCAGTTTTTTATTTTACACTAGAAAATATTATTTTCATAATATTTTAATAATATTTAACATCATTTAAAAATCATTTAAATTTAAAATACCTTAGTTTTAATTTAGAGAAAAAATCCAGAAAAATATAAAAAATTCTAAATTAAAAATTCTTGAAAATCAGGGGGTTTACAATCTACCCCCCTTAAGAGGATTGTGTCCTCGCAATCAAAGAATAACCGATCAACAGAGATGACACGGTTGCAAATATTGTTTGAAGCACATTACTATTAAGAAAAGTCAAGATTGAGGGTTTAAAACACATAGAGAAAATCATTTCCCTAAGCAATGTAAGTTATGCAATTTCCCAAATGTAGAAAATCTAGAAAATTACAGTTTAGAAAAAATAGGTTATCACTTATCAAAATATATTAGGCTAACAATTATAAAACATTCTAGGTTATCACTAGGTTATCACTTGTAAAAATATATTAGGTTATCAGTTATTAGCAAGTACAAAATTACTAGGTCAAGGCTGAGGTCACGAACCAACAGGCACGAACTAAAGCGATACTAGAAATGATAACTACAAAAACTTACGCGTATTAGCTACTCCAAGAGTCTGCACGTTCTCCAAGGTCATCGCCAGGGCTTATCCGCGTCCTTGCAGTCGATTCCTCTGCTGCTGCTGGAAGAGTGTTGATCTACTTGATCGCCTTGTTGAGTTGATTGACATCTATCTTCTGGTGTCACTTCATCTTCCTGGGTGACCACAGCACCTTGTGGTGTTCCTGCAGAAGTCTCGTTGCTTAATTGTGATTCCATTACTCTGCATCCAAAATAAACTATAAAAGACGCATAGTGGAATCAAGGCAGGATACAAGTCAAGAAATTGATTCAAATCCGATATAGATATCAAGAACGATTCAAGCAAGTGGATGAGATCCTAATAACTTATCCTATCTTTATTGCAGGCTTGCTCGGTCCCTAAGTTGAAACCGAACAATTTAGTCGTTGACCTGCATGGGCCACCACAAAAACTATGTCACGCCCCAGTCCCAAAATATCGAAGAACTGGACACGTGGCAATGGCCAGCAGCACGCACCGATGGACAAACCCAATTTAATGGATCCATCGGGGCATACTTAAGTTGTATTACAATGATCAGGGTTTACTAATCCCATCCACAGAATAAACACAGAAATATCAACAAAAAGTATTAAACAACATCCAGTCACAAGTAATTAAAATTGGGGAATAATCCGATAATCAAGTCTGATACAATTGTTCATTTAAACAAGAATGTAAATAACATCACAAACTGAGTATGGAAGAAACATATACTCAGGAAAATCTATAGCAATCACCTAGTCCTCGGTTCCTGGTTCTGCTCCACTGTATGCACCTGATTCTGCTTCTGCTTCTGCTCCTGCTAATGCTCATGTCCCGTATACCTCGGGGTAGATCTCGTCTGCTAATCTTGGGAACATAATCCGGATCCAGGTCCTCAGGGGACATAGCAAGGTACAAAATAACTTATGCCAAAATAAATACAGTGCAGCAATAAATGAAACAATAGGGTAAACTATATAACCATCTATGTGCAATGCAAGCTGAGAGCAACACTAGAACTTAGGCTGAGACCACTACAAGCTCTGTGTCTGGAAGCCGATAGCAGTTATACTATATAGTTTACTATGTAGTTTACTATATAGTTTACTATGTAGTGATATATATATATATATATATAAAATCAGCCTGTAGCCTGTGTGTCTCTCCCCACCCAATGAAATCATACGTCTCATGTCCATGACACGCAAGATCAAAACTAATGCAGCAAGTCATATAATGATCTAAGAATATAATGTCTATATCATAAAACCTGTATCCTATACAGAATCACCATAAATATCTCAGGAAGATTATGTCTCATGATTTATGTCAGGTGTCCTGGGTATAACGTACTTGATATGGCAAGTACGAGAATGTAAAGGGTCACGATATCCATCTCTAGTTGACCTTACACAACTTCGCGTACGGTGTTGGCACCCGACTATTAATCGGACGCTAAGTAAGTCACACGGTCCTAGGTCAAGCATGTATAATAGATAATTAAGACAAGGAAAATATGTAACAAAAACTGCAAGCTTTGGCAAGGTACACTTGCCTGGGGTTCTGGCTCCAACTGTAGCTCTGACTTCAGCAGAATTTGCACGCAGTTCTTCGGTTGCTGAAATAGACGTCACTATCAGATTCAGAAAATATCAATTAGCTAAAAATGTCTGTCCTTGAGTCCAATTTGGACACAGGGGCAAAAATAACATTTTTAGGTCAAGGTAGGGTCCACATGTGGGCCGCTTTGCACCGAAAAATGTGTCAGGGTCAAAGGTCTCCAAATTCGTCAAACTTAGTGTCAACAGGTCCAGAACGTTGATACGAACCCAACGGAACTTCCAGAATTGGATTCCGATGAGCCGATCACAAAATCGCCCGTCAAGTAGAGCCGTGGGGCCCACGATACGTGATTTTGTCAACGTTCTCAGAATCAAACCAAACTTGGGTCACAGGACTAGCGCATTGCTACGAGTCCGATGGCGTAAGTTTTGTTTCGATCCGACGTGCGTACACTAAGTTACAGCAAGATCCAGAAAGGACGGATACGGGACGTTGTCGGCGGATACGCGTTGATTCCGGTGTGCACGCACATCCAAATCAACTTCTGCGAAATCCTGCACGTCCGTATCAATGACGCGCACGTTTTGGTGAAGATCGTACGCGACCAAGTCGTCCCGTTTGGCGGGGCGTACTCAGTTCCAGGGTAAAACAGGCGTTGGTTTTCCTATTTTTGGATCGCGGTTCGCGACCACCACAGGACGCGATGCACCGAGCGAGTTGCAAGGACATCGAGAGGGTCATGCAGGGTTCGCATCACAACTGACGGAACGGAAAACAGAGCAACAAGGAGAGAGAACGGGTTACCTGAACAGGGCTCCGTGAACCGAGAATTCTCGTATCCTCGTGTCGACTTGACACTGCTGTGTCCGGGCCGTGTCCTGGCTAGGTTTAGGGTTTAGGGGCTCTGGTTCGCCGGAGACTCGCCGGAGGGGCTCGCCGGGGAGGTGCTGGGCTCGCCGAGGCTTCGCCGGAGGCGGCTGGGTTCGTCGGGGGGCGGAGACAGCGAGGTTCGAGGTCGAGGCGGCCGGAGAAGATGACGGCTGGGGCTCGGGTGTTCGATGGTGGTGCGGCGGGATGGAGAGGTGAGCAGGAGGAGGAGATGGGGTGCTGGAGGAAGAGGGCGGCATCGGCGCTGGAGGAGGTGGAGGCTCGGCTGCGGGAGACGGAGGGCAGTCGGGTCTGGAGGAGGAGAAGCGGGGAGGGGATGGCCGGGGTACGTCGGTGTCGGGCGGAGGAAGGAGGGCTCGGGGATTGGTCGGTGGGTCGACGAGGTCGTGGAGGCGTGAGGAGAGAGGCGGCCGGCGCTGGGGGTGGCTTTATAGGGAGAGAGGGAGAGGGGAACGGCCGTCCGGCGGTTACGGTAGGGGATGAGGTGGCTGGGCGACGAAGGGGCGGCCGGTGGGAAGCCTAAGGGTCAGCCGACGGAGAGCTGAAGGGGCGTCGGTGGGAGAGAAAGGGTTTCGAGTTATCGGGCGGTGACGGGTCGGGTCGGGTCGGGTCAGGCAGATCCGGCCCGATCCAATAAGAATTGAATGCGGGTCGGGTCTAGCGGGTTTCGGGTCGCGGGTTAGACCCGGATCCGACCCGCTAGGGTTGGGTTTGGGTTGGTTCGGTTCAGCAGTTTGGTTTGGTTTGGTTTGGTTTGGTTTGGTTCAAGTGAACCGGGTTCAGGGTTTAATTAGGTTTAATTATAAAATAATTTTTAGGGCTTTAAAAATGCTTCCGGGGTCCAATAAATTTCCAAAAAATTACCCTATGTCCAGTTTTTCATTTTACACTAGAAAATATTATTTTCATAATATTTTAATATTATTTAACATCATTTAAAAATCATTTAAATTCAAAATATCTTAGTTTTAATTTAGAGAAAAATTCCTGAAAAATCCAGAAAATTATGAAAAATTCCAAATTAAAAATTCTTGAAAATCAGGGGGTTTACAGCAGTACTTAGTATGGTGTGTTGCACTTGGTGTACACTTGAGTGATAAGAACGACTAGTATCAACAATTGTAGTAGGTAAGAAAGCTAACAGTGAGTGTGCTTGTAGTAGAACTGTGGTACCTAAAGGGATAGAGGTATCAAACCTTGGATGCATCATTGACCTATGCAATCACAACTAGGAATATTTTCCAATCCATTTATCTTGTTATCCTTGTTCCTTCTGAATGTTGCTTCTTTAGAACTTTACTGTCCTTCCTTGATGATATCGCATTTATTGCCTTAAATTGATTCTTTTGGATCTATCTTCAGGATGTCGACAAAGACAAGATCTATGAGAGTGGGAATACCAGCTTTAGAGGGGTCTGCCACCTCTCTACCTGATGGACAGACAACCACAGTTCCTCCTACATCTCCGATGCATGTGGGAGTATCTGCACTTTTTGGGGATCCTCCTCCCCCACCTGTTCAGAGGATTGTCGCAGCTGTGACAGACAACCTTCCTCCTCCACCGACTCCGATTTTTGGAGGTTTGCCCATTGACGGGGCACAGATGTTTACTTTGATCCAGGGCATAGTAGATGCCCAGAGAGTGACGGCAGACGCTCAGCAAGTTCAAACTGAGGCTCAGAGGGTGCAAGTAGAAGCGCACCAGGCACAAACAGAGCTGATGAGAGAGAGCATGAAGAATGCTCATCAGGTGGCTCTCTAAACTGTGGAGAGAGTAGCACAATACCTGCAGTTTCCTGGCCAGCAACAGCAGAGATCAGGCACTATAGTGGACTTCAAGAGGATGATGCCTCGAGAGTTCAAGGGTATCGAAGGGATACTCTACGCTGACGACTGGCTAGAGGATATAGAGAGGAGCCTGCGATTGGCCCAGATTTTGGAGAGCTTACGGATAGAGGCAGCTGGCAGTCAAATGTTCGATATCGCACTCACGTGGTATCGCACGGAGCCGAGACTTACTGCACAAGGACTTACTTGGAAGACCTTCAAGGAGATCTTCAAGGAGAAGTTCTTCCCCGACGTGGCATTGGGAACCTTGGAAAGTCAATTTTATGACTTGGTCCAAGGAAACATGTCGGTCGACGAGTACGCTGCAGAATTCTGTCGACTGAGCCGTTTTGCATCGTCTATGATTCGGGACCCAGGAGATCGAGCCCGAAAATTTAGAAAGGGGCTAACAAGAGAGATTAGGTCGCACACTTCTGGTCGTCGTACCGCTACCTTTGAGGGTATCTTGATGGATGCCCAGATTGTAGAAGAGGATCTGGATCTCAGGCCTAAGGGGAGTCACAATATTTTTGGAGATACGAATGGTAGCGCAGGACCGGCCAAGCGTCCCCATATTCAGCATCAACAACAGTACCAGGCACCAGTTCATATTCAGCAACAGTCGTGGACATTTCAGTATCAACAGCAGTACCAGGCACCAGTTCATATTCAGCAACAGCCATGGGCGTTTCAGCATCAACAGCAGTACCAGGCACCAGTTCGTGTTCAGCAGGATCAGCAACAGCCTCCGAGAGAGACACAGCAGACTTGTCATTTCTTTAAGAAGCCAGGTCACCTTTGGGAGAGCTGTAGAACGAGGCTAGGACTTTGTTTGCACTGCGGCACTGTGGAACATCGAGTAAGGGATTGTCTTCTAGCCCCTTATCTTCCCGGCCAGCGCGCAGCTCCAAATTTTAGAGATCCAGTTAGGCTACCTGTGGAACCGTATATTGCTCAGCACCCGCGAAGGGAACCACCCCAGCAGGGCGGGGCATTTGCGATGACGGTCGAGGTGACCGATACTGCAGGTAATGTGTTAGCAGGTTCTGTTCTTTCCTTCCTTCTGTTCCTTTCTATTTGATTGATTGACTGATTCCCTAGTACCGTAGCTTGTATTCATGATTTTCTTGTTAGAATGTAGTTAGTAGTACACCCTGACAGAGAATATAATACCATAAAAAGGGACACCATAACCATACATGTTTTCCTTAGATTGCATATTGAATGACTGTATGCAGAATTTTCTTAGACTGTGATTATTGGGGGTTTGACCATAGTGAAGATTTATGAAGAGGTTATGACTTGACAAGGAGAGACAAGATGCTTAAAATTTTGGAGGATGAGCATTAATTTAAATAAAGAGTTAAGGATTTAATATGGCAGAATTGATGAATCATTGATTTTATCAAGATTGAGATATGATATAATTATCATTAAAATTCGAGGATAACATTAATTTAAATGAAAGCGTTAAGAAATTAACATGGCATAATTGATGATTTATTAATTTTAGGAAGATTATGATATGATTAAATTGGTTATTAAAATTAGAGAAAGTAGGGAGATTATCATTATATCTATTTGATTGCAAGATATAAATTTAAAATTTATATTATGAATGTTGCATGAAGATTCCATAAGTATCGCATTGTTGAGTATTTTGTGGAAAAAAAAAATCAAGGAATAAAAATCATTAATGGATTAGTGTTTGAATTTAATTTTCGGGATGAGGATTTAGATTTTTATACATATGCATTGATTGAAATTAAATTAGAGGAGTGGATATTAAATTTCGAGTATTTAATTATTAACTTAAAAATTTTGGAGGAAATTGTGGAAAAAAAAGGAATTTGATTTTACTCCGAAGATTTTCAGGAATACGATAATTATAATTTTTAAAATTTTGTGGAATAGCACTATGGATTTACTTTATTATTAAATGGTTTGATGAACCTAGATTTGATGGAAAATAATATATAATGAAAAAAATACTACTATTGAGGATTTAAATTTCGAGGACAAAATTCTTTTAAGGAGGGTAGACTTGTCACTACCACATTCCCAAAATAGGGGTATTTTCGACTTTTTATATATTATTAATATTGTGGTAGTTATTTTAAAAGATTGCATGATAAGTGTATTTAAATTAATAATTGTGTGAGATGTGTATTTAAATATATTATATATATACAGTGTTCATTAATGTTTGAGCTGGTAGACTTGACCTAGAGGCCCACTAGACGAACACCTGACCGAATTATAGGATTATGTATTAATTTGTATTAATTAGAATTTAATTAATTGGGATTGTGATTAATTATCGTAATTTTATTTAATTGTTGCGCCTTACCGTTGCTTCGATATTTGGAGCGCTACCCTAACTTTTGGCTTCCAACAAATTTCACAACCTTGCCCTAGACGTGCCCGCCTTCCATTCTGACCTTTTTGTAACTCATAATTATGCTCTCTTGTGCTTCATTTTAGCCGCACAATATTCGTCGCGGACGTTTATTTAATTTCTAAATAAATTCCAACTTTGTATCGTTGTTCGTTCCAATCGAAATTGGAGGCAATCTTGACCCATTTTTCGTGCAACCCAAATTAGGGTAATATTCTGTTCTGAGTCTTCTTCACTAATGATATTTGTGATCCAACCTAATTTTGTCCCCATGTACTCCTAATTAATTTTAGAACACCACTTGCATTTATTACTAATTAAATTGGGGATACCATTTTGACTAATCCCGTTTAATCCCAATTTAATTTCAATACCCCATTAATTATGCCCATACAAACCACACAACACCCTCTCATCCTACAAAACACCAAACACCAAATCGTCCACCAATTTTTTATCATTTCATGTGTCTGTGCAAATACCCAAATTTAAGGGGGCTAATTTGCAAATATTGCATTAGGTGTCACCACCCCATTGGTTCAAACTAAATGGAGAGCCCAAATATTTGACTAGTCAACAACCCTCATCCTTACATGAATGAATTCTTTATGTCAAATCCTGACCACCCATTCAGAATGGGTGAATCAACACCACTCATTTTCCACTCACCATCATATTTAATGTCACTTCACACACTCTTCCCAACCATGACCTAATCCCCAAACCTAGGGAAGCCCCCATCTCCTCCCCCTCACTCAACCGTAGCTTTTTACATTTCTTCAATTTTTCCTTTCTTCTTCTTCTTCTTCTCTTCTTCTTCCTTTCTTCTTCTTCTCCTCCTTTTTTTTGAATTGGAAGGGGGGGGGGATACCCTTCACCACTGTTCACCTGGGGCACCCCGGCCCCTCCCAGCTCCGGCCGACCCGCCGGAGAGCACCGTTTCTCCACCTCAGCCCCCAGCTCTCACCACGACTGCTGCTTCTCCCCTCTTCCCGACCCCGGTCAACCTCCCCGGCCAACTCCCTACATCTCCAAGCCAACACCACCACCACCACCAGTGCCATCATCCCTCCGACCTCCTCCGCCCATTAACCCCGCCTACACCCGCTGCTCCTCCTCCTAGCTCCTCAGTCCGACCACCCTGCACACTCTCTTCCCCGACGAACCAATCTCCTCCCCGACCACTTCACCGTGACCTCCAGCCGAGTCCCCCTACACGAGTACCACCCCGCTCCGCCTGAAGCTCCCCGACCCCGGCTGCTACATCAGAACCACCAGGCCCCTTCACTGTCCTGTACCACCATCTCCCACCTCCCTGCATTCTCTCCGGCCAGCTCTTCCCCCGGCGGCCACCCGAAGCAGTAGCACCACCACCATCGGTCAGAGCTATCACCACCACCCGATCAACTACCACTCCACCAGTGCACCCCGAGCAGCCTCGACAGCAGCCACCTCGTCGTCGTCGTCTTCGCTGTCGTCGTAGACGCGCTCAGGTACGACTTCCTTCCCTCGCGTACACGTACGCGTGTACGTACATATGTATGATTGTATGCATTTATGTATGTTAATAATGTTTGTATTGGTATATATATACATGTATATAGTATAAGTATTATTTTGGTATATATATATATATATATATATATATATATATATATATATATATATATATATATATATATTTGTATTGGTATATATATAAATACGTATTTTGGTATATGTATATCCATATATATATATGTATGTATTTTGGTATGTATATATGTAGCATATATATTTGTATTGGTATATATATAAATACGTATTTTAGTATATGTATATACATATATATATATGTATGTATTTTGGTATGTATATATGTAGCATATATATATTTGTATTGGTATATATATATGTACTTGTATACGTATACGGTATATGTATTAAATATAGTATAAGTATATTTTCATTGGTATATAAATATATATAAATATAGTATAGGTATATTTTTATTGGTGTATATATATATATATATATATATATATATATATATATATATATTCTTAAATAATGGTTGTTATGTATAATTGTGGTATGTATATTTTTAACATATGTATATGTATATATATATATATAATATATATATTTCTATTTAGTGTATATACACTTATACATATTTTGTACGTAATTATTGGTATATACATATATATGTATTGTATTTAATGATATATGTCTATTGATGAATATTGTAGGCGACCCGAGTGTAATTACGGATGCCCCGTATTTACATGGACCTGTAACCCTGTTAATTAATAGAAGGCTGCCATATGTACACTCACGTATTGGCGAGACCCGTATCACCGACTGTCTGAATTCACAGAAATTACAGACGCGACGCCCGTACAACTTGACGCACTTGACGCACTTGACCCTAGTTGACTAGTGCCATACCTGGCATAGCCCCTGAGTTCGATGTATTTTGATTGTGTGTTAGTGTAGCATCTGATACAAATGTTATATTTATGATATGTCTATAGGACTGTTGGTTCATCCAGGCGATACTCTGAAACAGGACATTGGTATTACCAGCTAAGGACCCAAGGCGAGTACATTATCTGATAATTTCTAATTATTTAATAATTTCTATAAGTTTAGTATCTAGAAATGTTACATCTGATCCTCGACACTGTGCTACACGGACTAGTATATAGATTGGATCTGTAGTCATGAGATGTTACATTGATTATCGTATTGACATTGTACACGACATTGATATTTAGACCTTGTACATGATAGATCGAATATTGCTCGTGTATCGTGACGTGTCATGGTTGGATCCACTGTACTAGTTGGGGGCGGGGAAGTAGTTAGTGAGAAATGTGATCATATCCCTATTATACAAGTATAGAACAATATTAGTGTTAATCATACTCCACACGTATGATTAGCCAGGCCATATAGCTGTCGTACATGTTCCCAAGCCGATCACATATCGAAACTACTATTTCAAACACTTAGAATAGTTACAGTTCTCTATTTTAGATCATATACTACTTCACCCGTATATGATATTGTACCTCGTTCTTTTCATTTCATATATGCACTGACTGTATCATATTGCCTATATTGCCTGTCTCTTTACATTGCCTGTCTATTTATTTTCTATTGCATTATTCACTGTCTTCTCTCAGTATATAGCATCATCTGTTTATTGTTTATAGTCCTTATCAATTAAATAGAACTGTTATTTGAGATGTACTTTGCTCCTTCCTGACTGAAAATATTTTTCTAGACTATGCCTTAGAGGACTGGTATCCAACACTTTATGGACCACAGGGTGAGTAGCTACAGACTTGGACTTGGTAGTTCAGTTGTGATTCCGGGAGGTCTAGCTGGAATCACTAGTTATCTAGTTAGTTTCTTAGCTGTCTATTTTGGTACCGGATTTGTCTCCGGCAAACTTATTTGAGACTAGGATATTTGTTGAGTTAGATTATTTATATTTAGATTTGTGTTGTACTTCATTTTATTTTGTTCGATATCTTATCGTGCTGTAGTTATGTGATTGAGTATGTTGTTCATATTATTTTGTGTCATCCGTGCCTCCTTATGGAGATTGGATGCTCGTGCGAGATTGCTTAGATAGTATCACGACCTTGACAGCGTTCTACCGCCGATGCTGCGGCATAGGCTGGACGTACCCGCGTACTCGTGCCCCAATTCTGGGTGCGGGTCGTGACAATCAACATGTTCAACTTGTTAATACAACATGTACCACCACTTATATGTATAATTCCTATAGTTTTCCAACAACTAACAACGAAATTTGACAAGTTCTAGCACAAAACTAGGTGCTGAAATTTGTGACAGTAACTCACAAAATTGAGCATGATAAAACATGATTTGGGAAGGATTTCGATCATGAATTTGAGGGTATATAATATGGAAAAATTTTGGTATATATTCATGAGTATTTTATGCACAAGAAAATGGGTTAACTAATGATTTCTATGCTCACAACCTCGAAAGTAAATTCTGGAATTCATAATTTAAATGGATAAAAATATGGTATAAACATGGTTTTTCTTAAATTTAACATGGTTTCTACATATGGCAATGAAGGGGGAAGATGTAGGTACATATTCATGTGAATTTAAAGTGTAAAAAAGAAAGTATAACAAGTGGTTATGTGTGGATAAATATCAACATTCAGTTCTGGAATTGTGTGTTCGTGGGTGTTTTAACACGTTTAAACATGATTTTTCATGTTTAAATTATGGTTTCTACCAAACCTAGGTCAATGAAGTAACTACTTATTTCTTAATATTTTGGGCATTAAATAGAAAGAATTGAGCGTACATAGCTCTTTTAAGAACTTTGTATATTCGCGTCTCTCCACAGAATTCAACAGTGCATCTAGTGTGTTTGACATCAACTAAGGGAGAAAAACGACAAGAAAATGTTGAAGAAAATATAAGAAATTATGGGGAAGGGTTCTAGGTGTAAGGGAAGAAGAGGCTTGAAGGATCTTTAGCCTATTTTTGATGTATTTTCAGCGGGGTACTTGCACCAGAATTTCAACAGCTTTCCTTGGAGGTTTCGGTCAGGTTGGGTGGATTTAGGAGAAGAAAAGGAGAAGAAGAATGATAGGAAATGAAGGTTTGGCTGTAGGAAAGGGAAGGAGGGAGTAGTGGCTTGGTTTAAGGAGAGTTTGGAGTGATGATGATGTAGTTTTTGTAACTACAAAGTGATGGGAGCACCCCTACCCATGAGCAGCCTCTCCCCTACCAACTACTGTCTACATGTGTTTAAGTGCATGATTTGGGTCCCCTTATACCCATTTATGTTAGGCACAAGGTTGGGTCTCATTTGGATTAGTTTTCTAGCTCAAATCGGACCAAACTAGACTAGTTACACTAGGTTGAGTTAGACTAAAAGTCATGCACCTAGTCTAGTCATAACAAATGTCACACACTACATTGTCTAAAAGTTCAACTCTCTATATATATTTATTAAATTATAATAAATTTTGTTTATAAATTTTTTAACTATACAAGATGTGTTTCAAAATTTAAAATTTAACCATGTGTCAAATCCGCAAACTAAACAGCCACCAACGTTTACGAAACAGGGGGTTAGACTAAAATTGAGAAGTGTGGTCCGGTCCGTTCCGTTCCCTCCTCACAGGCAAAAATTCACATGTAACTCGCGGCCTCTCCCGATCCCCTCTAAATCCCCAAACACAAAACACGCGGCGCTCACACTCTCTCCGCCGTTTCCTTCCTTCCTTTCATCGTCACCACCCCAAAAAACCAAAAATCCACCGAGAAACCCTAAGAAAAATGCCACCGACAATCCTCCTCCTCCTCCAGCTCTGACGACGAAGACGAAGCATGGACGAGAACAAGAAGAAGAAGCCAAGCCCCCTCTCCATCGACCTCAACGAGATCCCCACCGACAACACCCCCTCCTCCTCATCCCCCGACCCCTCCTCCTCCGCGGACGCCTACGCCTTCGTCCTCCGGATCCACGGCTCGCCGGAGGCGCCACCCGGGCCGGCGGCGGAGCACCCGGGGGAGGCGGGCGGGGCCGGGGCGGAGGGAAGGCTTTGCGGATTCTGCGGGAGGGCCGAGACGAGGGGGTCCACCGTGGTCTGCGACGGCTGCGAGAGGGGCTTCCACTTGCCCTGCCTCAGGCAGAGGGACAGGAGCCGGGCGCTCGCCGGCGACTGGATCTGCGGGGAGTGCGCGCTCACGGGGCCCACCAAGAACCGATGGGTGCTAGGGGCCAAGGACCCCAGGAGGCTGCTCGACATCAACCAGCCGCCGCCTGTGGACGGGGACGCCATCGACGAGCACAGGAGGTACGTACTTGTTTGATGCACTTTTTTTCTTTTCTTTATTTCTTCTGTTGGTCGTGGAGAAAGATTACTTCTTTACTCGTAATTTGGTACATTCCGGTGGTGGTAGATCCAGTACTTCGTAGGGTTTTAAGATTTAAGAGCCCATTCCGCTCTATTCAGTTGGTTAGTTGTAGTGCTTGAAGAATGTAGACAAAACGGTAGTTTTTAGGTATTTTTTGGGGAAAATGTGGTTCTTTTTCCTGTATTTTTTCTACTATCAAGTTCTAGGTATAGAGTAATTATTTATTTATTTTTTGGAGTGTGATAAGAACATAAAGATTACTTCTTTACCCGTAATTTGCTACATTCCGGTGGTGGATCGAGTACTTCGTAGGGTTTTAAGATTTAAGAGGCCATTCCGCTTTATTCAGTTGGTTAGTTGTAGTGCTTGAAGAATGTAGACACGGTAATTATTAATTTTTGTACTATCAAGTTGTAGATAGAGTAATTTGAGTTTTTTTGGGAGTGTGATAAGAACATAAATAGTCCCTAGCCTCACGTTCATGGTAGCCTATTCAGTCTATCTCACCATCGCAAACATTTCTTCATTAACAAAGTAGGAAGGAATCATACACTTAACCATTGTGAAATGGAAGAGCACCTTTGCTTATAGTAGTAGCAGTGGATGGCGCAAAGTACCAGTGGATGGGGAAAAAAAATCTTTCGAATGTATCAGCTTAAATGTCATTATTCTTCCTTTCTTACCAAACCATGGCAACAAAGAGTAGACTGCTGGTTTCTTTCTTCAAATAAAGCAAACAACTTTATTCCCAATGACTATCTGAGGGATGGTTGATGAAGGTGGCCCTCAGAGTCTGTATCTCAACTAATTCTTCAAGTCAGGTCAGAGGACCAGGTCCATGTGTCATTTTTAATAGTGGCTGAAGTGATTTGAAGAGGTGGCAACTGTTGGGCTGGAGTTGCAAATGCCTTCATATTCTTCAGGCCAGCCACTATAATAGTGGCAATTGCTGTTTCATTGGTACATTTAGATTTATTCGAGTTCTTCAACTACCTGAGGGATGGTTGATGAAGGTGGCCCTCAGAGTCTGTATCTCAACATATTCTTCAGGCCAGCCACTATAATAGTGGCAATTGCTGTTTCATTGGTACATTTAGATTTATTCGAGTTCTTACTCAGAGAAGTCTAGCCTAGGTCTTCTTCTCCAGAGTTATTCTTGTAACATGATTCTCCATCAATTCAAGAAACCTTATTTTCTTTGTTAATACTCCAATTTCTCCGTGTTTTCATATCAATTCTGCACTCTAATTGCTGCGATCATGGTTAGATTTCAACGAGGAGTAATGCCTTGTGCTAATTTAGGGTTCAGACCCTAACAGAGTGACGGCATTGTGTGAAATGGGAATTAGGTTTGGATATTGTGTCTCATTAGTCATAGACTCATAAACTAAGGGAACTTTTTGGATAAAAAGGCCATTATGGTATTGAATTGCTTAGTTATAGTGCTTGGAGGAACTAGATAGGAATGCTGCTGCTTGTTGATGGGACTCACAAGGAGGTAATTCATTATTTCTTGTTATTATTAATTGATTGACACTCAAATTCGATGATGGTTGGGCTTGTGGCAGAGAAAGGTAGATTTTTCTTGCCCTTTTCATTATATTTGAGTGGGAGATAGAGTGATAATTAGGGTTATTGGGGGTGACGGGGGGCATTTAGATTGGGGGTTTGCTTTAGGATTTTATTCAGTTCCATATAACTCCTATGGAGTTATTAGGATTAAGAGAGCATTTTGGTATCCAGTTGGTTAGTAGTAATGCTTGAAGAATGCATATTGGAAGGTTTAGGGATTTTATTTAGACACATTATGAGTGGGATTTGAAATAAGTTGATGGAGAGGTTTAGACGGGTTATTTCCTTCCATCTAAACTAGGGGTTTACTTTTACATTTTCTGATTCATTGGTTATAAACTTACTGAAATATAAGATTAGGAGCTAACTTGATTCTCTTTTCGTTGTTCTTGATTGACTGGCATTGTTGATATTGGTTATGGACCTATGGTGGACAAAGATAGCATTTTCTTGTCCTTTTGATGCTATTTTGTGCTGCATAAAGTAACTTTTATGGTTTATGGAGACGATCTGATATTGGAATTAGTCTTATTTTTTATTAGATTACCTATAAACCCTATGGAAGTTCTTGATTATAGTGTCTAATAGGTACTTGAATCAGGCACTTTAGAAGGTTACAAATATTTCTTTACACTGTTGATTTTGTGTTGGTGCTTGTGGTGTAGAATGTTTAAGTGATCCTTGATTCCTTGTTGGGACATTATGGGTGGGTTTCGAAATAAGGTGATGGAAATGTTTAGAGACTTCTCATGGAGTCTATGATGGAAATCATCTTTGCTTCGTGTCCTTAATTTTCATAGTGGACACAATCTTGTTCTCTTCTCTTAGTTGTGATTGTTGTGGGGAAACTAGTCGCTTTTCCCTCTCCTTGATACTTTCTGCGTGAATGTCTTGTGGAATGCAGTTTCTTTATGATAAAATAGTTCCTACCTAAAATATATGGAAGATTTAAGTAGCAGACTCATATATATATATATATAGAGAGAGAGAGAGAGAGAGAGAGAGAGAGAGAGAGAGAGAGAGAGAGAAGGGCTGCTTTCTTCACCACAACCAAGAGAACATATCTAGAAAGTGAACCTAATCTAAAATTCCGTTATTACTTGCATATCTTCCAATGTAGTCAAAGGTACAAGGCGCACTCTAGCCGCAAATGGTCCATATCGTCCGAGACGCAAGACGCACTTAAGGCGCGTGCCAGAGCGAAGCGAGGCACAAAACTAAATAAAAATAAAAATATACATAAATAAATAAATAAATGAATAAATTAGTAATGTAAGAAATAAAACCAAATAACGTATTAAAACCAATAAAAATATGTTAAAATATAACCAAGTGAACTAGCAGAGCAGCAGTAGCAGTCAGTAGAACTAACAAGTGTTTGTATTATTCCTACCACACTTTTAGTAAATTTTAGTTTTTCCAGTTCAACTGTAACAAACTTTGGCAACCATGGAAATGACTCCTTCCCTCTCTCCCACTTGTATGAGGTAAGGGTTATCGCTTGTCTCAGATTTTTGTATAAATAAAAAAACTATAATGCACGCATTTTTTTGGTTGTGAAGGCGCGCCTTGGTTGCGCCTAGAGAAAGACGCCTCTCCTGGTGAAGTGCGAGGTGCGTTCGAGACGCCTTTGACTACCAATGTATCTCCTTAATTAAACTTAAATCGAATCCATCCCTAATGTCACAAAATTGTCTAAGAGAATAAAGCTTCCAACATCCATCATCTTACTTCAAAATCAGCCCTTGACGTCTCAACAAAAATATATAAAACCTTCTATCATCGACCAACATTTTTGCAAATCCACCCTTAATATGTCAAATGGTATCTCTAGACCAAGAACGTAGAGACAACATATGGCAAAGCAAACATGGTTCAAGCATTAGTTGCGGAGCTTCTTAATTAAAATCCACCTTAATGTCTCTCAAATTCTCAGCAAAATCTTCGAATATTCAAACATTCGTCAACATATCCCTAGTTTAAATGTCATCACCATAAACACCTGAGATTACCTAGTTTGCCCTAAAGTTCTGCGACAGTCGAATTCTTCATTTAAAGAGTCAATTCCTCATCGGTGGCATTTTTCTTTTCTTCTTTTGCTTTGCCTAATCTGGTAATCAGCTAAGGGCAGTCCATTGTGATTCAATTGTTACTAAGTCAATACAAACCAATACATTCCACAAGACCAGACCTGGGAATTCGTAGATTTTGGTTGGCCGGAAACGGAAATACATGCAACATTTATTGCACCCTTTACAAAATTTTCAATGTTTAGTTTGATGTAAAGAGTTGAATTGGGGCAACAAATGTTGAATCATTTTCTCCAACCACTCCAATATTCATTGCGGCCACACCACTTACGACAACATTTGCTGCACCATTTCCTCACATTTTCTCTTCATTCATTGTTCATAAAGTCCCAACCAAACAATGAATTTCCATTTCCGCAACAAAAGTTGCAACCAAATAAGCCAAATTATATCCATCCAAACAATGTATTTGGAAATCCCACAACATCATTTACATGCAACAAAACAGTGGATTTGTAACACCACTTACAACAACAAATGCTACATGCAAAATATAGTACATGATATTTCCATTTACAGCCAACCAAACAGCTCAGTTTTTCATCTTTCTGTTGACAACAAGTTATGAATTTGGGATAGAGGCTTTCTTTAGGATTAGTGCTGGCAATCAATGATAATTCAAGGTTGAAGCACAATGCTTCTTTGTATTATTCTAAACAACTAGGAGGATAGTAATAATAATTATATATCTGAACACAAAATACAAGCAATGAGGCAGACCAATATACTAGATGGGCAGACCATAATGGAGTTTACAGGTACCAACATTAATCCGTAAAGGACATGCGGATGCATGGTCATACTAGACGGAACTCCATACATGTACAAATTATTCCTAACCTTATAGTTGGCAATTGTCAAATGATTAACATAAGATTGCTTGCACCATGATAATTTATCTATCCATTAAATTCAAACATAAAAAGTCAGCTCATCATACAATCAGTGCTTGTGATTCACCTGTCTGTAGCATCAAGATCAGTTTATCTGATTTTTCATGTGGAAGACGAGTTAATGCACTAGTTCCTTTTTACATTTCTTTTGGAGATCCATATGAAGTTGTTGTGGTCGAACCTATAATCTTTAGGTATGGGTTGGAGCTATTGTATAATCTCTAGGTATGAATCTGAAGTCAACTGCAGATACATCATTACAACAACAACAACAACAACAACAATACCAACAAAGCTTTCATACATGTTAAGATAATATAAATATATTACCCTCAACTCTCATCGAAATTCTAGAACTTTGGTGCAGTATCAAGGACTTTAACATGGTTATGAGCTAACCGGGTTCGAAAATCGTGCACATTTTAGCGGATTTTATAGTAATTATACTGCTGCGTGAATTCAGCCCTCTACTCAAATGTGTTTCAAACTGTGTGGACTTGTTAGAATAATATAAATATATAACTTCCAACCCTCACTACAAGTGTTGAGTATTGGTGCACCGGCGCGGATTATGAGAATCTGAAATCCTGGCTCGGCGTGAATTGGTTTCTTATATTTTGCCCGGTTAAGGGCCACTCTCTGTCTAAAGTTAGCAACCAAAGTTCTAGCACTATATCGTGTTTTTTTATGTACACCTGCATGTTATATGTGATATTTCTTGTATTTCTCAATTGCGAGCCGATATAGCATTTATTTTCTAGAGAATCTGAGTTGTAGATGAAAATTCTCGATCTTAATTTCTGTATTAATTATACATTTGCTTAACGCTTTTTAAGTTATGCTTCTCTCATTCTGTGGGAAAAACTTGAAGGTAAGTAATCTATATTTTTTCATACGATGTGCAGAGTCAATGTAACTGATAAAGATTCTTTAGATGGGGGGGTTAGTGGACAGTATCCATATGCTAATGTGGGATTTACCTTTGATTATGGTGATCCTACTGGTAGAGCGACACCCACCATGTTGACATTTTCGGAAGCTACCCCGAAACTTGGACTTAATATGGGCGCAAGTTTTGAAGACTTGGTTTTGGGTTCTTCACTTAGAGGAAGACATGCTGCTAACCCTGCAACTGTATCTGGTCAGTTGAAGGAAGAGTTGTTTCTCCGTTCTTTAAGGGACTTCATCACAGAAAAGGGAGGTGTTTTGGATGAAGGTTGGCAAGTGGAACTAAAACAATCACCATCAGGTTCTGACTCATATGCTGTTTATTGTGCTCCTGATGGAGGGAAGTTTGAGTCTATCTTTGATGTTGCTCAGTATCTTGGAATTTCATTTGGCTTCACTCCTATTGAAACTGATGAAAAAAGTGATAGGTGTGCCACAGTGCAGAGGCTTTTGACCCCTCGTAGAAGGAAAAAAGATCTCAAAAGAATTACAGCAACACATAAAATTAGTGAAAACAAACATGATGTGAGGAGCAGCTCTGGCAGGGAGCTATTGTCTGAGATTGAGGGTGCTCTTCAGTGCTCTGGTGTCAGTACTTTAAGAGTTCCTAACACTTGCATTGTGCAAAATGGAGACTACAGATATGGGAACTTGGTAAGTGGCCTTTTGTTTTGGATGCAGTCATTGGTTCTGAACTTATCCATGTTATGATTAGATCTGCAGGTTCATACATTATATGGCGTGAAAATATTGCTTGCATTATGCATACAAAATTTTAGCATACGTTACCATATATTTTCTTCGACAGGGTTCTATTCATATCCAATTTCTTTTTATCTTTGATATTATATTTCCAGGTTGTGCTTCCTGTTCAATATGACGATTTCTTCATTACCTGTCTGGGAAAAGTGGATTCACGAATGTCATATCATGACAAATATCAGATTTGGCCCATGGGGTATAGATCTAGTTGGCATGATAAGATTACTGGTTCACTCTTTGAGTGCGAGGTGTCAGATGGAGGTGATTCAGGACCTGTTTTCAGGGTCAGACGGTGTCCTTGTTCGTTGTCCTCCATTCCAAATGGGGCGACTATTCTTATACATAACAAATCAAAGAATGCTGATATTGTAGAAAGAATGGATAGTAGTGTGATTTTTGATGCAGAACACGGCAAAAATGATGAGATTTTAATGCTCCTATCAGATCCTAATCCTTCAGAACAAGACTTCTTATCTTGTGTTGATCATTATACTTCCGGAAACTCATATGGGTCTGTTCAAATTGATACAGATTGTCATCCTGAACGAAATGGGGGCCTTTCTCGCAATAATAGTAGCTTGAGGGATGAAATTGGGGAGTTCTATGTAGAAGGGAGGTCTTCTTCATCAGTGTGGAAGATGGTGACTCAGACTCTTATTGATTCTTGCCAGGAAGTGTATAAACAGTTAGGCCGTTTGCAATTCTGCTGCAGTCATGAGGATGAGGTGTTCTCATCCTGCTGGGCCAAGGGTACTGCAAAGGATGCACGCTCTGTTGGTACATTAGCTCGATTTTGTAGTTGTTGTGGTCCTATTAACATTCCTCAAGTAATTCGTAGTGACAGTGAACTAGAAGAATCATGCAAATCACTCACAGAATGGTTGGATCAAGACAGGTTTGGCTTGGATATAGGTTTTGTCCAAGAGATTATCGAAACACTTCCTGCATCCCGTGCTTGTCCAGGATACCAATTCTTAAATGAGAGGAGTGACTCATTGTCATGGACAGTAGCGAGTGGATCTCTTTTAGCCACTCAAAGGAACAGAGAAAATGGTTGCCAAGAAGTTATTTCTTATGCTTTATACAGTGGCAGATGTCGTTTCGGACTACAGGAGTGTGCTGAAGACCCCTCCTCTGCTAACAAACACCCTCCGCCTGGACGACCTTTATCCAGTAATCTTCCTACAGAGCTAGCTGGAGATGTTTTTCAGGTACACTATTATTTCAGAACAAGTGTATAATTATTTTAGTTTGAGAAATTAGATGTTATGTATGTTATGGATTTGACATAAAAATGTGTTTCTCACTAACTTCATTTTTTGCTTTTTTGCTTAATCGCTTCAGATATCGGATTTCTTGTGCCGTTTCTATGAAATCTTGGGTCTGAAGGAACCTTTATCTTTTGAGGATCTCGAAGAGGAACTCATTGATCCATGGCCCTGTAGCCTGAATAATCTGAGGAGAGTTGAAAGTATAAAAATGAATCGTAGAGACCAGACTTCAGTAGGAAGTGAAAGTGCAAATTGCATAGGTTCTTTGCATATTGGTGCATCTGATCCGTCAATTATTGAGCATAATCAATTCAGGTTAATTCCAGTTGATACAGCTGCTACAAGGCAATCTGCTGAAGATAAAGTGGCATCACGGACTTACGGGAGATGTACTGGAGTAGGTCTGACAAAGGCACATATCTCGTTATTGAAAGTGCTGGTTGGTGAGCTCGTGAGTAAAGCTTCCACTTATTTAGATCCAAATCTTGATGCTAGAGAATCAAAACCTAGACGAGGAAGAAAGAAGGAGGTGGACAACTCCTTCCATATAAAAGAACTGAAGAATGAACTACTATCTATTAATGAGCTGACATGGCCAGAATTAGCTCGGAGATATCTTGTAGCAGTCTTATCAATGAAAGGCCGCATGGAATCTCAAGAAGGTTTTGGCCGTGAAAGTGTGAAGGTGTTCCGCTGCTTACAAGGTGATGGTGGTTTACTTTGTGGTTCTCTTCCTGGCATTGCAGGAATGGAAGCAGATTCATTGGTAAGTGCACACAACTTTGTTGTCATCTATTCTTTTACATTTTCTTATTTCTTAATAAATCCAGCAACTATGCTAGGATAAATGAACCATAGGAAAAATGTGCAAATTATCCATGAATGAATTAACATAAAACAACTATTATTTAAAGCTTCTCTATTCAAACCATAGTTTGAAGTATCAGCCGATACCGATCCGATACGGCCGATACCGATACAGTTTGGCATGTCCCGATACGATACCGACCGATACCGACCGATACCGACATTAGAGGTCTCTTTTCCCATCAATTCGGCAAACAAAATTGAATTAAAAAAGACAAATTAGCAAGGGCGTAAAAGCATACTAAGGTTGTAAAAGCATATAAATGAGGAAAACTTATCTATCATATATAAATCAATCGACAATGGTGACTATTATTTCATTCAATTTCAAAAATACTAAGGAACAACACTAAAAATACTTTAAATTATGCATAAATGCATAAAATATATTTTCTAAAATGTTAATAATTTACTAATAGTTGTTTGTTTTTCGATACCAAAAAATCCGATACCCCGATCCGAAACCGCCGATACTACCGATACTGCCGATCCCGATACTCATTGGAATGGTCCGATACCGATTCCGATACCGATACTTTGAACCTTTCAAACATCTGGGCGTTCATAGCATGATGTTATAATATAAGTTATTAGTTTTACTCAATTTTCTCCTAAGGTATTAGAATGAGCTAGATTACTGCATATAGTTCATTACAATTGCTTGAGATCACGTTTTCTTTTGACTCATAATTAAATGTATGTTCTATCAGTAATATAAGAATTTAATGTATACTGTAAAATAATAGATTATTCTAGTTTGGATTTGTTCATGTCAATGTGTTAATAGTTAATACTCTGTGCTTGTTCATCTTACCGAGCCCTGATGTTTTTTTTTACTCACGAAGCAGCAATTCTAGTTCAAACAAAACAAAACAAGTCATTCTTTCCCTTTGTAATCAATCTTATATTTAAATGAAATTAGTTTTCTACTTGTGACTGTCTTGCCTGACCTTACCTTTAAAATGCAAAATTCAAAATATTTACACTGTTTCTTTCTTTTCTGTATGGCCGTTTGCAAGTCAACATTTGAAAAAGAAAAGAAAAGAAAAACAAAGTTTCCTTTGATACGTGAAAATCTGAAAATCATTTATGGATGGAAATTATGTATTGACTTATTTGAATATCAGCTGCTTGCAGAGGCTGAAAGGCAAATAACTGATACATTAAAACTCAACAATGAAGTATTGCCAGTGGAGTGCAATAATACTGAAGAAGTAGTAGGCGCTTCTGAACCAGATGTTACAAGCAGTGGTCTTCCTGAGTGGGCAAAGCCACTGGAACCAGTCAGGAAACTTCCCACTAATGTGGGAACAAGGATTAGAAGGTGTGTACAGAGTGCTTTGGAGAAAAACCCACCAGAATGGGCAAAAGAAAGATTGATTCATTCAATCAGTAAAGAAGTTTACAAGGGTAATGCATCTGGGCCGACCAAGGTAAACAAATCATCTGCCATTTTATTCATCTAACTCCTGCTTCTTTATGTTATATACAAACTGTAAGATCATATTTGATGGTTGAATTTTTTAGTTATCTATGTAAGTTTTTTATCCTCTTATTTCGTCTATATCGATTTAAAAAGCATCTTATCATTTCGAATTAAATGCATTTACATTTACCTTGTGCTCACTACTATAACTCAATCTACGTTTACTATGGATCAATCTGGATTGCTTTAATTACTATGGTGACAGCAAATATATCTGATCCATGTATAACTGAGTTTATCCATGTTAAGTGTTAATTATAGTCCATATATAGATAATTGATGAGATAAAGAGGATGTGATGTAACAGTTGACAATTACATGCGGTCACTGTCTCCAACTTCCGACTCTGCATGCTCATTGCTCAAACACATGTTACATTGTAAACTGTCGGTGTGCTCGGTAAATCCTTAATGAATATAATATTATAATCCATCACAATAAGATTGGTATTTAATGATAATTTGGAACAGAGTGAACCTTATGAAAGAATATCTTCTTCACAAAATGCAGTCTATCCTTATGTGCTTTCATTTCCATGTAGAAGATTCATAGCTTTCAATTGGTTAGACTATCCATTTGATGATTTGTTAGTTATAGTGGTGATCAGAGGCAATGTTTTGAGCTAACAGAGACTTCTGCATGAAATGCACAGATTGTTGTCAAGCTATATTTTCTTACAATGCTAAGATGAACAAGTAAGAATCAGATGTGTTTTATTTCTATTGTTTTTGCATGTTATAATTTATCAACTTGTAAATTATGATTTAAAATAAGCCATTGAAAATCTATCCTAAATGAAAATACAGATTTGAGTTATATACATGGTAGTCAAAGGTGCGTCTCGCAGCAAGGTGTAGCAACTACCTCACCTCACTAGGCGATGCGCCTTTCTCCGGGCGCATCCAACATGCACCTTTCAGCAACGTGCAACCAAGAAAATGCACGGCTAAGCGAGCCTTATGTTTTTTTTTTTCTTTTTTCTTTTTATAAAAACTTTGAGGCATGGAGATAGCCCTTACCCCATACAACTGGGAGGGAGATAGCCCTTTACACGGTTGCTAAAGTTGGCTACAGTGGAACTGAAAAAACTAAAATAGACTAAAAGCATGCTAGCGAGAATACAATTTTTTTGTTAGTTTTGTTGACTGCTATTGCTACTGCTGCTCCGCTAGTTCACTTGGTTATGTTTTAACATGTTTTTGTTGGTTTTAATATGTTATTTAGTTTTATTTCTTACATTACTATTTTATTTTTTATTTTTTTATGTATATATTTATTATTTTTTATTTTTGCATCTTGCTTCGCTCGAACACGCACCTTAAGTACGCCTTGCACCTTGAGTGATATGTACCCTTTGCGCCTCGAGTGCACCTTGCGCCTTTGACTACCTTGGTTATATACTTAGATTGTCTTAAGAGTCATTCATATGACATTGATATTGGAGATGCTAAAATTTTCTTAAAGCTGAAATGCAAAGGGAATTTTTATCATTTTATTGTATCCATTGTAGTAAAAGACCTTTTAGATCACCGTTAAACACTTACTTGGAGGGATAATAGGACTACATTAGCAGAGGAGTCGAGAAGCGAGTAAGTATGAAGCAATACTATGATTGTGAGAAGATGAACTCTTTTGGTCGTGTAGTTTGCGAGGCAAATAATATGTTACGTCATTTGGTGGCTTGGAACATAGACAACATTAGGATAACTGAATTTGAGCTAGCTGAGTTTGTGGAAAGTCTAATAATCTTATTGTACTTTATACTCCTTTGAAATTTAAACTGGTCTTTCATGTACTAAGGTACTATCAAGTTTGTTGCTTGATTCTTCGAATTGTTTGTGTTTTAACTTTATATATCTTCCTCCAGATATTTAAGAAGAATGCATTTTTTATTACTTCCAAAATTTTCTTTTAATTTCATGAATTTGTTGATGCAGCCAATCTATTAATTTTTAACATTGCTGCCGACTTCAATATATTTTAGTAGCAAGATGTATGATGAATCTTATTACTTGTGATTGGGTGCAGAAAGCTGCTTTATCTGTGCTGGCTGATGCAGCTGGTAGTGGAATACAACAGCAGAAACCTGACAAGGGCAAGAAAGAAATAAAACCTATTACTGTATCTGATATCATTATGAGAAAATGCCGGATTGTACTCCGTCGTGCTGCTTCTGCAGATGAATCTAAAACTTTCTGCAATTTGCTTGGTTCTACGTTACTTACTTCCAATGATAATGATGATAAGGGAATTGTTGGATCACCTGCTACGGTTTCGCGCCCATTGGACTTTCGGACAATTGATTTACGACTGGCTTGTGGGGCTTATTGTGGTTCACATGAATTTTTTCTTGAGGATGTTCACGAGGTATGTTATCCTTGTCTGTTTCCTTTCTTTTCATTTGATAGTTATCTCTGCTGCCTTTTGTTTATATAAGTTTCTCTTTCATATTTTTATGATTACTTAGTACTTTATTTTGTTGACAATACATTCTTGTGCCATTTTCGTTGGAGATGTATATATCATTTTTCTGCTGCCCAGTTCTTCTCAAAAATTGGCATGACTATGCATGGTGATTTTTATACCGTAATTTCAATATAGTAGTAATAGTACATATAAAAGTTCCATTCATAGAGACTGAAACTTTAAGAACATAGGAGCTATGAGAATGAACGTTATACGAAGTTTGACTAAAAATGCAACAGGATGTAAAAGCTATTAAAACTGCAAGAGGTGTTTTTGTTGGGCAATAGCTTTTCGAACAGAATGGACTACTTTTCTTTTTTTTAGGAAAACAAACTAGTAGTCCTTGAAGCTCCATTACCTATAGACACCGGAGATCTTGTGGAAGGGATCTCTGGCTTTAAACCTTAGAAGCCATAAGCGGGAGCGGAGGAGCACGACTACTTAGAAGAGTCTAAAGTTGGGAGCGTGCGCTAATAAATTATTTATGTTTAGTAATTATTGTTATCAAAATTTATATATATCTTAATATTCATTAGAATTCATAAAATTCAGTTCAAATTTACAGATTGATCATTCGCGTGGTAATTTTTATGATGTTAAGATAAGTAATCCTTAGTTTCTTGTTACTTTGATTGATGAATGTGCATTAAAATTTCTCGAACTTTCTTCCGAAAATTTCTGTCCTCTTTTAAAATTCTGGTCATGTTATAGGAAGGGAAATGGGCTCCCATCGTCGGGAAATTGATCTCCCAAGTAAGAACCGTTGAATCGAGATTCTTACCGAGATTCGTTGGCTCCTAGGAGATTCTGGCTTCTAAGCTCCAAATATAAAAAAAAAAATCGAAAAAAAGTTTTGAAGGGAAGATGGAGAAAGGTGGGCTCTCAAGAAACTTGTGGGGTCGAGAAGGAAGGAAACCAAAGACTAGATTAAATCAAAGAGAGAACTTTCTTCTCTATATACACCTCTAGCCGCACAAGAGATCTAAATCCTATTGGTTTTGTTTTCCAGCAAGTACAACTATTGTCCTGTTTTCTCAAAGCCTAAACAATCAAGTTAATGAAAGGAATTTATTTTCTATTCTGCTGTATTTTTCTAGCAACTAGCCAACCTAGTGCATTGTTTCAAACTTTAAGTGGTCGTGTCAAACTTTAATCAATCTTCAGAAATTGACTAGAGAATAACTTCAACTGATTCTTGAGTAATTACTAATTAGACCTATTTCTACCTGACTAAAGCTATTTCAACCCAGGATGAACAACTGTCATAGCAATTCGAGTCTACTACTCAGAAGACTGAACTGAAGCATTTGACCCATATCCAACTATTCAAGTTGAACTGAGCATATGTGATCATATATATTCATGCATGAGCCAATTATATTGTATCACGATTGATTTACATACAAAACTAAATGTAAACATTGCATCAGTAAATCATCTCCAAGTTAATCCCAACAAGAGTTACCATAAATCACTCAACCTACATTTTTGTTGTGAATCATGGATCATTTTTGTTCCATAACACCAAAAGTAGCGTTCCGAAATCTCCAAGTTAAGCCAATTGAAATTAACCCTAGTCACACATGTCATATTATTTTGATTAGAAAAAGGGACTAGATGCAGCAACATTAATGGAGGAAATCTTCATGGTGCACCTCATTTGCAGCAATAGAGAGGCCTTCCACCTACTCCTAGCGTAAATCAATGAAAATTACTACTACTCACATACTATGCTTCACCCAAGTGCTCGAAAGAAGCCTACACCTCCCTTCACCCCCTCCGCACGTTTTTTTTTTTCCATAACGTTTTGCTTTTTAGTTATCCTTCACTTTCATCCCAGTTGTTGAATAATATAGATATTTAACCCTCATCCCTCACCGATCGTTTGTAATCCTCATCCCTCACGAGATCTCTTAACTTTTGGTGTAGTGGCAGGAACTTTTAACATTGTATCCAAGCAAACCTAGGTTCAGTCCTCGAATTCATTTTAAGAAGATTTACAAAAATTATACCGTTGAGTGAATCCAGCCTCAAAAGGGTTTTTGTCCTGCAAGGCGTGTTTGATAATATAAATATATGACCCTCATCCCTCCCTCAACACGGAACTTATGTTAGGGGCAGGGACTTTAACACCAACTAAGTTTAGTTGAATCAATACTACTAACGAGTTTCCTACCAAGATAACTTAATATAATTCACAAGGTCCATCATCATCATCCAAGCCTTCTCCTATCAGAATTGTGTCGGCTATGGACCATAAAAAGCTTAATTCAACAAATTAATTTGACTGTCTGCATACCTGAAGTCAATCCTCTATGTTGGTGCCCTCCTAACCAAGGTAACTATGAGAGGATCATGACATAAAACCTAGATGACCATTTGGTTGGTAGGTAGATGTTTGTCTATGCACTTTAAGCTCATGTAACCAATGTAACAAAGGTGTACAATCCAAGTTCCGTTGGACCATAAAGTCTGGACAAAGAGGTTCTTATTCATGAGGCTATGTTCATTAATAGTAGTCAAAGGCAAACCAAAGACAACTTGGCTAAAGTAGCGGACCTCCCCTATAAAATTGGGTAAATGTCTCAAAATGATATTATTTCTATTAAAGTACATCTAAGATATTGGTGAAAAAGTGCATCAGGCTTACATGAAGTTGGGCAAAAAAAAGGAAGAATTTGTTTTACTTGATGTAGCATATTTCTTACAATATTAGATAGAAAACTAATTCATATAGTTGTGTTCAGGATTTTAAGTATCAACCCTACTAAGTATCAGTCAGTACCGATACATATGAGACTTATAGGTTTCTAGGATACATGACTCTAATCACAGCCAAATACTAGACATCAGCAGAATCTTTCTGATACTGGCAACTAGAAGCAATATATCTACCAATACTAGTTGAGATAGGCCGAAGCCAATGGTACTGGCCGACACTATTCCATGGAAAATTAAAAAGAAAAAAAAGACGAGGGAAGAGGAGAGAATGTACATGGCTCCTGCAGCAACTGCCTTCTCCATGCTGGTGTCACTGTTGCACTCGCACCATGCGCTGCCCTCCCTCTTTTTCCCGCCCTTAGTCATCGATAGAGAAAAGAAAGGAGAAGGGACCTCACTGTTAGAAAGGAAGAGAGAAGCGGGACCACATGATCAAAACCTAGTCAAGTGGTCCCACCTTTCTTTTCAAAGAAATATTCTCTCTGATTCTCCGTACCTCAAATGTTTCCTTAATCTCCCTCCCCTATTGAATGATAGGTGGCCATGAAAAGCCTTTGGCTCGGGTTCACTGCACTTGCCCACATTTATAAAAAATAATAAGTAAGTTGCATCACAATTTTTTTCTAGAATATCAAAGAAAATGCTTAGTGCAGAAAAATAAAATTTCAGAAAAGAAGTGAGAAAAATAATCAGAAAAGTTCAAACCAATCTAATTTTAGTATAAGAATAAACATATCTGTCTAATTTAAGTGTAGTCAGAAACATATAATTAAGTTAGATTATACTATATTTTTAATTGTAAACTAGATGTCACAGTGAATTGTGGTGATTGAGATTTCTCTCTTTGATTTACTCTCATATTTGGTGTCATTCCTTCATAACCATCATAAGTTCGTGACTCAAAACCTTTCTTACGATCCATCATCTTCCCTTCGAAGCTTGATTGATTCTTCTCTGGACACGTTTGGTGGAGATCATTTCCGAAAGATCCTCCTGTGTTTGTAGGCAAGGGCTAGACTAGCATTTTTGTTTTTCTCAACTACCTACACCATTGACAATAAGTTCCCTTTTGTATTAGCCTATTTCAAGCTTCCGAAAATTCTTACCATATTCTTTAATTTGTCTTAAGATTCCTAACACGATCATAGTGATAACAAGCAATACCCTTTTTTTCTTTATTTGGTCTCAACTTCCCAGAATTGTCATATTGTTACTTTTCTAAGAAGCAATTGGAGTTGCATTTACAATCCTGCATATAAGGTAGGGACTAAATGCTTGCTTATAATGAAGTTGCTTGGTTGTTATCAATCTAAGTTGCACGAAGAGTCCTTTAAAGGATTGATTTGTATCCTAGAAGCTAGAAGCGGGAGCAGGGAAGCACGACTACTTAGAAGAGTCTAAAGTTGGGAGCGTGCAGTTTATTAATTATTGTTAGCAATATTTATAGATATTTTAATATTTATTAGAATTTATAAAGTTCAGTTTAAAGTTACAAAGAGATTATTCACATTGTGATTTTTATGATGTCAAGATAAGTAATCCTCAGTTTCTTGTTACTTTGATGAACGTGTATTAAAAATTCTCTAACTTTATTCCCAAAATTTATGTTCTCTTTTAAAATTATGGTTATGCTATGGGAACATTGGGAAGCGCTCATGTTGTCGGGGAAACGCGCTCCCATCACTGGGGAAATGAGTTCCCGTTGCTAGGGAAACGAGTTCCCAAGTAAGAATTGCTGAATCGAGATTTTTACTATGATTCGTTGACCTCCTAGGAGTTTCTGGTTTCTAAGGTTTGTATGAAATGTATCCAAATCGATAATTCCTCTACACTCATGTCGAATATGACCCTCACATGATTAGGTTCCAAGACACCCGATAATTGGTTGGAAGTGATTTGACATGGTCATGATCACAAAAAAATGATTAAGATATTGGAAAGTAACATTATTTTGAAGTTGGTACTTTCTAGAAATGATTGTAAACTAGTTACCATCTGAAACATGCATAACAACAACAAAGCCTTTGTTCCCAAATTTATCTTAAACATGCATAGACATAAATATTATTTAGATATAACATAAATAATATGTATACAGATATGTATATCTATGCCGTACTTATATCCTCAATTTCTTAAAGAATGTAGTATTCCAAATCCGTGTAGTGTCTATATCTGAATCCTTGTCTGTCTATGCAACCTAGTTATTATTACTTGATATATAATTTTGGTTTCTTTTAGTGTTAAATTGATTATGGGCCTTGGTATATCAGTTTGGAATTACGACAACTTAATTCATAGCTGATTTTGTAGAACCTTTTGATTGCATTGATGTCACTTGGGAACAGAGAATTAAGTATGACAAGTTAAAAAGACTTATTCTTTGAGGTTATCTGCATAGTAAGTTGTTGTTTACGTGTGTAAAAGCTGTGAATTCCCTTTCTCCCCCAGCTCGACCTGACAACCATCACCCGTGCACATAATTACACAGTTTTAAAGTTTAATTTCCCTATTGTCAAGATAGGTTCTCAATTTTCCAAATATTCCTTGTTAGGCATGCATTTCCTTGTACTTTCAGAAAAGTTAATACTGTCTGACTGGAAGGTTCATGGAAGCAACCTCTCCACACGCGCGCGCACACACACACACACACACATGGGGGTAAGGGTGTGGACATCTTGACCCTCCCCATACCCTACATAAGTGAAAGCTTCTTGGCGCTAGGACATCCAATGTCAGTTAAAAGTTTAGAATACCCTTCGACTGCAAATGCATCTTGACTTTACTAACTTGTATTTTCTATTGACAGGTTTGGCACAATTTGAGTGTTGTGTATGGTGATCGACCTGATTTGATGCAGAAGATTGAAATATTGTCACAGAATTTTGAGTCCTTGTATGAGAATGAGGTTTCTCTCTGATCCCTTATTCCTGAATAATGTTACATTTCGCCATTCTGTTGTTTTTGTTATTGTCATTGTTCCTTCATCATCATTATTTTCCTTCTCTTATTTCAACGATAGTTATTTTGTTTACCTGCTAATACAGTATAGTGCATCTAATGGTTTTTGTACTAATTTCTAAAAGACGCTAAATGCGTGATAAAAGGAGATATGTTGTTTTTACATTGGGTGATATATTTGTGGCTCATTTCTATCATAAGTTTCTCATTATAGGGATTTTCTCCCTGCTTGATGTATTGTTGACACATGACTATCATACTTATCTTAAAATTGGGATGCTAAATGCAGGTTTTACTTGTGATACAGAAGCTTGTGAATCATTCTGGAGTTCAACAATTAGACGCTGAAACAATCAAAGAACTGAATGATGTTATGGTTGGTGCGAATGAAATACCTAAAGCTCCTTGGGAAGATGGAGTTTGCAAAGTTTGTGGAATAGATAGAGATGATGACAGTGTTCTCCTATGTGATAAATGTGATTCTGAATACCATAAGTATTGCCTAAATCCTCCACTAGCAAGGATCCCAGAAGGGAACTGGTATTGTCCATCTTGTGTTATGGGTCAGCGTAAACAAGACACAAGCCAGTTTACTCAGGATATCAAAAGACATCGCATAAAACACTTGGGAGATGGAAACTACTCTACTCAGGAGGCACTGAGTCAACTAGCAACAGCAATGGAAGAAAGAGAGTACTGGGAGTTCAGCACAGAAGAGGTTTTCTAGTTTGCCCATTAGATTAGTGTATTAGTATTCTATTGCTCACTATCAATCTCTCTTACCTTTCATATTAATGATTTGGTAGTATCTTGTTGGAAATTTTAACTTTGCATTATCTCCTGTCATTATTTGTTGCGCATTGCATTGGTGCTTTACCATTGCCTACTACCAACACTTGTATTTCTTGTCTAAATCTTACTGGTGCAGTTAATAACCCTCATTTGTTTGCATATTCTTCATTACCTAGTATTTTGTGCGGGAAGATAACTTTTGAGATCGTGTAATCTCATGTTCTAAGGAGGAATACATTCACCATTTCGAACTTGCCCTCTCCTTTCATTCAAAGTGTTTTTCCATACACCATAACAATAAGAATCATACACTACTACTAGCATTTCATATTTTAGCATTCATATCACAGGGAAATCTTAAAATGCTGAAATGGGTTAACTTTTTCTCAGGGTGTTGAACGGATATTGTTCATCTTTTATTGTAGTTCTATCTATTTTTGCTATAACTAGTTCTTTGTAAATAATAACGTTCTCAAGCTATGCAACTAGGTTGTGTAAGTTTTTTGCTTTTATGTCTATTCACCTGCTGACTGCCATTTGGTTCTATTCAAGGCCCTCTCTTGCTTGTATTTCCATGGCTAGGAATTTAGTGCCAACTCATATATGATTTAGGTTAGGTCGGCATCCAGTGTAAAGGCACGGAGAACACTCTTTAAGGAGCTTTCTTTATCGTGGTTCATGCTCCACAGTTAAATTTCTAACTTCTTATGGAAAGTCATCGAAAAATGATAATGATTTCTGATATTATATTAATATTATATCATTGAGAGTAGTTTCATTTGGCATATTTTATGGAGGACATCGCCTCACACGAGGTAAGGCTTGCTGCTTGCACTCAAGAGGATGCAAGGTTTGAGTCACAGAAACCTCTCCATATATTTGGGGGTTAGATTGCGTACATCTTGACCCTCCCCATACCATGCGTGCTCGCCTTTTAGTTTCATTGGCTTGTTATATGAAAGGAATTTGTGTAAGCTGTCATTTCATGTACTTATCGGTGTTGCAAAATCGGCCTTCTAAGTCACTCTTGGCACAACCTAGTGTCACGTAGGCCTATGTTATTTGTCCTAGGCGGCATGACTCATTTTGGGTAATAGGTGCCCTGCCCATGAGAATGCTTTATGGTGCAATTTATTAACTAGAATATAGAAAGGATGTCGCTTGGTACGAAGGAAGGCTTGACGCTTACATCCTGGAAGATGGTGGTTTGGGTCGCGGAAACCTCTCCATAGGTTGTGGGTAAGGCTTGGCGCCTACATCTTGGCGTTCCCTAGAGGCCCTGTAATTAGTAGGAGCATTGGTATCAGAACTTTGGAGTAGAAGGAAAAGCTTTGCAACAACGGATACTAATACATTTACCTAAAGGAATCCATCTGAAGAGAATTAAGGGAGTGTTTCGAACACAGGAATTTTTCTATACGTTTTGGGGGTCTTTTTCCTTGTTTCGATAAAAAAAAAAAATCATTTTTTCTATACATTTTGAAGTTTTTTTTGTTCTTTCTCGTTTTGCTGTTTTGTTTTTTGGAAAAACTTTCTTCGTTTTTTCTTTTTTTATTTTATTTAAAAAAAACTCCCCCCCCCTGTTTTCTCTTCTTTTTCGTTTGAGTCATTTTTTTTGTCATGATGAGTCTGGATTAGGTTTAGTACGGATCGGATCATAAAAAATAATTTATTAGTAAAAAAATTATGATGTTAATAGGATTTGAACCATGTTTTCTTGAATACTAATATATTACCTTAACTAAACCAACTACGTCATAAAAAGTCACAAACAAAGAATAACAACTATTAAATATATTTCATCATCAATCAAAAATGTTATATTTTTTATTTGAACTATATATTCCCGGAAATATTTATATATTCAACAAACATGAGGATATAATATTCTAGGGAATTTAATTCCGTAGAATTTAGTTCCCGGAAATATTGAATTCCCTACCGTACCAAATGCCCCCCTAGGAGTAGAAGAATTCTATCTTCAAGCTAAGAATTCATTTTATTTTTCATTGATCTCACCCCATTTCATCTAGACAAAAGGTTACATTTATAAATAAGCAAATGCGTTCTTTGCAAACATAAGTTAACAACATTTTCACCTTCCTAGAGGGAATGAAAAGTAATGCATACAATTGTTCAATTTAAATTCCTATAGTGAAGACAAGGTTTCATGATACCTAACTATTCCCAAAAGGAAGATGAAGTCACCAAATGACAGTGATCCAAAAGCTTCTCAGTATTGGATTGACACAATGCTTCATCAGAAGGTTCTCCGTTTCATTCTCCCTTAGTTGGAGAGAACTTGTCCTTGAGTTCAAGTTATCGTTTGTGCCATGATGCAATGAGAGAGACACAACTTTAAAGGTGCTTGAAATTTCATAGTTAGTTGGATCACCATGTAATTCATGCCACACCCTATCTTTTTGGATCTACTTCTATGGTTGATCCTTGAGAACAAAAAGCCGCTTCAAGGTAGGAAAGTTGTTTTATCACAAACTCATAGCTATGAAAAAATAAATATGTTTCTAAAGAACTCTCCATCAATCTTTTTGCAAAAAGTAGATATAAAGTTCAACTTGTATATTGCCACCACAAGAAGCATACAAAATGTTACGAGTTCCAATGAAGTCATTGTTCTACTTCTTCGACCATGATACTTTGGTTTCATCTTTTAACACAAACTTAAAAAGACTTTTCTTCTTTTATCATCTCCATATCTTCGTTTGATTTTTCAGTTGCATAAAAAACTTGCTTGTAATTTTTAATCATCTTCTAAGATGTCCTCCAAATGGTAATTAACATCAATTGGATAACCATCATAAATAGGTAAAATATTATAATCCCAAGCATTTGAATCTTTATGAAAAATAGGCAAGGCATATATTAAATTACCTTTAGAGTCTCTTATATCAACTTGTTCTTTGGGCTTCATAATCCCTTTGAAGGTGAGGTATTTCCTCTTGATCAATTGATACTCAAACGTATTAGAAGTAGGAGGAATAAAATAATAGGTGGAATGAAATAGCAAGAATGATAAAGATAAGTCTACCTAAAGGAGTCCACTGAAAGGAAACTAAGTAGGGGAAGAACTCAATCTTCAATAAAGAAACCATTTACTTTCATTTGACCCATTCCATGTCATGACAAATGGTTGCAATTATAAAACATTAGATTCATGCATGTTGGTTAATACAAATGACTTGTGTAACTCCTAGAGTAAGTCCCTAGAATAAATGACAAGTAACCATTGCACATAATTATCCAAACTTAAGTCTAATAAAAGTCTGATAACACCAGTAATGCTCCAAAATGAAGATGTAGCAACCAAATGTGGTGATCTGAAAGTTTCTTGTACTAGCTTCACATAATGCTTCATTTGGAAGGTTCCGGTGTCATTCTCCTCTAGTTAGATAGAACTCGTCCTCGAGTTTAAGAGATCAACATGAATGCCAAAATATTCCACTTATTTCAAATCCCTCCACTTTCCTAGTGTGCATTGTCCAACCTTGTTAATGCCATCCATCCAGAGTATTTTCATGAAGTGTTGGATCATCAGTTTTTTTATGAACGGTGCTAATTCTGATAGAGACTTGTGAGGATCAAATAGGTCCACATAAGAATAACACACACCAAATTTCGCAAAAGACGCAATGAAAGAGTAGTGCACAACAATATCCAACCATTGTGATTTGTTGTGTAACAAAGCTTGATAGAAGAAGATACTAAAGAATAAAGACTTATTAATAGTTGTGTTCTCATGAAAATATTTCTTCAAATTTTCACACAATGAGATTTTAATGTGAACGATTTGAAATCTCAAAATGAAAATTTTCTTTATGATCTAGATGATCATCATATAATTGTGGGAGTTTCAAATTGACTATTGATATTTTTTCCACGCTATCAATATTGAAAATAGAAGTTAGTTCATCATTCTCTTCTACATCATCATCCATACGAACCTCATATTGATAGCATTGTTGCAAATACTCGACGTGTCACCACAACTCATTACGATATGAAGTTTCATGCTCGTCACCAAGTCTCCATACACTCCAAACACTCTTGGAGTAGTTTCACTTGCTTTCTTAACTCGTAACTCGTCCATTTTTATTCCCATAAGTTGCGCTCCTGACCCGCTGATTGGTCAATGTTGTGTGCTTGTCGGCGGCGATTGACCATGCAAACCAAACCTCTGATACCAACCGATACTAGAACATTTAAGGAGTAGAAGAAAAGCTTTCCAACAAAGGATATGAATAGATTTACCTAAAGGAATCCACTTGAAGTTAATATAAGAGTAGAAGAATTCCATCTTCAAGTGAAGAATTCACTTCATTTTTCATTCATCTCATTCCATTTTATTATGAAAAGTGGTACATTTATGAATAAGCAAATGCATGCATGCAAACATAAGTTATCAAGATTTTCACCTTCTTAGAGTCAATTAAAAGCAATGCATACAATTGGTCAATTTAAATTCCTATAGTAAAGGTTTCATGACACCTAATTGTAACTCCCAAAAGGAAGATAAAGTGACCAACCAGTTGTGGTCAGGAAGCTTCTCGTTATTGGACTCACGCAATGCTTCATCCAGAAGGTTCTACTTGTCGAGCATTGTGGCAGTGGAACACACTTTTACTAAGAAGAAAACTAGTGGTTTTAAGAGTATGCTGACATGTCCTCTGAGGCGCTAACCAAGGCTAGGTGCCACCGGTGCCTCTCTGGGTGTCATCATTATACAGGTGAGCATATAGTTAATTGTGAAGACATTCTAATTTATATGTACAGGCCCTTTTCTTCAGGAATATTAAGGAAGGGATGTATCTGTTTGGCCATCAGGCATAAGCATTTAAAGTTAGTTTTTGTCTTGTATGATAGAGTTGTAGTGGCATTTGAATTGATATGGACTTGATTGTCTTAAACAGCAAAGTGGATATGGTCATTTCACAAACTGTGTTAGGACCATTTCTCTTTTACAAAGATATCTCCCATTTTTGCTATTTTTTACTTCAACATTTCTTAAAAGGCTTCTTAATAATGATGAAGGATTGTCCCCTTGGTCAATTTTGGCACAAATCTCTTAGCAACTTGTTTCTTGGTTACTTCATTCTTGGTTGTCTAAATAATAGCACACCTATAAAACAGGTTTGAACTATTGGTATCGGTTTCAGACTCTTCCTGTGAGTATCTGTTCGGCAGTTTCGGGGGGTTTGGTGTTTTTTATTTGGTTTGTTTTGGTAGTTTTTGCGGTTCGGTATCGGCCAATACTGCAAACCTTGCTACAAAGAAGGCATAAGGCATGCTATTAATTTTTTCATTCTTCCCTTTTTAACAAAAATATCGTTTCTTGGTTGATCCTGATTCGACCTTTGTTGTAGCTTGGGGCTGTTATATGCAGCCAAACTAATTATCTTACTAATGAAGTTGGTCGTTGAGTAATGGAGCAAAGTATTAGGTTCCCTTGTTTCATGCCAGTAGGTCTAACTTAATTTAGCATCAAGTTTCTGCTGGTTTTGTTATTTCACTCTGAAATCATTAGAACTGGATTATGGATACCTGTTATAATGTTAAATTATGAACTAACGGGAAGGTCTTTTTGATGTGTGTGTGTATAATTCATCTCAATAGTTTTCCATGCTTTTGGTGTCTTTTCTGTGTTTGACATTTCCATCTTTGTGATTTTGACATTTCCGTCTTACTTTGTGGAATGCAGAGAATATTGTTGTTGAAGTTTTTATGTGATGAAGTGCTGAGCTCTGCAATTATTCGTGAACACCTCGAGCAATGTGTTGATAAGTCAAATGATCTGCAGCAAAAATTGCGTGCTTTAACTCTTGAGTGGAAAAACTTGAAATTCAAAGAGGAATTATTGGCTATGAGATCTGTAAATGAGTATACAAGCAGATCTTGTGGAACTGGTGGAGTCTTAAAGGAAGGGGGTGCAACAGTTATATATGCTGACCAAGGAAACCTAACAGAACAACAATATTCAAGTAACGGTATGATCTATGCTACAAATATTTCTGGGAGCCCACTGAAGGAAGCTATACCTGTAGAAGGATGCATTGGGGACAATGGGCGAGCTGATGTTAATAAGGACTTGGGACATCTATTAAACAGTGTGATTGAGAAACACGCCAACAGCAATATGCCTTGGGCAGAGTTCTCCCGGCCAGATTTTGTGGTTGACGAGGATGGATTACATAGCGGTGATATTCTGAGTAAGATCAAAATACGTGGAAACCCCTCACACCAGCTGAATGGAGTGGAGGAAGTGGTTCTTCGCACTGATCACAGAGATACGCAGAGGAGGCTGCTTGGTGATTCAAAAACTTCAAGTGGTTGTTTGAATGTAGGAAACGTGCTGAGTTTGGAAACTAACGGCACGATGCAGTCAAAACCTGATAAGTTTCATGGATCTAATCTGCCATCAGATAATGGGAGAACTCACTTGGGAGAGAATACTATGACCTTTGTCTCTGGGGCTGGTATGCTGGTAGAGGAATCACATTCTGCTCATCAAAGTAAAGTGCTGGAAGGAAGCCAGATCACTGTTAATGCTGGTATTAGTGAATCTGAAGCCCGTAATCTTGAGCTGAACTCCTTGAAGAATGAGATTTTGCAGTTGCAGGATTCATTTGCTAGTTTAGAATCACAGCTTATGATGACATCTTTGAGAAGGGACTTCATAGGACGGGATTCTATAGGTCGATCATACTGGGTTAAAGGAAAGCCTGGTAAACGACCTTGGTTGGTTGTAGGTGGTAGTGTGCCTATGAAGAGAAGGAAAGTAACTAAAATGAGGGACCCCAGTTACCCTCGTACTTCTTGTTCCTTCAGCCAAGCTGATGATTTTAGGCAAGTTGATGATGATTCAAGTTTTGGTTCATGTAATTCCTCTCCACTGTTTGTCTATGAATCTGATTTGGAAATTCAACAACTTGTTCGCTGGTTGAGAGAGAGCGACTCTAGAGAAAGAGAGTTGAAGGAAAGCATCTTGCAATGGAAGAGGCTTTTGTTCCATCAAGGGAGTATTACTGTTTCAAATGATCCTAACCAGCAGTTGTATTGGTCTAGTGAAAAAGTTGCAGCTCCTCAGTGCTCAACAACAAAGGCTACAGTTATTCTTGAAAACAAGTATGGTCCTTGCTCAGATCTAGAAGTTAGTGAAAATCCAAAGAAGCGTGGGAGAAAGCCAAAAATAGGCAACGAAGAGAGAATGTACAGATGTGAGTGTTTAGAGCCTGTATGGCCTTCTCGCCACCATTGCTTATCCTGCCACCAAACCTATTGCACTGTGAAGGAGTTGGAGGTGCATAATGATGGAAGGTGCACTCCACTTAACACTTCTGATGAAGTCAAAGATGGTGATGATTCAATCAAAGGAAAGGGAGTTAGGTCTGAGAGCACTAGGGAGAAAGATCACGCTGATGCGGTAGATACTACTGAAATCTCGAGAAAGGGTAAGTTTGATACTGCCTCCAAGTTCGTCAAATTTCAGAGAAAAACTTGCCCTTTTGATTTTGATGAGATCTGCAAAAAGTTCGTCATTGATAATTCTCCCAAGGAATCAGTTAAGGAGATAGGACTAATATGTTCACATGGGGTCCCATCTTTAATATCATCTCCACCTATGTTTTTTGATCCGCCATTGCTGTTGAATCAAAATCAGCATGACAATGACCTGAATACATCGCCAATGTCCGCACAAAGTGAAATGGATACCATTAGAAGGGGGCCTGATCCTGAGGCTAAGTCATCTCAAAGGAGTAGTGGAGATGGTAAGGGCGACCTATTGCTGAAAGCCACCAGTGACAATAAAGGTAGTGAACATGAAGCTTCAAGGGTACAAGGATCAAAGCTTTATCAAAGCTGTATGATTCCTGAATCATCATTAAAGCCTCTGCTTGGTAAGGTTTCACATATTGTAAAGAGGCTGAAGATTAATTTACTAGATATGGATGTGGCTCTGCCAGAGGAAGCATTGAGACCTTCAAGATCTAATATAATGAGAAGATGTGCTTGGCGTGCATTCGTCAAGTCTGCGGAGTCAATATTTGAGGTGAGTTACAAGCTACTCCGGTTCAAATTTGGTTTTTAAATTGCCAAATTCTGCTGCTTTCCTGTTTATAGTTAGCTGATATCTAGAAACTTCATGTGTCAAATGATTGAATCCCATTCTACATATATGCCATTAGTCGATCTGTTGATATAAGAACAAATACAAAGCTTGACACTTCTACAACTTTCTTTTAGATGAACTAGTGAATATTTTTTCTTGATGAAAAATGTTATTGCCTGGATATGTGAAGTCACCTGATTAGGACTGGCTTTTCGTACATCTAGCATCTTGTCTAGGGTTTTGCATGCGTTTGATTGATATTATCTGCATCATTCCATCTAGGGTTTCCATTAGTTCTTATCTTGCGTCATTCTCTCTCTCTCTATCTCTCTCTGTACCTCTCTCTACGTGTGTTTATCTTGTCTCATAAGGAATCATATTTCCAATCTCTTATACAGCAGCTCACATTACTGTGAAACTGGCAAGTCTCCTTGTGCCAAGCTAAAAAGGCTGTTTCTCTGAAAATCCTTCCATCCTTTATGTAGCTTTACAGATCTCTTTTGCCACAGAGCCTGCTAGTCTCTGTATAGAGCTCATATTTATAATGAGTAAACATCAGGTTGTTGGTTGCCCTTTGTCTAAGTATGCTACAACAGTTTTTACAAATGAAAATTTTATTGTCCCTCTTGCTTAGGATTCATATAAACTGTCAAGCAAGTCAAGGGTACATAAGCTTTACTATTGCAAATGTTCTACGCCTTTTGCTTAGGTTTCTGAATGAACTCCAAATTAAATGATGGCTAGATATATCGCCCAAGTTGTAACAAGGGAGTATAGTTGCATATTTTCATTTTAAAGCTTTTAAAGGAACTTAATGATTAAAAATTGTAGGTTATCATGGTCTCATTTGTCTATCCATCTGTTCAATTCTTATGCTTTAATCATGGTATTTATGAAGTCTAGGATTCTATCTGCTTTGTAACTGTTTCATTCCTGTCTATATGATATGCACATGTGAACTTCTTGTCAAGTTTCTGGGGATATATTAGGTCGTTATCAAACTCTTGAATGATGAGGTTTCTTGTATTTATAGATGGTTCAGGCTACGATACTATTGGAGCTCATGATCAAGTCAGAATACTTGAAAAATGGGTGGTGGTATTGGTCATCCCTCACAGCTGCTGCAAAAACACCCACTGTCTCATCCCTTGCTCTTCGAATATGCGCTTTGGATGATTCTATCATCTACTTGAAGGACAAGGATCCACAAGTGCTCACTTCTTTAGACCCTCCGGCAGAAACCATGCGGTTGATAAACAAAACTACAGGAAAGAAGAAGGATATGGCTGAAGCTGAACCATCTTAGGGAAATTTCTTATTCAACACGCAATATGATGGTCTGAAACTTTTTGTCGGGGCTTCCATTGCGGTAACAAATAATTAAGAAGAAAAATGTTAACTGGTGTCCTCTACACTCTGTGGTTAGGACTGTCAGTTAGAGACCGCGGTGGAGGGAAAAACTTGAGCCTAATGCCGCTGCCGCCTCAGTGTAAATACTGTAAGAGTACAACTGCCAGATGCTAACTCAAGACAGGTACCCACTTGGTTACTGACCAGGAAGGCTTACTAGCTGGGTGTATGCACTTTGGATGGATGATGAAAGGTAGTGCTGGCTTCTGAATGCATTGATCAAGGCCACCATATGATTTTCACTTCATAGCGGTCTGCAGAGAAGGGGGAGTGATCTTGCTTTCTTGGTGGTAACAGTATATGCGTCATACAAAATGGAACCAATGTAAAAGAAATCCAGGCGGACAAAATTCTAAAGAAACTGTACTATTTGTTAGTATTCTCCTTCACTCATTTTTGTGAGGATGCCTGTCTTACAGTATTGCAATAGATATATGAGCTAAGTCCAATCGTTCCTTTAGTTTTGTATTGTATTTGATATGATGTGTTCATCTTGACCATCTCTACACGCTTCATTAGGGGGAGAGCCTGGTCGTGCATTATTTTTGGGAGGATGCCTATCTTGCTGTATTGCGATATATAAGCTAAGTGCAATCGTTCCTTTAATTTATTTTGTATTTGATATGCTGTGTGCATCTTGACCATCTCTGCACACTGCATTAGCGGAGAGCTTGGTCGCACACTATCATGCCCCCTATTTTTTTTTCTGGTAGAAAATAAATCAGTTGCAGGTGGAAGAAAGCACTACATCTTTGGGCATTTTTTTGTAAATCTCCCTGATATTTAGTTGTCCTCTGCAAGTCCATGTAAGTACAGCCATTTACTGCACTTTTTTTTTGTTTGTCTCTAGCTTTTGAAAGTTGAAACTCATTAGTCTTGGTATTATTTAATGCATGTGATCTTTCAAAGTTTCAGCTTAAAAACTCTTCAAGAATCATCTATCAGTTTCTTATGGACTGCATTGCCTTCCCTATCATTGTCGCTGTTGCATTCTTCCTTAAATACTTAGTAATTTCTCTCTTACGATTCATGGACTATTTGTAATATTTAACAACTTAGGATACATTTTAAACTTGAAAATAATTGGGTGGTTATATATTGCTGCTATATTTTTCCTTGTTTTTTTAATCTCCCCTACTTTGCTTCATATATGTTACCATGTGAATGCAGGAATTATATTTTACATGTAGTAGTTTTCTTTGTAGTTATCTTTCAGCTTACTAAAGTATTGTTCTTTTCCTAGCAATTGTGTTCTACCAGATTTATTTGGAACAATTGATCTTGACAGTACTAAAACAATCTGTCTATTTCTTCTTGATGCTCTTTGTTCCGTATGCAGGCTTTAGAAATTAGAATACCATATCAAAATTCAGTAACTTGTTGAATGTTATGAACTTTGTCTCCTAGTGCTGCCAAAGCTTATTACCTATATCAGCTTGTTGATTGTGAAGAGTAGAAATGGTTCCTACGGTTGATTGCAAAGGTTTGTAAATGCTCATGGTCATCATACTTCACATTTTTCTTTGAATGTCAATGTTGTTAGTTTTTGCTTGTCTTCATTTCCTGCTAATTAGATCTTCTTTGATCTCTCTTCAGGTTGACCTAGAAGGCCATGCAACAGTTAAGATTGATTTTGTAGGAACATTTCGTAAACATAGCTGAAGTAGAAGTTAATCAGTTGATCTTGAAGACAACCATCTCTTGTGAGTTCATTAATGACTAAACAACCAAGTTAAAGGAGTTGACCTAGTTCATATTGGTAAACACGAAAGTTGTCAAGGTGCAATTTATAGGAAACTTGGCTTTGGGTAGATGGGAATGAGATTTGGTTAAGGTTTATCTCTACTATTATAATGCGGCTTCTAAACGGCTAAAAAGTGAGCCGTTTAAGCCGTAAGTAAATACTCAACCAAATAAATTTTAAAAAAATTACTTACGGGAGATAAATAAAATCTTAAACCAACTTCCATCTTATCCGTTCAAACCGTTAATAAATACTCAACCAATTTAATTTAAAAAAGCTAACGGTAGATTAAAAAAAAAAAATCTAAAACCAACTTCCTTCTCATCATCCCCAATCAGCTCTTTTTCTTCACATAATTAATAAAAAAAAAATTCTAAATTTTTTTTAACTACCGTGTAGGTGTTTTCCTTGCGTAGAAACATCTTAAATCATTATAATTACCTAAACATATATTCATATATATATATATATATATATATATATATATATATATATATATAAACCATTTTTTTATATCTAAACATATATCCATATTTTTACAAATATATATATATATATATATATATATATATATATATAGAGGGAGCGGATCAAAAGACCCGCTCCCGGAGCCCCGGCGAAGCCCCCCCCTCCCTTGCACCATCGGATCGGGGGGCCCGCGTGGGCCCCCCTCGATCCAACGGTTGGGAGCGACGGGGCTCCTGTGGGGCTCCGGGAGCCGGGCTCCGAATCCGCTCCCATATATATATATATATATATATAATCAAATCAAATTTAAACTATTTTAATATAATTTTAATATTTATTAATTTTTCAATAATATCAATAAATTTTATAAATCTAAATTTTCAATATATATATATATATATGTGTGTGTGTGTGTGTGGATCCGAATCAAGATACCCGCCCCCGGAGCCCCGCAAAAGCCCTGTCCCACTGCACCATTGGATCGGGGCCCGCACGATGCCCCGCGATCCAACGGCCCAGGGGCGCGGGGCTTCGGCGGGGCTCCTGATCCACTCTAATGTCAAGGAGAGGGAGGCCCGCGGACCATATATATATATATATATATATATATATATATATATATAACATCTTAATTTACAAATAATTAAACTATTTTCAACAATATTATAAAAAAATATTTTACGTGAAAGGCACGTGCATTTACTAGTGTAATATAAGGAGAAGCATAGAATTATTCTAACAAGGCAATATACCATAACTCAAATAAATTTGTAATATCTTCAATAGATAAAATTAGAGAGTACATAAGTTTATATAGCGAATCAAACTTTTGCCATAAAAACTATTAGTCCTAATTAACAAGTTACCAAAATAAAACTAATCCTAAATACAAAATATTAACCAAATCCTAATAACTAACTAATCCTGAAAATTTCATAATTAAATACCATGTGCATATCCGTAAGTAATTAAAACAGATAAACCCAAAAATAAATCCAAAATCCAAAATAATTAAATACCATGTTGGTAAAAAATTTCGTTTACTTTTCGAGGTACCGATAATATGTAACCCAAATCTCAAAACATATCCTATGGCTAAAATGTTTTGAGATTTATGTTACATATTATAGGTACCTCGAAAAGTGAATATATATATATATATATATATATATATATATATATATATATATATATATATATGACAAAAATGGAGAGGAGAATAAGAAGAATAATGAAGGAGAAGAGAGGTGGATTCGGTTGAGTGTGAGGGAGGGGAGGAGAGAGTGTGGTGTGAAATTTTAGGTTTCCTTGGGATTAGGGCCGGCCACATGGGGAGGGTGTGTGTGTATTAATATAGAGGGAATGAGTGGTTGTGATAGGGGAGAATTTGAATCAAGGGCTAGTATTCTACATGAGGGAATAGTACAATGCAAGGGGAGAGAGAGTGTGTGAGGTGACCGGTCACATGAGGAGGGTGTCTCTTCATTTGATTTACACCAATAGGAGTGTGACACCTAGCAACCTCTTTGCATTTGAGTCCCTTAACATTTGGGTGTTTACAAATAAAGGAAAAAGAGTGAGGATTTGATGTGAAAAATTGGTGTTTGGTGTTTTGTAGGATGGGGAGGGTGTTGGGTGTTTTGTATGAGCCTCATGAATGGGTGTGAGGGTTAAGTTGGCGTTAGGTTAAGTTGGTTTCCCCAATTTAATTAAATATCGTGTCATAGGTGCTCTTAAATAAAATTGGAGTACATGTGGTCTCAATTGGGAGTGACACAAATGTCATGGACGGTGTAGGCTTGGTGTCAGTCTTGGGCCCTTTAATTGGTTAGGCGAAACGGGTTGAGTTTGTGTCCCCAAATCGATGGCAACGACATAGGTACTAGGCATAGGATTAAAGAATTGATTTTTGTGACTGGAAGGTCGTGCAATTAAAATAGAGCACAAGAGAGTATGTTTGTGAGTGACAGAAATGTCCAGTGCCTAGGTTGGCTTGTCAGGTCAAGAGTGCAAAGATTTGTTGGAAAGTAAAGGCTATTGTTGTGTTCCAATTATTGTAGCAACGGTAATGTGCACAAAGAGTTTAAAATTATAAAACCAGTCTACAAAACCCTAATTTCTAATCCTTAATCAACCTGAAGCTGAACCAAAATTCTCACCATACCAAATCTACCTAATTTTTTTGAGGGGATTTACATCATTCCCAACTTAGAAGAATTTCGTCCCCGAAATTAAAAGTAAAGCACGAATAAGAGTTGCGAGAATTAAGTAGTTAACAGGTAATTGAAATGCCGTACGTAAATTTATACCTCAGTCCTCAAATAAATGAGGGGAACGCTGTCGAACAGAATCCTCGCGCTCCCAGGTAGACTCGTCCGGCGAATGATGCCTACATGCAACCATGATCAGTCGAATAGTCTGTTTCCTCAAAACCTTCTCACTGCGATCGAGTATCCCTACTGGCTGCTCCACATATGATAAATTGGGCCCGACTATTATCTCTGAATGATCGAGCACGTGGCTAGGGTCTGCTACGTATCTCCTCAATTGTGATACGTGAAATACGTCATGCACGCCTTCTAATGACGGAGGCAATGCAAGACGACAAGCCACTTCGCCAACACGCTTCAAGATGTCAAAATGTCCGATGTACCTCGGATTCAGCTTGCCTCTGCTCCCAAATCTGATGGTACCGTGAGTAGGCGATATCTTCAAAAACACATGATCCCCTTCCTTGAATTCCAATGGTCTACTGTGCCCAATGCTTCTGCCTGTGCTGTGCGTAGGTGGCCCTGAATCTGCTTCACTTTCTCTACTGTCCGTGTCACCAACTCTGGACCAAGTATCTGACGCTCTCCTACGTCACTCCAACATACCGGTGACCTACACTTCCTGCCGTACAGTGCCTCATAAGGTGCCATATGTATGCTTGCTTGTTAGCTGTTGTTGTAGGTTCCACCAAGTGTAGATGGTCCTCCCAAGATCCTCCAAAGTCGATCATGCACGCTCTCAACATATCCTCTAGTATCCGAATCGTGCGCTTTGACTGACCATCAGTTTGTGGATGATATGCAGTGCTGAACTTGAGGCGAGTTTCTAGACTCTCCTGCATACTCCGCCAGAAATGTGACGTGAATCTGGAATCACGATCCGATACAATGCTGACAGGCACTCCATGTAGTCGTACTATCTGTCTCATGTACATGTCAGCCAATATCTCCGTGGACTGCCCAACTCTGAAGGGCAAGAAATGCGTCGACTTGGTGAGTCGGTAGTCTACGACAACCCAGACTGCATCCTTCCCGCTAGGGGTCATCGGAAATCCCGTGACGAAGACCATGGTAATGTGTTCCCATTTCCACTCAGGAATGGGAAGCGGCTGCAATAGTCCTGCAGTCCTCTGATGTTCGGCTTTGACTTGCTGACAGACCAAACATCTCGCCACGAATCTCGCAATCTTTCTCTTCATCCCATGCCACCAATAGTGTTGTCTCAAATCTCGGTACATCTTCGTACCCTCGGGATGAATAGAATAAATTGAACTATGGGCCTCGGTCATCAACTCCTGGCGTAGCTCGCTACTCGGAACATAGAGGCGATCTCCACACCTCAACGTTCCGTCTTCGTGAATCCGGAGTCCCGTCTGCATGCCGGCCTCTGTCCTCTCGTAGTCGCCGGAATCTCGTATCGGTAGGCAAGGCTGTCTTGATCCTCTCAACCAATGTAGACTGAACTTCTAGACTGGCCATCTGTCCATCCCTTCCTGGCAATACAACATCTATCCAGAGCTCCTGAAGATCCTCTAACAAATGTCGTTGAGTCGTCAAAAAGTATGCCATGGGCTTCCTGCTTAAGGTATCTGCTACAACATGTCTTGCCAGGGTGGTACTGCACCTCAATATCATAGTCTGTCATCAACTCTAGCCAACGCCTCTTGTCTCATGTTGAGCTCCTTCTAAGTGTAGACATACTTCAGACTTTTGTGATCTGTGTAAATCTCAATCTGCTCTCCGTACAGGTAGTGCCGCCATAGCTTTAGTGCAAATATCACCGCAACTAGCTCTAGATCATGCGTCGGGTAATTCTTCTCATGAACCCTCAGCTGTCTCGATGCGTAAGCTATCACCTTGCCGTGCTGCATCAGTACACATCCTAGTCCGCTCCCAGACGCATCGCTATACACCACAAATCCTCTAGATCCAGAAGGAAGTGTTAAGATTGGTGGTATCATCAGACGTTTTTTCAGCTCATCGAAAGCCGTCTGACACTCCTCAGTCCAGATAAACTCCTCGCCTTTACGCGTCAATCGCGTCATAGGCGCAGCGATCCTCGAGAAGTTTTCCATCCGGTAAGTCCGAGAAAACTCCTAACCTCCGTAACTGATGTAGGGGCACGCCACGTCTCCATTGCGGCCATATTCTCCGGGTCAACTAATAGTCCATCTCCAGTGATTATGTGACCAAGAAATGGTACCCAATCCAAGCAGAACTCGCACTTGCTGAGCTTAGCATACAGCATCTCCTGCCTCAGCGTCTCCAACACGATCCTGAGATGCTCCTCGTGCTCCTCTTGGCTCTTGGAATATACCAAGATGTCGTCGATAAATACCACCACGAACTTATCCAAGTACTTGTGGAAAACCTTGTTCATCAGGCTCATAAATACAGCTGGCGCATTGGTTAAACCAAACGACATGACTAGAAACTCATAGTGCTCGTACTTCGTCCGAAAAGCTGTCTTCGGAATGTCCTCCTTTCTCACCTTGATCTGATGATAGCTGGATCTGAGATAGATCTTCGAGAATACACATGCACCACTCAGCTGATCAAATAAATCGTCGATGCGCGACAGAGGGTACTTGTTCTTTATCGTTACAGCATTTAGCGCCCATTTAGCGCCCTGTAATCGATACACAAACGTACCGTCCCGTCCTTCTTCGGCACAAATAAGATGGGCGCTCCCTATGAAGAAACACTAGCCCGAATGAAACCCTTGTCTAAGAGATCATCTACCTGGACCTTCAACTCAACCAACTCTTTCGGTGCTAGTCTGTAGACGGGGGAAGTAACTGGCTCGGCTCCGGGAGTCAACTCTATAGTAAACTCCATCTTTCTGTCAGGTGGCAGGCCTGGAAGATACTTGGAAAACACATCCTTAAATTCTGATATAATGCAGGGGTACACCGGTTCACCTTCTGCAATGTGTGTCGCTAAGGTAGGTTGGACACCATACTCTCGGGCACTCCGAAGAAACTCAAACTCAGGGTGATATGTTGGTCGAAATATAACGCATCCACGTCGGCAATCTAGCGTCGCATGGTATTGGCTCAACCAATCCATGCTTAGGACAATGTCATAGTCTAGACTTAACCTCATAATAAATTCTCCCGTTCTATTTACAAACACTGATCCTCCTCATTTTTTTGTGTTTTCTCTTAATGTATAAATACTCTTCTCCTCAAATTTTTTTCTCGAGTTTTGTTCTCATTCATGTTCCATTTCATACCTCAGTTTCAATGGTATCGTTTCTTTATCCATAATCAAATTTTTGTTTAGTTCTCTAATCTGATATTTTCAAATTGTTCTATCGATATATTCATCGTTCCTTTGTCATAAACATAATTCTTTCGGTATTTATTTCTTTATATCCTCCGGGTGTAATCTTCTAATTAAACTGTCACAACCAGTGTTATCCTTGTAATAGTTCATACCTACTATTGGGCTCAAATTTTCCAAGATATATAATGTAATCCACTATTCCATTAAGTAAATTCTCCGCATATCGTATCAAATCACAGCTTATTCTCCCTAAAATTGTATTCCTCAATTTTCTTCTTTCTGTTATTTATTACTCCGAGTCACCATAGTGTAATTATAATAATGGTATCACCCAAGCACATGCTAGAAAATTTGGTATCAGATAATCATCTTCCAGGTGAGCCTAAAATTTCATCTTCTCAAGTTCATAATATCGTTCCTGGTATCGCTATCATAGGCTACAACTAATTCCTAGCATCTAGCTATGCATTTTCATAAATCATTCTAGTGGGTTAGGATCAACAATCTTTCTAGCTTCCAGTACTTCCCAAATCACTGCTATCTTAAGTAAGGGTAGGGTTTTATCAGTTCTAGGAACATACTACTAGGTCCAATTCTCTTGCTAACAATCTACACTAGTTCTAGAATCTAAAAAGAACCTATCAACCTACCATACTAAGGATAACAATCTTCTCATAAAATATTACATTAATCATGCCTTCTTTCATTTGGACTACGATCTTCTTCTGGAGGGAACCACCAAGCACAATCATTCGTCTCTCCGAAATAAAAGGAGATGAGAAACAATGATAACGATATTGATGATAAAGGAACAAATACAATTTTGAAGTCCAAGGACGATAATCAAAATACAAAGGGAGTTAAAATCGGTTATGGATTGAGATCTTATTTAACAATAATCCTAAATTGCAGGTTCGTTTGGTACAGTAACGTAACCGAAACGATATGCTCTGACCTGCATGGGCCACCACAAAAACCGTGTCACGGTCCAGTCCCAGTATACACGGGACTAGGCCACGTAGCAATGGCCAGCTACGTACCAAGGGGACTCCAGTCCGACTCCAATACGTATAAGCTGTAAATGAGGGTCACTATCTAGATAACACGGTATACATGTCTGTCTCAATCCCCAAGGATATGTAATAAAGAAGGGACAACATGTATCATGGTGTGCACCCCACACTACACTCGTCTGAATAGACTCGAAGAAAATAATTTGTCTACAAATACTGGGCTATACTAGCAGAAAATAAGCAAAAGATTATAATAGCAGAACAATGAAGAAGTGATACAAATATCGAGTAACAATACCTGCATACCGGTATATACTCATTAGTAGCTCCAGCCTCCCGTCAGCAATCGACCCTACAATTTGGCAGGGAACGAGGTCCTCAGAGGGACGTAACAAGGTACAAAAACAGCATGCCATAGTAAAACAAAAAGAAAATATGTGATACGTCGGTGTAATCTAGAATAACCATCTAAGTGAGACACAACTTGAAGACAACGTTCAACACGTGGGCTTTCCAAATATAAATCCGTAGCTCCGAGGCACAGAGACACGGTATGTACCGTAGCTTCGAGCACAGAGTCACACAGTAAATACTACGACTCCGGATACATGATCTCTACGTAAATAATGATATATATATATATATATATATATATATATATAGTGCATGCGAAGTAGCCCAAGCGTCTAGTAACTGTCTTTCCCTACCAATGCGGTCAACGAGACACATCCGCAGCTCGCTGAGCCTGAACCTCTATCTAGCAGTCTCGTCATACTGAAGTATCTAGCACCAATCACGATCCTATAGTCATCACAGGTTTCGGTCATGCTGACACTATCAGGATACAAGAAGTCTGGCACGATGACAATATCTGATTGTGTCCTAGGGTTCTGATGTAACCAAGTAGGTACATAAGGATATCGAGAAACATCTAATAATCGATATTTGACGTTACCGACGAACGTCTGCACCCGGATATGACCCGGGTGCTAAGTAACGATTCCGATCCAAAGTGCATACAATGTAAAAATGGAATAAACAGTAAAACTGGAACTGAGTTACAGAATGGCAAGGTACACTTGCCTGGATCCGGATGCTGAAGGCGGGGCTCCGGTACAACGTCCAAGTCTGAGGATCCCAAAGTACCTAGAGATGATATATAAATTAATTATTAATCTAGTTCGAAACTATCTTAAAGAAGAGATGACATCATGGACTAACATAGATTTCTGTCTTAGTTACCGAACTCACGACTAAGGTACTAACTAGAGAGTTGATCAAAGTTGACTAGGAAAACGTTATGATAATTACGAATCATCAAATAGCATAACGTCCTCAAATAATATCTTCAAACCATAATACTCATCAAGAGTGATTTCAGTCATCTATAAGTAATGCTCATCCTCGACCCATGCCATCCCTGTAATCATAGTCATAAGTGTATAAACCCAAATTAGTTGTCACACCTAAATACGTATAATGTTCACATATAATATCCTCAATCATAACATCAAAGCTATCGAACCGAAATTCATTGGAACATCCTCGTCATTCATGCATTTCTCATAAATATATAACCCCAAACTAATGCTATTAAACTAAACATAGGTATTACTCAGGGAATCCTAAATCCTAACTAGGGTTTCTTTTAACACATAAGAATAATTACAAAACAAAGACGAATGAGAGGAAGTTACCAAGGGTGGCTGCGGGTGGTGGTAGCGGTGGTGCTGCGGCTTCCGTCAGGGGCGGTGTTGACCGCGGGGGTGGTGCTCGTATCGACCGTGGTGGTGGGGGTGGTGCTCGTCGGTGTTGGTAGCAGTGCTCGGTGGTGGTGATACTGTGGTGATGAGGGTGGTCGAGGGGGTGGTGGTGCTCCGGCTGTGGTGAGGATGACAGAGCTCGGTGGTGGGGATGGTGGTGGTGAAGTGGTGGTGGTGTGGTCGTGGTGGTGTTGGCCGATGATGTCGGTGGGGGTGGTGGCGACAACGCTCGGTAGTGATGATGGTGGTGTGGTAGTGGTGGTGTTGAGGTCGTGGTGGTAGTGGTGGTGTTGGCAGCAGCCGATGGTGGTGGTGGTGTGGTCGGGGTAGTGAAGTCGTGAGGTGGTGGCAATGGTGGTGAGGTCGTTGTGGTGGTGGTCCGGTGGGGGTGATGTGCTCATGGTGGAGGTGGTGGTAGCAGCGGTGGTGGAGGTGGTGATATAGGTGGCTGTTGGCAGTACTCGTGGTGGAGGTGGTGGTGTAGGTGGCTGTTGGTATCGTGAGGTGGTGGTGAAGTCGTGGTGACGGTGGCAGCGGTGCTGTTGGCAGGAGGGGGTGGTGGTGCTCTGGTGGAGGTGGTGGTGTAGGTAGCTGCGGGTGATGAGAAGAAAAAGATGAAGAAAAAAAATGGAGAAGAAGAAAAAGAAGAATGGAGAGGAGAATAAGAAGAATAATGAAGGAGAAGAGAGGTGGATTCGGCTGAGTGTGAGGGAGGGGAGGAGAGAGTGTGGTGTGAAATTTTAGGTTTTCTTGGGATTAGGGCCGGCCACATGGTGAGGGTGTGTGTGTGTTAATATAGAGGGAATGTGTGGTTGTGATAGGGGAAAATTTGAATCAAAGGCTAGTATTCTACACGAGGGAATAGTACAATGCAAGGGGAGAGTGTGTGTGAGGTGACCGGTCACATGAGGAGGGTGTCTCTTCATTTGATTTACACCAATATGAGTGTGACACCTAGCAACCTCTTTGCATTTGAGTCCCTTAACATTTGGGTGTTTACAAATGAAGGAAAAAGAGTGAGAATTTGATGTAGAAAATTGGTGTTTGGTGTTTTGTAGGATGCGGAGGGTGTTGGGTTTTGTATGAGCCTCATGAATAGGTGTGAGGGTTAAGTTGGCGTTAGGTTAAGTTGGTTTCCCCAATTTAATTAAATATTGTGTCATAGGTGCTCTTAAATAAAATAGGAGTACATGTGGTCTCAATTGGGAGTGACACAAATGTCATAGACGGTGTAGGCTTGGTGTCAGTCTTGGGCCCTTTAATTGGTTAGGCGAAACGGGTTGAGTTTGTGTCCCCAAATCGATGGCAACGACATAGGTACTAGGCATAGGATTAAAGAATTGATTTTTGTGACTGGAAGGTTGTGCAATTAAAATAGAGCACAAGGGAGTATGTTTGTGAGTGACAGAAATGTCCAGTGCCTAGGTTGGCTTGTCAGGTCAAAAGTGCAAAGATTTGTTGGAAAGTAAATGCTATTGTTGTGCTCCAATTATTGTAGCAACGGTAAGGTGCACCAAGAGTTTAAAATTAAAGAACCAGTCTACAAAACCCTAATTTCTAATCCTTTATCAACCTGAAGCTAAACCAAAATTCTCATCATACCAAATCTACCTAAATTTTTTGAGAGGATTTACAACATATAAACAAGACAAATGCATATTAAATTTTACAAGTTGTCCTCTACACTTTGACTTGACCTCCTACATGTTAATCTGCTAACTTTTAAATCATGAAGAATGTAAATTAATGTGAATTAATAAAAAGAATCATGACAAAAAAATAATCTCCAATAGATGGTAAGAAACAAGTCAACAAAAAAATACAGCATTAAATGATCTTCCCCATAAAAATTGATAATTATTGCTTCTATCCATATTACAAAAAAACTCTTTCAATAAGAATCATTAGATCATAAATCAATGGTTGAAACCATTGCTTGTATGGTTACAAATTTCTTGTTTCTTGTACTATAAAAGGAACCATATATATATATATATATATATATATATATATATATATATATATATATATATTTATTGTTGTCTTCCGTGGTGATATAATGTTGCCTTCTGCCTCAGGTGATATAAAGGTTGTAGCGCCTTTGACACCACTAAAAAACACTAGCTTGCCTTGTATTTATTTGTCTTTTTATTTCTACTTATGACAAACTCTCGATAAATTATGCTAATTGCTTCCATTCTGCTCCGATTCTAAATGGCTTATTTTTTAACCATTGATTTGTGATCCAATGGTTGAAAGCTCTTTTAATAAGAACCATTAGATCATAAATCAATGGTTGAAACTATTGCTTGTATGGATACAATTTTTTTGTTGCTTGTACTATAGAATGACCCATATCCAAATATATATATATATATATATATATATATATTTGGAAGAAGGTAATTGTATTAATTAAATCGAAAATTAAAAATACGAGAGGCAGCTCAAGGGTGCGTCTTCTCTCATTATACTGACATTATGCTCAATATTATGAATAATCCCAATGGTGGAAATCACCGACCCCTCAAAGATACGATTGTTACGCTCCTTCCAGACATACCAGACCACTACAGCAAATCTGATCCAGATCTCGTTGTACCAAGCCAAGCCCCCCTCCGCTTCTCTTCCGATGTCTTCGACGATTGCTCTCCAGTCATGGATCCCCCTACTGGATAAACCCAACCTATCATGTTGGGTTAGCCAAATATCCCTTACCACCGAACATTGGACTGCAACTGGAGGCCCAGAGATGTATACTGTGCCGTCAGGGGGATGAATCCATGACACCTATTCTTCAGGTCTTGTTGTACCAAGCCAAGCCCCTCCGCTTCTCTCTTCTGATGTCCTCGACGATTGTTCTCCAGTCATGGATCCTCCTACTGGATAAACCTAACCTATCATGTTGGGCTAGCTAAATATCCCTTACCACCAAACATTGGAAGAATATGTGTCATGTATTCATCCTCCTGCCGACACAGTATACATCCCTCGGCCTCCAGCCGCAGTCCAAATTTCTGCAACCTATCAAGTAAGTAATCTTCCTAGGCTCAATTTGTAAAGACACAACTGCATTTTTACGAGCAACACCTTTGGCCCACACCACATCCACCAACTCCATCTCCGGGTGTGCGACTCTGACAGCATTAGCTACGGCTCTATGTACGAACCACTCTACCCCAGTATTATCCCAAATTCATGCATCAGTCTGAAGTGATGTGTCCACTCTCATCGTCCGAATGAGCTCTCTGAATTGCCGCGTGCCGCCATGTAACTCCGGACGCCAGACTCCATTCCTCATAATGACACTTACCTGTTCCATCCTTCCATTCCCTCGACACGCCATTGACCCTCCTCGTTCTACCAAACTTTGGTGTGCAATCCATGGATCAAACCATAGGTCTGTGGTCTCTCCATCTTTGAAGACCTTCGAGATCAACCGCTTCAATTGAGAACGGTATGAAGTAATACTTTTGAAAACAATGGAGTCATTATTGTTTGAAGATCTACTCCAAAAATTCTGTCCCCCCAAGTATCTGTTCTCCATCCAAGCTGTCCCATAGTGAGTCTCTTGAAAGAAACTTCCAAGTTAGCTTCAGTCCAACAACATCACATAGTAGTCGTAAAGGTTGCAGACCTACTCCTTTATGCAGTCGGCAGAGAGTGCCCCACCCTATAACCTGAATTTCTCTCTCAAAACAAAGTTGGCACAAATTTTTTCGATCATATTAATCGTAGAGATCGGAAGTAGTATAACCTGTAACTAAAAGCGGACAATCGCCGTGATGACTGCACGAACCAGCTCAATCCGTCCTCCAAAAGATAGATTTTGGGCATGCCACCCCTCTACTCGTCTCTGTGTATACTCAACTAGACTCTGACAGTCCATATCTCTGGCGTAATTGACTGATAGCTGGATCTCCAAGTATCTGACCGGAAGCTCACCCCGCTCTATACCCAGTAGTGATGCAAGTTCCTCCTTATTATGACAATGCTTATTAAAGTAAGCCTTGCTCTTGTCCCGATTCATGTGTAGTTCCGAGTATACATCGAACATCTCCATGATAGAGGCCAACTGAGTCAAACCCTCCTTGGTGGTTTCTAGAAAATCAGTAGATCATCTGCATAGATCAAATGCGACACATGTGACGTAACCATCTTGTGAAGCGGAATAATCTGCTTCCTGAGCACCGTAGCCTACATGAGACACGAGAAATATTTCATGACCAGAGTAAACAAATAAGGCGACAAAGAATTACCCTGTCTCAGCCCCCTGTTGCTTCCAATGAATCCATGCGACTGTCTCCGGATGAGCACATAGAAGGTCGGGGTTGTGATACACTTCCTAACCCTGACCACCCACCTGCTGTCAAAGCCCATAGCAAGCATGATCTGACAAACAAACTCCCGGTTCACGGTGTCATATACCTTTCGAAGATTCAGTTTGATGCAAGCCTTGTGCCCTCCTGGGTTATTAAAATCATGTAACATCTCATGAGCTAAAAGGTGGTTGTCAGCAATATTCCTCCCTTTGATGAACGTTGCTTGGTACGGAGAAATCAACTCCCGCATAATGCCCTCCATCTGCCGACACATCATATATATATATCAAGGTAGTCAAAGGCGCAAGGCGCACTCGAGGCGCAAAGGGTCCAAATCGTCCGAGGCGCAAGGCGCACTTAAGGCGCGTGCCCGAGCGACGCGAGGCACAAAAATTATATATATATATATATATATATATATATATATATATATATTCACATCGGATTTTTATATTGATAAATATGTGTGCTTCAAATTCTCCCATGTCTAGGTTGCAATTACTTTGAATTGAGTGAGTGAGAGAGAAAACAGTAAAATAAAAGTACATCAGTTCAAAAAACAGTCTAAAAATAGTACAACAGTTAAAAAAATAGTCTAAACATGTTATTTTTTTCACAAGATTTTCAAGGCGCGCCTTAGCTATTCCAAGGCGTTCGGAAAAGGCGCACCTAGGCGCGCCTTAAGAATTGCGTCCTGCCTGAAGTGCTCTGAGGCGCTGCCCCTGCGTCTAGGAGCAAGGCGCGCCTGAGGCGCGCCTTTGACTACACTGATATATATATATATATATATATATATATATATATATATATATATATATAAACGGGATATGAGCCATGGTGTTCATATTCCTACATGAGCCATGTACATGTGGACCAATAGAGTGTACTAATGCACATTGGTGCACATGGAATGGAGTCTATTCCTATTGGTTCACATATGTATGGCTCATGTAGGAATATGCGCATCATGGCTCATATCCCGTTTATATATATATATATATATATATATATATATATATATATATATATAATGGTGTCTTCCACGGTGATATAATGACGCCTTCTGCGTCCGGTGATATTAGGGCTGTAGCGCCTTTGACACCAGTAAAAAAAAATCACTACCCTGCCTTGTATTTATTTGTCTTTTTTATTTCTACTGATGACAAACTCCAGATAAATTATTATGCTGATTGCTTCCATTCTTCTCCGATTCTAAATGACTTATTTTTCAAGAAGTCTGTAACATGGTTGTGTTTATGATAACAGTGTTTATGATAACAGTGCTGGATGCGATATGAACAACATCCCTGCAGCTAATGCTTTGATTGTCTCAACAATTGCCAGATATTCCTCTATTGATGAATCTCCCAGAAGACTGCAGTAGATAGAAGTGCACAAATCGAGGGACTGAAGGAACATCCCACCATACAGCAAAAAGCTCTAAGCATTTCTACTTCCCTTCCAGCCTCTCCTGATGCTGAATGACTTTTTTTGGTAACAGTCTGTCATAGATGGAACTGCCCAAATTGAGGAAGGAACTATACTCTCCATGGAGCAAACAGGCCCAGGCGAGTTTTTCGAGCATTGCTGGAATTATTTTCCTTTCAGCTAAAAAATGGTTTTGCATTGGAGGCACCTTCTTTTTCTGCTCTCCTATGATGCTATGTGTCTTCTTCTGCAATAAACCATGTTAACTTGCACAGTGCTGAATATGATGATATGGATGACTTGCCTGTAGCTGTAGCTTATACGTGGATTTGCTTCCACATTCTATTACACGTCTGCTAAAAGTCTGCAGCATAAACTCTTCATATCTGAGGGACTAACCAACATGCAGCAAACAGCACCAGCTGAGTTGGTCTAACATTGTTGCAATTATTTCCCTTCAGCTAACAATTTGTTTGCTTCTTCATCCCTCAACACTGGTCACAGTACATGATCAAACAACGCTCATATGGTTGCCTTGGGGGAATATCATTTCACGAGTGCACTTTTGTTGAATTAAGTTATGCTTCACTAAAAGGTGGAACAAAATTCAATCTTAATGCCAATTTCTGTCAAAAGAGAAGGATATTTGTTTTGTAGACTTGGTATAACATAGAAAATGACCATATTGGATGTTCCTCCAGGTTGATTCAGATACTGTCAAAAGTGCTGACAGACTTCAAGAATGTTATCTCGTGTGTCTAAATAAATAAGGGAGATGAGATTTATCAATGTTAAATCGATTGCAGCGGTATATTATAATTGTACAAAACCTATTTCTTAATTTCAATTTCAAAATTTAATAACGCACATCAGTGATATCACATATTTGAGCTATAGAGCACTCGATATTGAGCCAATTTCATTCTGTATCCTTAGAGTGGCGTACCAAGACTATCTAAAAAAAAAAAAAACTTGAACAGCAACTATGTGAGTCACTCGAGAGAATAGAATTATAGAATCAGTTATAGAACACGGTCAAGAATCTAGGATTCCAGATTTTACCTGCAATATAAGATTAGATTCCAGATTTTACCTGCAATATAAGATTATACAGCTGCTTAGCCTGCTTATATCTTAGAAAGCATGAATTAACTGATGTAAAGTTGCTCTCTAATATATATATATATATATATACACACACACACACACACACACACACACACACACACACACACACACGAGATTTAGAAAAAAAATATAACGATAAGAGGGAGGGCATCAATTCATCCTCGGATAGTATCTGATTGATGGGAAGATTTCTGAGTTATCCATCATTTATTCTATGTTAAAAGTATACATCTGATTTGTGTATGGGTTTGTATGTTTGTTTGAGATAGCAAATATGTAAATAGTCTGTTAGGAAATGGAAATAGTATGGTGTTATGGCAGGAGTACAATGAGAACGTGGCAAAGTAGTTGTAGATTATGCAGCATTTCTTCTTGTTGATTTATGTCATAATTGTTTTTCCATGGAATCATAAATAATTGCTCACTTAAAATCTTTATATCGAATGATATTGCATATATCAACAAAATCCGTATGTTCAATCTGATATTATTATTATTATTATTATTATTATTATTTTATTTTATTTTGTGTGTGGAAGAAAGAGTTGGAAGAAAAATCATTTTTTTTTGTGAATAAATATTTGTTTTTAAAAAGAGAACCAAGCCGAGGCCCACATTCCAACCCGAAAATTTGCATCCGGTCGCACCACCAGTTATTTTTTTCCACTACATGGGATCTTAACAACTTGAGCTAAATGTGTCCATTGGATCTGTCGAAGATGACAGTACATATTAGATCTGTCAAAGATGGTGGTACATATACATAATCCTTCTCATACGGGTGATTGTTTACAGAATAATTATGTGACTTCTAAAAAAACATACATAATTTTTCTTAAAATAAAATTAAATCTCTCCTAAAAGATAGATTATTTTTTAGATTTATTTTAAAGATAGATTATTTTCAAAAGATAGAATATTTTTTAATATTAACATTAAAATTAACGGATAAATGAATATTAATATTCAAATTAAAATTAACACTAATATTAACATTAATATTGATATTAATATTAATATTAATATTTAATATTTTTAAATATAGATTTATTTTTAAAGATAGATTATTTTTTAGATTTGTTTTGAAAATGTTATTTTTAAGTTTTATTTTTAAGGAGAGATTTTGAATTTTTTTTAAGAGAGAGAGAGGACTACATATATTTTTTAAAAGTCCCGTAATTATTCCGTAAACAATCATATATATATATATATATATATATATATATATATATGGGGTCGTACATTGTGCAGGAGATGCATCTTTTGATGACAACTTGCCATTAACTAATAGATCTTGTGCGCATATTTTGATCTATTGAGTAAAAATGTGGAAAGGAACAAATGTGCGCGTTCTTTTTATCTACAAAATTTTAAAAGTGCGCTCTTTTTTTCAAAAGACCATTTTCTTCTGGAATGTTTGTGGAGTTATTTTATGCGCATATTTTCTATGCTTCTACACCGAGCTGAGACTAAAATGTGAGAATATCTGCTTAAAAGATACAAGTGTAACATATGTTACAACCGTTGGATTTGGATTGTAAGATTAAGATTACAATTATATTTTTTCAGTAGATATTCTCACATTTTAGTCTTAGTCCGGTGTAGAAGCATAGAAAATATGCGTATAGAATAACCCCACAAACATTCCAGAAGAAAATGGTCTTCAGAAAAAAAACACACTTTTAAAAATTTGTAGATTAAAAGAATGCGCACATTAGTTCATTTCTCTCAATAAAAGCCCAAACATGCACATGATCAAAATATGCGCACAAGGTCTATTAGTTAATGGCAAAATGTCATCAAAAGATGTGTCTAACATTCCTGCACAATGTATGTAGACTAGGTACACTAGTCGAATCAGTCGTGTTAGAGTAATCATCGCTCTTTTGAATCTTTCTCAAAGGTGAAAACCATGTGGCTGTTTTTAATTGAAGTCGGCCTAATATTCATATTTTTCTCTCAGAGGAGAAGAATTGTGCGCATTTTACAAATTAAAAATTCAGTTCTTAAACCGTTGAGAATTCGAGGAAATCTTGTTCATTTAATGTTGAGATATCAATGAACGTAGAGAGACGGCTGTTTCCACGATCAAAATTTGCTTCATAGTGGCCACCACGTGTCAAGTAATTGTTTTATTCGAGCAGTAAGAATAACGCGGGCATCAATTATTCACTATTATGTACAGAAAAGGCAAAAACAGTGAATATTGCCTATTTTTTGCTCAAAATCACAACCTAATCGTTACAGTACTTAACAACTATAAATACTTTGGGATTAGCACCATTCCAAAGGATCGAAAGCATCGTGTCTTGTGCTCGAGCCTTCTTGCTGCTAGTTTTTATAAAGTCTTCAAATACAACATTCAAAATATAAGTTTTAAAATTTATCTCTTGTGGTCAAATAAATATAATGATGATCTTCTTAAATTCCTCAAAATTTAATGACAAATTAAATTATATCATAATCTTCATAAAATCAATAATTTAACAAAATTGTTAATTTTGCCATATTAAGTTCTCAACTCTTTATTTAAATTAATATTTATCCTCGAAATTTAAGGCACCTTGTCTCTCTCTCTCTGTCTAGTCATAATCTCTTCATTAATCTTCACTACGGTCAAACCCCAACAATCAAGGTCTAAGAAAATTCTACCTACAGTCATACAACATGCAATCTAGAGAAAACATGCATGGTTATGGTCTGTTTTGTCATGGTATTGCAGTCTCTGTTAGGGTGTACTACCAACTACATTTTAGCAAGAGAATCATTGATACAAACTACGGTACTAAAAAATCAATCAATCAATAAAATAGACGAAAAAGGAACAGAAGGAAAGAAAAGAACAGAACCTGCTAACACAATCATGGTTTAATGATGCATCCAAAGTTTAATACCTCTATCCCTTTAGGTGCCACCGTTTCTACTATTAGCACAACCACTGCTAGCTCTCTCATTAATACCCTTTATGCATATACATTTCTTTACTCTTGACACACCCAAGTAATCAACCATCAAATTGAATATCATGCTCCATTAATTTTTAATACAATTTTCTCGATACTTAATTGTTTACATGGATCACCCAATTATATAAATTCACGACTATCCAGGACTGACATGCTGACTCTGATACTAACTTCTGGAACCATCACTGATACTCTTTACTCCCCCTTCTATCTATAGTACCAATACTAACTATAATAACACCTATCATAAAATTATTGCTACAAGGTACTATGCTACGGGTTAACTCTAGATTGATGCCTACTGCTCACATGTCCAACCAAGAAATAATTATAGACTCACAAGCCATACTCAGTCAATACTGATACAAGACACAGACCTAATTGCAAGTCACCAATTATCACACTAACATGGAACCCTTATGGAAAGAAGCTCAAGAAGGAACTGGACTGAGGACTGAAGGTATTCTCTACTACAAGCAAGGAAAATGATGGAACAAGGTCCTAGAATAACATAAGTGGATAAGTATTGAGATGATACTTTTAGAACCAATTTAAGATACAATCTGATAATCATACACGTCTGTCCAAAATCATGACACTCAGAATCCTCGCCACGCCAGTAAGCATAGCTGCGATAAACGATAGGTTCCATAACTAGGGTGTGCAACTCTATAATCATGTCATCTAGAATCCTCGCCACGCCAACCGGTATGGCTGCGAGAAACTCTAAATTCATAACTAAGATATGTACATCCGAAGTCAGGTTCCTACGTTTCTGCCACGACAGCTAATGTGGCTGCGATAAACTCTAGGCTCCATAATCAAAGTAGATATTTTACCTTTCTCACTGTCTTCATCAACATATGTCATCAGATGATACCGTAAATTTTAGTCCGTAAAGTTTATCTCGATATGAATCAAACTCAACAACGACACCAAGAATTAAATTTAACAACTGATCAACAAGAATCAAATTCAATAACAATAAGTGAGGACGGACGGGAACAAGGAAAAAGATTTAAATTGGAAATTATAATAAGATTCTCAAGGGTCATCCCAGGAATCTCTCAAGAATTTTGTGATTGAGTATCCTCTCTCATCCTAGTATCCTATGTCCTATATCCTATCGCAGGCACGTAGTAGTACAACTAAGACGTCGCACTACCACGATATCGTACAACTTGTGAAGCTAGACCTGCATGGGCCCCCACTAAAAATGTGTCATGACCCGCACCCGTTGTAGGGGCACGAGCACGTGGGTACGTCCAGCCTACGCCGCAGCATCGACGGTAGAACGCTGTCTAGGTCACAATACTATCTAATCACTCACACACGAATATCCAACTCCATAAGGAGACACAGATATCACAATATAATCCGAAAATACTCAATCACATAACTAAAGCATGATGAGATGTCTAAGAGAATAAATGAAATACAAGACAAGTCTAAACAACAATAAATAGTCTAACCTGCAATCAATAACATCCAAATCTCCAAGTATGCAGGAAACAAGTCCTCTAAGTCTTAGTCTGAAAAAATATTTTCAGTCAGGATGGAGCGAAGTACAAGCACTAACAACAGTTTCATGTATATTGACAAAAACTATAATACAATGTAAAGAAATACAAGATGGATATAATACTGGCAATAAAAAATACTAGAAATAGAAATACTGGAGCATATGTCATCAATGGTGCAACTAGCAATGAACAGAATACATGTGCATGCTAGAACAATGAACTGAAATATAGTGAATGCTAGAACAGTAACTAGAGAACATAGAGAAATGCTAGATCAAGACTAGAGATACATGTATAGACTATCTAGCTAAGTGTGTGAAACATCAGCATATCATGTGATCGGCTTGGGACTGATCAGGCTTGCTATGTATGACTAGCTATGATTCATGTAAGGTCAAGCTAACCATCCAGATAGCTATGATGCAAGCAATAGTCAGGCTAATCATACATAACAGGCTATGAGGCATGTAATGGTCAGGCTGCACCGACGTGAGGTGTGGGTAAGCTATGATTCATATAGAGTTGGGTATGATCACATAATCTACTAATATTTTTCCGTTTCCCCAGCTAGCACGATGGATTCCAATCATGACTCCTCGTGACAGGTCTCGATGATGCCAACTCGTGTATACATAGTATCAGAATCATGTACGCTATACAACTAGAATTATAGAGATAATCAACATAATAAAAATTGTCAGAGAATGTACTCGCCTGGGGTCTTTAGCAGGTATGAATCAGTGTCCTATTTTCGAAGTCTTGTCTGAATAATCCAACAGTCCTATAAATATATCATATAATAGTAATACAGAATCAGTCGATACACTAACATACACACAATCATAAATACTCTGAACTCAGGGGCTACGCTAGGGATGACGCTTGTCATCTAACAGGGTCAAGTGTGCATCTAGCTGCACGGGTGTCACATCTGCAATTGCTGTGCAAAATCAGATAGTCACTCACTAACACAGGTCTCGCCAGTACGTCAGTGTACTTAAGGCAGTCAACTCCTAATTCTCAGGGTCACATGGTCAATGTAATACGAGATTTCCATAATTAACACTAGGGTCATATAGTATATACACACATTATAGTCATAACTAGTACTTAGCATTTAATTATCATAGAAAATATATATATATCTATACCAATTTACTTATTACACACATACGCATACGCACACTAGCTATTAGGTTCACCGACATGGGTCTGAAATCACATCCAACTAAACCTGTCACGAAGCAATACTAATCCCTAATAAAATTCACACATGCACAAACATAAAATCACGAAGAAAGAGGGGACATGTACGAACCTTGGCGGGCACGCACGGGGTTGACGATGACGATGATGACGACGATGACGATGAGGACGACGATGTTGATGATGAAGGTGATGATGATGGTGATGATGATGATGATGAAGGGGAGGAGATGGAAGAGGGTTGGCCGTGGCGGGGTTGCTCCGGCAAGGGTGAGAACAGAGGAGAACAGGAAAAATATGGAGATAAAGTCGTGCGAGATGAGTCAAGGCTGCTGTGCAGTCGGGTCCGACGGGTAAGGCATAGAAAAGTCGAGAAGGTGATGGGATTCAAGCGGCTGGGCTGCTCGTCGGGGAGGAGAGGTGAACGGTGGTGGTGGCTGTGAGCAGTGGTGGGAAGTGGGCAGCGGGGTGGAGGAGATCGGGAATGGGTCGGGGATGTTCGAGTCAGGGAAGAGGGAGGTTGAGGTAGTCGTCGAGGAAGAGAAAGGAGAGGTGGCGGGGTCGTGCTCGGCGGAAGAGGCCGGCGGGTCATGCTCCTCGTGGATGGCTAGGATCGGCTCGGCGTGATGGTGGCGGTGCACAGCGGGTTGCTCAGGCGACTACGGGTGAGGCGTGGTGGTCGAGGGGTCGTGACAACAGGGGGAAGCTACTGACAGGGCGGTCGTGCCCATGCGAAGAAGTCGAGCCGGGTTCAGGTGATCGGCGGGGTCGCTGTTGTCGTCTGGTCGAGAGGGGATGGCCGGAGAGGAGGAAGGGAAGAGGATTAGTTTTAGGTTTGGGTTAGGGTTGATGTTTGATGTAGGTGGTGATGGTAAACATAATGGAGGAGCTTTGCATGTAGAAGAGAAGAAGATGACTACCTAAGAATTAGGGCCGGTCAAGTACACCTTGGGATGGGGTTGGCATTGGAAAAAGGGTTAGGATTGAGGAATTATATATATAATGATGTGTGTGGTTAGGATGGTGTTACATTTGAATGAGTCGCCTAGATTCAATATGAAAGGGAGAGAGTACAACAAATGGAAGAGAGAGTTGAACGGTCAAAGGAGGAGAGGGTTGATTTCTTCATGTGCTTGACCAATAGGATGGTGACACATCATTGCATTTTTGCATAAAAGCCCTCAAAAATTGGAAAATTGCACAGAAAGTGGGTTTTTGGATTAAATGAGGGAAAACACCATATTTGGTGTGATGTAGTGGTTAAAAAGGATGTGCTGTATTTAGTATGAAGCTTGAGGGTGTAAATGAGGGTTTGGTTTGGTGTTGGATGTAGTTTTGGGTCAAGTTGGGTCTTTACACTAATTTAATTAAAATTAATGCAAATGGTGTTCTAAAATTAATTGGAAGTACATGGGATTAAATTAGGTGAGACACAAGTATCATGGACATAGAAGACTCAGAATAGAATATTGTCATAATTTGGGTTGCACAAAATGGGTCGAGATTGTGTCTCCAATTTTGATTGGAACGCACAAGGATGCAAAGTTAAATTTATTTGAATTAAAAATAAACGTCCGTGACGAATATTGTGCGACTAAAATAAAGCACAAAAAAGTATATTTATGATTTACACAAAGGTCAGAATAGAAGATGGGCACGTCTAGGACAATGGTGTAAAATTTATTGGAACACAAAAGGTAGGGTAGCACTCCAAATATCGAAGCAACGGTAAGGCACAAAAATTAAATAAAATTACGGTAATAAATTATAACCTCAATAATTAAATTCCGAAAATGCTAATTAAAATCCATAATCCTATAATTCGTTCAGAGGTTCATCTAGTGGGCTTCTAGGTCTAGTCTACTAACTCATACATTAAGAACATTATATATAATATATATATATAAATACAAATATTATGCAATTATTTAAAATAAATATATACAATACTTATAATAATTAAAAAGACAAAAATACCCCTATTTCAGAATGTGGTAGTGACAATTGTGGACACGTAACTAGTATCCCAATCCCAATCTAAGTCTAATTAGACTAATTTAATCTCATGACATACACTTGATGTGTCAATTTCGTAATTTTCCTAAAATGGACATAAAAACCTATGTAGAAGTCACAATTCTCAATAATTAGGCCTAGATCTTCATCCTATAGGGAGCCCTATGCAATTAGGGTGTTCCTAAAGGTCCAATGCATAATTTAGGAGCTAGAATAAAGGTAAATTCAGATCTATACCTATTGGAAGATGGATTATCAATGAAATATACAATTGGACACGATCCGGACACCATCTTCTCGCCACAAACTCCTCCTCCAAGTGCTTTTTGTAACTCCAAGCTCCAATGCTCTTTTAGTGATGAAAATGAGAGGGAATGTGAATGAATTGAAGGTGAATTGATGGGGAGCGAAGTGAATTGGGGATCTAGGAATTTGAGAATCTAGAAATGAGTGCATATGAAGAGGAGAGAGAGAGAGAGAGAGAGAGTGGCCTTTATGTGGCCGGCCCCCTTCTCACCTTCTCCAAGCAACTAGCAAATGCCTAATATGCCCCTACTTGTTAGTTATGGAGAGGATCAGGGAATGGCTAAATTGGAAAGCTTCTAATCTAATACAAATTAGTCTAATCCTCCTAATTAATTAGAGGGAATTGATCTAATAAGCCTAGTCCATGTTGGGCTCACAAGTTGTCAAGTCTAACTAATAGGCTAGCCCACTAACTAATAAATAAATATCATAACCACAAATATTAATTATTAGCACAATATAAATAAATATTAATATCTAAAAATAATTATATATAAATTGACTAAATTATCCTCATTTGGAAAAGTGAGGGTGACAATATGGTTGTGATACCCCCCCCCCCCGCAACTTCTATAGTTCGTCCCTATCGTTCATGGAGGAAACTTGAGCTTCAAGTGCACGAAAAGCCTCAGTGTCAATTAGTTGTGCAGCATCAGTTGGTTGTAGAACCGTATGTCGGTAACCCATTGGTTGCGGTGCGAATGTTTGATGTACCCCTTGCACGAGGTTTGTTGTAGAGTTTTGATTATCTTCCACCTTCGGGGATGGCAATACACAAGGTGTTGGCATGGCCATGGCATTTGCAACTAAGAGTTGGTGCACGGTCTATAGCATCGTATGCATATCCCGGATATCAACTTCAAGAGTATCGAGATATTGATCTGTATGGGCAACGTTACTGCCTTCCGGCCCATCACCAGTTGCATATACGCTAGCTGAATTCCCTATTATCAAAGGAAGGAGTAGTGAACTGGACTATGTACTCAGAGTAAACACCTTCCGCCTTGGATTCCTGAGATATGCTATCATCGGGTGGAATTGCGATACTATCTGCTTCGTCTTCCGGGTGAGATATGTTATCCTCAGGTAGAATTACGATACTATGTACTTTGTCTTCCGAGTGACTACTACCCCCGGTCTGCAAGGTTTCGTCTTCATGCAAAGACATGCTCCTAGAACGAGTATGTCGATATAACCCTTCAGCATAATCAACTTGCTGGTTAATTCGTGGCCTTCCTATACAATGAGAGGGAGATAGTGGAATGACTGCACCTCTTCAAGATATATTAGATGTAGTAGAGGAAGCATTTTGTCTTGGGTTTTGTCCACCCTGAGGAAACCTCCATGCCATGTAAACAGAGGCAACATGCAAATCCTCGTTATCTTGATCATCCCCTCGGCTTCTAAAACATAGTCAAGTTGACGCAGTAGGATACAGTTGGTCGAACACAGACCGTTTGGTTGATGATTCAATTGCTTTGGAATAACAACAGTTGATTACAATGTTACAGCAATGATGCTTATAAGGAAACACCACTTCCTGAGTAGAAGATTCTCTTTCTTTATGTTTTTGATTAAGTACATCACGCAAATCAAGAGAAGAAGAAAGCAAACTAGGCCCTTGAACTGTTCTACGTGCACATATCTCATCCATATGGGAGTTCAGTCTAGAAGCTTTTATTTTTGTACAGGAGGAACTTCCATGATGTATTCTATACAACTTCCTATCTACTGCATGCAGAAATTGCAATGGAGCTTGATCTGATGTGTTTTCTGTGCGCAAACAAGCAGAGTTATCTGTTTAAATTGGCCGGGCTTGAGCTGATGTCTTTTATGCACTCACCTTTGCACACTGAGACACAAACTTAGTGCCTCCATTGAATGGTAAGATGGAATTCGAGTGAGAAACATCTCCAACTCAAGGATCTGTTTGTAGAATTGGAACTTGAGCTCGCCCAGAGTCGTTGTAAGTGGCAGAATATGTGTGCAGGTTCTTCCTCCTATCAACGTTGAACATAATTGATGGGTTCCTCTTTGAAACATTCTGCACGCCTCGCTGAACAAGCAAAATTTGGTTGGGATGCTCATAAGAAACAACATTGTCATCATAAAGAGTTCCTCTGCCAAGACTATACCAATTCACATAACAACTATTGAGGATCTTAAATTTCGAGGACAAAATTTTTCTAAGGAGGGTAGACTTGTCACTACCACATTCTGAAATAGGAGTATTTTTGTCTTTTTAATTATTATAAGTATTGTGTATATTTATTTTAAATAATTGCATGATATGTGTATTTATATATATATATATATATTATATAGTGTTCTTAATGTATGAGTTAGTAGACTAGACCTAGAAGCCCACTAGATGAACCCCTGATCGAATTATAGGATTGTGGATTTTAATTAGCATTTTCGGGATTTAATTATTGAGGTTGTAATTTATTATCGTGATTTTATTTAATTGTTGTGCCTTACCGTTGCTTCGATATTTGGAGTGCTATCCTAACTTTTGTCTTCCAACAAATTTTATACCATTGTCCTAGACGTGCCCGTCTTCCATTCTGACCTTTGTGTAACTCATAAATATGCTCTTTTGTGCTTCATTTTAGTCGCACAATATTCGTCGCGAACATTTATTTTTAATTCTAAATTTCAACTTTGCATCCTTGTGCGTTCCAATCGAAATTGAAGACACAATCTTGACCCATTTTGTGCAACCCAAATTATGACAGTATTCTATTCTGAGTCTTCTATGTCCATGAAACTTGTGTTCTACCTAATTTTAATCCCATGTACTTTCAATTAATTTTAAAATACCATTTGCATTAATTTTAATTAAATTAGTGTAAAGACCCAACTTGACCCAAAACTACATCCAACACCAAACCAAACCCTCATTTACACCCTCAAGCTTCATACTAAATACCACACATTCTTTTTAACCACTACATCACACCAAACATGGTATTTTCCCTCATTTAATCCAAAAACCCACTTTTTGTACAATTTTTCAATTGTTGAGGGCTTTTATGCAAAAATACAATAATGCGTCACCATCCTATTGGTCAAGCACATGAAGAAATCAACCCTCTCCTCCTTTGACCGTTCAACTCTTTCTCCGCTTTGTTGTACTCTCTCCCTTTCATATTGAATCTAGGCCACTCATTCAAATGTAACACCATCCTCACCACACACACTATTATATATATAATTCCTCAATCCTAACACTTTTCCTAATGCCAACCCCATCCCAAAGTGTACTTGGCTGGCCCTAATCCCTAGGTAGTCATCTTCTTCTCTTCTGCATGAAAAGCTCCTCCATTATATTTACCATCACCACCTACATCAAACATCAACCCTAACCCAAACCTAAAACTAATCCTCTTCCATTCCTCCTCCCCGGCTCCGGCCATCCCCTCTCAACCAGACGACAACAGCGACCCCGTCGATCGCCTGAACCCGGCTCGACTTCTCCGCCTGGGCACGACCGCCCTGTCAGCAGCTTCCCCCCGCTGTCAAGACCCCTCGACCACCACGACTCACCAACAGTCGCCTGAGCAGCAAGTTGTGCACCGCCACCATCACGCCGAGCTGATCTCGGCCATCCACGAGGAGCATGACCCGTCGGCCTCTTCTGGCAAGCACGACCCCGCCACCTCTCCTTTCTCTTCCTCGACGACTACCTCAACCTCCCTCTTCCCTGACTCGAACATCCCCGACCCATTCCCGACCTCCTCCACCCCGCTGCCCACTTCCCACCACTGCTCACAGCCACCACCACCGTTCACCTCTCCTCCCCGACGAGCAGCCCAGCCGCTTGAATCCTATCACCTTCTCGACTTTTCTACGCCTTACCCGCCGGACCCGACTGCACAGCAGCCTTGACTCATCTCGCACGACTTTATCTCCATATTTTCCCTGTTCTCCTCTGTTCTCACCCTTGCCGGAGCAACCCCGCCACGGCCAACCCTCTTCCATCTCCTCCCCTTCATCATCATCATCATCATCATCATCATCATCACCATCATCATCACCTTCATCATCAACATCGTCGTCCTCATCGTCATCGTCGTCATCATCGTCATCGTCAACCCCGTGCGTGCCCGCCAAGGTTCGTACATGTCCCCTCTTTCTTCGTGATTTTATGTTTGTGCATGTGTGAATTTTATTAGGGATTAGTATTGCTTCGTGACAGGTTTATTTGGATGTGATTTTAGACCCATGTCGGTGAACCTAATAGCTAGTGTGCGTATGCGTATGTGTGTAATAAGTAAATTGGTATAGATATATATATATTTTCTATGATAATTAAATGCTAAGTACTAGTTATGACTATAATGTGTGTATATACTATATGACCCTAGCGTTAATTATGGAAATCTCGTATTACATTGACCATGTGACCCTGAGAATTGGGAGTTGACTGCCTTAAGTACACTGACGTACTGGCGAGACCTGTGTTAGTGAGTGACTATCTGATTTTGCACAGCAATTGCAGATGTGACACCCGTGCAGCTAGATGCACACTTGACCCTGTTAGATGACAAGCGTCACCCCTAGCGTAGCCCCTGAGTTCAGAGTATTTACGATTGTGTGTATGTTAGTGTATCGACTGATTCTGCATTACTATTATATGATATATTTATAGGACTGTTGGATTATTCAGACAAGACTTCGAAAATAGGATACTGATTCATACCTGCTAAAGACCCCAGGCGAGTACATTCTCTGACAGTTTTTATTATGTTGATTATCTCTATAATTCTAGTTGTATAGCGTACATGATTCTGATACTATGTATACACGAGTTGGCATCATCGAGACCTGTCAGTAGCTTCCCCCTGCTGTCACGACCCCTCGACCACCCACGAGTTGGCATCATCGATACTATGTCTACCCTAATTCCTAGGTAGTCATCTTCTTCTCTTCTACATGCAAAGCTCCTCCATTATGTTTACCATCACCACCTACATCAAACATCAACCCTAACCCAAACCTAAAACTAATCCTCTTCCCTTCCTCCTCTCCGGCCATCCCCTCTCGACCAGACGACAACAGCGACCCCGCCGATCACCTGAACCCGGCTCGACTTCTTCGCATGGGCACGACCGCCCTGTCAGTAGCTTCCCCCTGCTGTCACGACCCCTCGACCACCACGCCTCACCCGCAGTCGCCTGAGCAGCCCGCTGTGTACCGCCACCATCACGCCGAACCGATCCCGGCCATCCACGAGGAGCATGACCCGCCGGCCTCTTCCGCCGAGCACGACCCCGCCACCTCTCCTTTCTCTTCCTCGACGACTACCTCAACCTCCCTCTTCCCTGACTCGAACAGCCCCGACCCGTTCCCGACCTCCTCCACCCTGCTGCCGACTTTCCACCACTGTTCGCAGCCACCAACACCGTTTACCTCTCCTCATCGACAAGCAGCCCAGCCGCCTGAATCCCATCACCTTTCCGACTTTCCCACGCCTCACCCGCCGGACCCGACTGCACAGCAGCCTCGACTCATCCCGCACGACTTCATCTCCACCTCTTCCCTGTTCTCCTCCGTTCTCACCCTCGTCGGAGCAACCCCGCCATGGCCAACCCTCTTCCATCTCCTCCCCATCATCATTATCATTATTATCATCATCATCACCTTCATCATCAATATCGTCGTCATCATCGTCATCGTCAACCCCGTGCGTGCCCGCCAAGGTTCGTACTTGTCCCCTCTTCCTTCGTAATTTTATGTGTGTGCATGTGTAAATAGTATTAGGGATTAGTATTGCTTCATGACAGGTTTAGTTGGATGTGATTTTAGACCCATGTCGGTGAACCAAATTTCTAGTGTGCGTATGCGTATGTGTGTAATAAGTAAATTGGTATTGATATATATATATATATTTTCTATGGTAATTAAATGCTAAGTACTAGTTATGACTATAATGTGTGTATATACTATATGACCCTAGTGTTAATTATGGAAATCCCGTATTACATTGACCATGTGACCCTGAGAATTGGGAGTTAACTGCCTTAAGTACACTGACGTACTGGCGATACCTGTGTTAGTGAGTGACTGTCTGATTTTGCACAACAATTGCAGATGTGACACCCGTGCAGCTAGATGCACACTTGACCCTATTAGATGACAAGCGTCACCCCTAGCGTAGCCCCTGAGTTCAGAGTATTTATGATTGTGTGTATGTTAGTGTATCGACTGATTCTGTATTACTATTATATGATATGTCTATAGAACTGTTGGATTATTCAGACAAGACTTCAAAAATAGGACATTGATTCATACCAGCTAAGGACCCTAGACGAGTACATTCTCTGATAGTTTTTATTATGTTGATTATCTCTATAATTTTAGTTGTATAGCGTACATGATTATGACACTATGTATACACGAGTTGGCATCATCGAGACCTGTCACGAGGAGTCGTGATTGGAATCCATCGTGCTAGCTGGGAAAACGAAGAAATATTAGTAGATTATGTGATCATACCCAACTCTACATGAATCATAGCTCACCCATACCTCGCGTCGGTGTAGCCTAACCATTACATGCCTCATAGTCTGTTATGTATGATTAGCCTGACTATTGCTTGCATCATAGCTATTCAGATGGTTAGCCTGACCTTACATGAATCATAGCTAGTCATATATAGCAAGCCTGATCAGTCCCAAGCCGATCACATGATATGCCGATGTTTCACACACTTAGCTAGATAGTCTATACATGTATCTCTAGTCTTGATCTAGCATTTCTCTATTTTTTAGTTACTGTTCTAGCATTCACTATATTCCAGTTCATTGTTCTAGCAAGAACATGTATTCTGTTCATCTCTAGTTGCACCATTGATGACATATGCTCCAATATTTCTATTTTCAGTATTTTTTATTGCCAGTATTATATCCATCTTGTATTTCTTTACATTGTATTATAGTTTCTATCAATATACATGGAACTGTTGTTAGTGCTTGTACTTCTCTCCATCCTGGCTGAAAATATTTTTCCAGACTACGACTTAGAGGACTTGTTTCCTGCATACATGGAGATTTTGATGTTATTGATTGCAGGTTAGACTATTTATTGTTGTTTAGACTTGTCTTGTATTTCATTTGTTTTTGTAGACATCTCATCGTGCTTTAGTTATGTGATTGAGTATTTTCAGATTATATTGTGATATCTGTGTCTCCTTATGGAGTTGGATATTCGTGTGAGAGTGATTAGATAGTATTGTGGCCTAGATAGCGTTCTACTGTCGATGCTGCGGCGTAGGCTGGACGTACCCACGTGCTTGTGCCCCTACAACGGGTGTGGGTCGTGACAACAATTGGACACGAGTAGGTCGTATCACGATATAGTGTGGTACGGGGCTCATTTTGTGTGTTTTTGTGCAAAACTCTTCAATAACTATTGTAATTAGTTATAATAGATGTTATTATATGTAATTTATGGGTTAGAATGATTAATAGTAGTGAAATATGAATTTGGACACTTTATTGACTATGTATCCTAGTGCACCACTTATGGCATGTCATCTATTTGATGTAATGCTCTAATATGTCCAGTATATGTGATATTTAATATATAAATATAGGTGTATATGATTTATGTATGAAATGGAATATGGAGACTTAATGTGCAACCATGAATTGAATATGTGGACTGTGGCAGTGCGATGGATAATCTGTGCACTATGTTTGTGTGTGTATGTTGTGACACACATGTGCCTGTGTGTTGGGGGGTGCTGTAGTCAGATAATGATGGACAGGTGGGGAAACTAATACCTTAAGCATTAGGTTTACAACATAGATCCTGGGCAACTTGAGTCTTCAAGTAAGACGGTGACTGAGGCACTTTGATGTATCACACAAATCTGGTATAATGAGCAGTAATGTTGGGAAGTCGAGTGCTAGTTTTAGTAAGAGGATATCAGTAAACAATGACATTGGCAGTTGGGAGAAGAGCAGTGGCAATATCAGTTGCATCAGCAGGTAGCTGCTGAAGGTGCAGATACTAGTGTATATACACACGCTATGAGTATCAGTGAATACATTTATGAGTTTCTGTTGAGGTGTTAAGGGGATGTGAAGTACACAGCAGTAGGCCAAGGAGTTATTTCAGTGACCATGAGTTCATTGCATTAGCAGTGAACTCAAGCAGCAGATATCTGATATCAATTCAGTAGGGGGATTAACTTGGGCATGTCAGTGAAGATAGGTTCAGTTAAGGTATTTGTGTAGGCTTGGGACCATATCAGTTGGGGTATCCTCAGTAAAGCAACTGAAGGATTTCATTAGATATGCGAGTAGGTTGATGCACATTGGTGCATCAATATGGAGTGAGTATCAATTGAGGTATTGGGGGATTTAAATACAGGAAGTTTGAGGAAGAATTAACCCAGGTGGATGTACTAGAGCCTTGCACACAATGTAGTATGTATCAGTCCTACACTGATGGTGTCATGATGTGTACTGATATAGGTATTGGTTAGTAAGTTAGTGTTAATTAGTATGTATTAATTAGATAATAGTTGGCAAGTTATGTTACCATCATTAGTTAAGGAATATATGTATTAGTTAGTGAGTTAGTTAGTTAGTTAGTAGTGTATTATTAGCTATATATTATGCTAGTGAGTTGTATGTTAATAAATAGTTAGCGGTCAGTTGGGTAATTTAAGTTAACATAGTAGTTGGTTTCTGTTAGTATTAGTTAAGTGTACTAGTTAACTGTTAGTATCAGTTAGTGTTAGTAGATATTAGTGAGTATTAGTGATAGTAATGTAAGTTAATAGCTAAGGTATTTACTAGAACTAGCTAGTATTAACTTAGAAACCTAGTTAATGACCTAGTATAGTTAGTATAAATTAGTATTAACTTAGAAACCTAGTTAATAACCTAGTATAGTTAGTATAAATTAGTATTAACTAGTTAGTAACATTATAGATTGATTACCTTAGCGTAGACTTAATATGGACCTAGTTAGCTAGAAATGACCTAGAAAAGCATCATAATAGCATTTTAGCGCATTTCTCACTCTTATTACACCAAATTGATATGCCATTCATATCTAGGTGTATGTGACACCAGCTTGGACACCTAGTGACATTATTTGCTCTGGACCAGAGGCGAGTACATTCTCTGATAGTTTTCTTATTTGAAAGTCTCTGTGTTTCATGTATTTAGTATTGAGATATTTGATTTCTGACACGATGGTTACACGGATTGGTATACGTTGATCTTTATCATGAGATGTTATTGTCGTAATTACTCAGTGACCGCCATGTCGTATTTCATGATTACCCAGTGATTACTGTGATATCTTCATGATTATATAGACCATGATTATAGTGCATGATATTATAAACCGTGCATTATGATATACATGCTATAACGTATCGTGATATGGATCCGTGTACTAGTCGGGGAATAGAAAGATATTAGTGGATATGTGATCGTACCTTATAGCCCGTGTTTTAGTATAGCCCGTGATGGCTAGAAGATCATGCAACTCACGTGCGGTCATGCTAGCTACCCTTTTATTATATAGCCCGTATTAGGCCCAAGACGATTACATATTTTACTAATATTTCAAGACACAAGTTATTATTCTATTTCCTTATTTCTAGTTCACTATATTGATATTTCTCACCATGTTGTTTTCAGTTTACTTTTATCAGTTTACTTTTATTACTTACCATGATGCTCTTTCCTGTGATATTGCCTAGTTCAGTTACTTTTATCATTTATTTTTATTACTATTGTTGTTTCATAGTATTTATCAATTATTGCAACTGCTGTTGGGTTTGTACTTTGCTCCATTCTGATTGGATATATTTTTCAGATGACTCATTAGAGGACTGGTGTTCTACGCATTTCAGACTGCAGGAGATTGAGCCAGTTGAGCCTATGCCCTTAGAGCCACTTGTTATAGTACCTCCAGTTGCGGATGTTTAGACTATTTTTGTGTTGTATTTGATTCCATTAGTCTTTAATAGAATGTATATTATTTTGGAGATTTATGTTGATATTGGACTTGTACTGAGACACTTTGTATTTCTTTTACTTCTATTTTATATCGTGCCATTCTCCTCTAGTTTGTGAATGTGATTGAGTATTGATTATATTTATCATGTCATTATATTGTTCCTCCATTTGGAGTTGAGAGGACCTGGACAGGTAAATATATTGTATGTGATACTTAGATAGTATTGTGACTTAGACAGCGTTCTACGTAGTTGTTATGGCGTAGGCTAGACATTGTCCACGTATTCGTGCCCCTATTTCGGGTGCGGATTGTGACACGTTTTTAGTGGTGGCCCATGCAAGTCAAGAGATCACAAGTAGTATAATTTTATAGTGGTGCTCAGACTTAAAGTACTACTATGAGACTGCTTTAGGATATAGGATATAGGCTGAGAGTATACTCAATCACAGCTAGGAACATTTCCAAATATCTGTTTTGCTATCCCTTTCTATCTGAATGCTTGCTTTACTTTGAATAATTTTTCCTTCTTTGATGATACCGTATCTTACTCAATGTTGATTCCTTTATTTTGAATCTGTCTTCAGGATGCCTCCAAAGAACATGTTTTATCGCTCGAGAGCATCAGCAGCTTCCTCAGTTGCTTCCCTGCCTATTTTGGAGAGGGCACCAGCATCCACTGCTCCATCAACTCTAGCTCAGAGGGCTGCTTCATCAGTCCAGGTAGGCGTTACTGCAACAGCTTTTAGGGGTGCTCCACCTCCAGTCCAGAGGACAGTGCCTACAGCTTTAGAGGAGATACCACCAGCAGCAGTTGATTCGGCGTAGGTGTTTGCACTATTTCAACAGATAATGGGGGCGTAGAGGGCCCAGGCGGAGGCCCAGCATCGCCAGTCCGAGGTCATGAGGTAGGACATTGAGAATGCCCACCAGCTAGCACTCGCTGCAGTAGAGAGGGTAGCCATAGTCCAGCCACAGGTGCTACCACCTCAGCCTACCCTGTAGTAGCAGAGGCCGGGGACCATCATTGACTCCAGGTGCTAACAAGATGTATAGAGACATGAGAGATCATATTTGGCAGTATGGTATAAAGCGGGAGGTGGCGAGCTTCGTATCCAGATGTCTGGTATGCCAGCAGGTAAAGGCGGAGAGACGAAGGCCATGTGGATTGCTTTAGCCTTTACCTATTCCAGAGTAGAAGTGGGAGCATGTGATGATGGATTTTGTATCAGGTCTTCCGCGTTCTCCAGGAGGTAAAGATGCAATTTGGATCATCGTAGACATGTTAACCAAATTGGTCCACTTCTTGCCATTCAAAGTGGATACATCTACGGAGAAGCTCGTGAAGATGTATGTACGACAGATAGTCATATTGCATGGAGTTCCTGTAAGCATAATCTTGGATCGAAATAGTCGCTTCATATCCCACTTATGTAAGAGTTTGTAGGCTAGCTTGGGCACCCAACTCAAGTACAGTATCGTATATCACCCTCAGACAGACGGGCAGTCGGAGAGGACTATCCAGACTCTCGAGGATATGCTACACACTTGTATATTGGACTTTTGGGGCTCTTGGGAGTATCACCTTCACCTGGTAGATTTTGCTTATAACAACAACTACCAGGCTAGTATCGAGATGTCACCATTTGAGGTACTGTATGGACAGAGATATCATACTCCGTTATCTTGGGATGATGTTGGTGAGAGAGCCTTATTGGGACCGGAGATGGTCTTGGATACAACTGAGAAGGTGAAGCTTATCAGGGATAGACTTCGGATGGCGCAGGACAGACAACGGCATTGGGCCGATAGCCACCGGAGACCATTAGAGTTTGAGGTATATGTTTTTGTTTGTATTGCTTGTGATTGCTTTGTCTTAGTTGGAGTGTTAAGACTGTATTTTGTGTTAGGTTGGCGATATGGTATTCTTGAGGATTTCTCTAACACGGAGCACGATTTGCTTTGGTGGAGGCGGGAGGCTTAGTCCACGGTACATCAGACCCTTCAGTATTCTTGAGAGGGTTGATGTAGTGGTCTACAGACTAGACTTACTGCCTCCACTAGAGGGAGTGCACAACGTGTTCCACGTATCGCAGTTGATATGGTACATGACAGATCCTAGCCATGTATTGGATCACTCAGAGATCCAGGTGGGTCCGACTCTTAGTTATCCAGAACAGCCTGTGAAGATTCTGGATCACATAGAGAAGGTGCTGAGAAATCAGACGATTTTTTTAGTACGTGTCGCGTGGAGGCATCACTCTCCGAAAGAGTCTACCTGGAAGAGGAAATTTGAGATGCGCGAGTGATACCCTTATCTTTTGGAGCTGTGAGGTAATTATTTCTTGCTTATTGTGATTGCTTGTTATAGTTAGTTCCTTAAATTTTGAGGGCGGAATTTTTCTAAGGAGTGTAGATTTGTTACCCTCACTTTTTCAAATAAGGGTAATTTAGTTAATTTGCATATAATTAATTTTAGAGATTAATATTTATTTATATTGTGCTAATAATTAATATTTGTGGTTGTACTATTTATTTATTAGTTAGTGGACTAGTTTATTAGTTAGACTTGACAACTTGTGAACCCAATATGGAATGGCTCATTAGACCCATTCCCTCTAATTAATTATGAGGATTAGACTAATTTGTATTAGATTAGAAGCTTTCCAATTTATCGCTTCCCTAATCCTCTCCATAACTAACAAGTAGGGGCATATTAGGCATTTGCTAGTTGCTTGGAGAAGGGGAGAAGGGGGTCGGCCACATAAAGGCCACTCTCTCTCTCCTTCCTCTTCATTTGCACTTATTTCTAGATCTCCAAATTTCTAGATCCCTAATTCTCTTCACTCCCCATCAATTCACCTTTAATTCATTCAGATTCTCTCTCCTTTTTATCACTCAAAGAGCACTGGAGATTGGAGTTGCAAAGAGCACTTGGAGGAGGAGCTTGTGGCGAGGAGATTGTGTCCGGATCGTGTCCAATTATGTATTTTATTTGGAATCCATATTCCAATATGTATAGATCTGAATGCACCTTCATTTTAGCTTCTAAATCATGTATTGGACCTTTTGGAATACCCCAATTGCATAGGGCTCCCTATAGGATGAAGATCTAGGCCTAATTGTTGAGAATTGTGCCTTCTACATATGTTTTTGTGTCCATTTTGAAAGAATTACACAATTGACACATCAAGTGTGTGTCATGAGATTAAATTAGTCTAATTATACTTAGATCGTGGTTGGAATAATAGCTCCGTGTCCACAATTGGACACGAGTAGGCCGTATCATGATACGGTGTGGTACGGGGCTCATTTTGTGTATTTTTGTGCAATTCTCTTCAATACCTATTGTAATTAGTTATAATAGATGTTATTATATGTAATTTATGGGTAAGAATGATTAATAGTGGTGAATTATGAATTTGGACACTTTATTGAGAATGTATCCTAGTGCACCACTTATGGCATGTCACATATTTGATGTAATGCTCTAATATATCCAGTATATATATATATATATATATATATATATATATATATATATATATATATATATATATATATATATATATATATATATATATATATATATATATATAGGTGTATATGATTTATGTGTTAAATGGAATATGGAGAATTAATGTGCAACCATAAACTGAATATGTGGACTGTGGCAGTGTGATGGGTTATCTGTGCATTGTGTGTATATGTTGTGACACACATGTGCTTATGTGTTGGGTGCTGCTGTAGTGAGCAGATAATGATGGACAGATGGGGAAACTAATACCTTAAGCATCATGTTTACAATATAGAACCTGGGCAACTTGAGTCTTCAAGTGAGACAGTGACAGAGGCACTTTGATGTATCACACAAAACTGGTATGCTGAGCAGTAATGTTGGATAGTTGAGTGCTAGTTTCAGTAGGGGGATATCAGTAAATAATGACATTGGCAGGTGGGAGAAGAGCTGTGAAAATATCAGTTGCATTAGCAGGTAGCTGCTGAAGGTGCAGATACTAGTGTATATACACACACTATGAGTATCAGTGAATACATTTATGAGTTTTGTTGAGGTGCTAAGGGGATATAAAGTACACAGTAGTAGGCCAAGGAGTTATTTCAGTGACCATGAGTTCACTGTGAACTCGAGCAGAAGATATCTGATATCATTCAGTAGGAGGATTAACTTGGACATGTCAGTGAAGATAGTTTCAGTTGAGGTATTTGTGTAGGCTTGGGACCATAGCAGTTAGGGTATCCTCAGTAAACCAACTGAAGGATTTTATTAGATATGTGAGTAGATTGATACACATTGGTGCATCAATATGGAGTGAGTATCAGTTGAGGTATTGGGGCAGTTAAATGCGGGAAGTTTGAGGAAGAATTAACCCAGGTGGATGTACTAGAGCCTTGCACACAATACAGTGTGTATCAGTCCTACACTGATGGTGTCAGGATGTGTACTGATATAGGTATTGGTTAGTATGTTAGTGTTAATTAGTATGTATTAATTAGATAGTAGTTGGCAAGTTATGTTACCATCATTAGTTAAGGAATATATGTATTAGTTAGTGAGTTAGTTTGTTAGTAGTGTATTATTAGCTATATATTATGTTAGTGAGTTGTATGTTAGTAAATAGTTAGCTGTCAGTTGGGTAATTTAAGTTAACATAGCTGTTGGATTCTGTTAGTATTAGTTAAGTGTACTAGTTAACTGTTAGTATCAGTTAGTGGTAGTAGATATTAGTTAGTATTAGTGATAGTAATGTAAGTTAATAGCAAAGTTATTTACTAGAAGCTAGTATTAACTTAGAAACCTAGTTAATGACCTAGTATAGTTAGTATAAATTAGTATTAAGTAATATTATAGATTGATTACCTTAGCGTAGACTTATTATGGACCTAGTTAGCTAGAAATGACCTAGAAAAGCATCCTAATAGCATTTTAGCTCATTTCTCACTCTTATTACACCAAATTGATATGCCATTCATATCTAGGTGTGTGTGACACCAGCTCGGACAAATATTTTACTAATATTTTAAGGCACAAGTTTTTATTCTATTTCCTTTTTTTAGTTTACTACATTGATGTTCCTCACCATATTGTTCTCAGTTTACTTTTATTACTTACCATGATGCTCTTTCCTGTGATATTGCCTAGTTTAGTTACTTCCATTATTTATTTTTATTACTATTGTTGTTTCATAGTTTTTGTCAATTATTGAAACTGCTGTTGGATTTGTACTTTGCTCTATCCTGACTGGATATATTTTTTAGATGACTCATTCGAGGATTGGTGTCCTACGCATTACAGACCGCAGGAGATTGAGCCAGTTGAACCTATGCTCGTAGAGCCACTTGTTATAACACCTCCAGTTGTAGATATTTAGACTATTTTTGTGTTGTATTTGATTCCATTAGTCTTCCATAGCATGTATATTATTTTGGAGATTTATGTTGAGATTGGACTAGTAGATTGGACTTGTATTGAGACTATTTGTATTTCTTTTACTTCTATTTCATATCTTGCCATTCTCCTCTAGTTTGTGAATGTAATTGAGTATTTATTGTATTTATCATGTCATATATTGTTCCTCCATTTGGAGTCGAGAGGACTTAGACAGGTACCTTATATATATTGTATGTGATACCTAGATAGTATTGTGACATAGACAATGTTCTACGTCGTTGTTACGGCGTAGGCTGAGCGTTGTCCACGTACTAATGCCCCTATTCCGGGTGCGGGTCGTAACATTTCCTCCTGAGTAGGAAAAAGTCGTATGCCCACCAAAGTACAAACCTTAATCATTGCTTCCCTATGATGGAATAAAGTCTCCCCAATAACATATACTTTACTTTGATTCGCATACATTGCATATGCCAAGAGACGATGTTCTTCTCACCAAGTTATTGATCGGCACCTTGTAGGGGGGGTAGCCTTTGAGTGGTTTCATTGTCTGCCTAATGATTGTATCAAGACCTACAAAGACTTAAAAATAATATTCCTCGCCAGGTTCTACAAAGGTGAAATGGATGTCACCATGCCTACTCTAATCTCCACAAAGTAAAGGAAGAAAGAGTCAACACATGATTTTATTGAACGATTCCGAAGGCTCGCCCTAAAGCTGCCTCCACGGGTCCCACATACCATGTTAATAGATACTTGCAGACACATCCTACTCCCAACAGTGAAGTTTTACTTAGGTCAGGACAAATTTGACCATTGACTATTGGCCAAATTTGACATTGTTGAAAAGTTTAACCAAAATCCACTCTACATTGCTGCTACTATGTAGTTTAGAAACTACTGCACCTGATGCTGCTCATGTGCAAGCTAGGTGCAATCCTAAAATTGGTGCTATAACTGCTGTTGCACTGCCATATTGGCTAGGGTAATGTAATGCATACCTCTCTTCTCCTTGCCTATGCACTTCTACACCCACATAGCACTGCAGAAGTTTATAGCTCCTACTGTTGCTATCATGATAATACACTCCCACATTAGGCCCTCCTATACTCCACAGTTGAACACAATAATCCCAGAACATCCTCTTCCCTTCTTGCATACTCACACAATACACTAAGCAAATTACCAAACACCTAATGGGTACTCATGATACACCTCTCAAATGATTTACAACTAATCAGGGTTCAAACCACCCAGTTTTGATGACAGGGGCAAACATCCACAGAACAACAATAACTCCAACCGCAGTGGTAAAGGGAAGGAGTGTCTTACTGTTGACATCTCCAAGCTTGCTTTCCAATCAAAGCAGAAGGCTCCAGACAATCCAAAATCTAAAGAATTCTCTTTCGAAGATAAAGATGTAGTTGACATCTTCCATGTTTTGATGAAAAGGGACAAGCTAAAGCTGCCCGACACAAGAAGGTTTGAATAAGCGGGTTGTACTAATGACCTAAAATATTATTTATTTTATCGATACGTGCATCACTCCACCAAGGATTGCTATTTATTGAAAAGGAGGATACATCAGCTGATAGATTCCAAAGCTATCACCCCGCACATCGATGAGAAGAAAGTTACTACAAACATGGTATCACTATGATTCGGTGACTTTCCAACGCTCGAAGTCCAAGACGGTGTCATCCCAATACGAAAGGCAACAATAACTATCGTCAATTTTCTTTATGTCCGTAACCAACTTGAAGGGATGGTACCACTCACTACCCGTGTGGTGAGGTTATATGGGTTCATCCTGACATCCTTCAAGACATGAAACAAGAGACTGCTTCTCCTGGACCAAAGAAAAAGGGAAAAAATAAGCCATGTCACATGGTTCTTCCTACAACTGTTGATGAAGCGCTGTCTGGAGAGACTAGGTCTGGCAAGGCCTACTTATGGGCTTATGACCCAGTCCAGGAGGAGTCTACTCCTGCTCCTTCTGTATCTGTTGTACCTTTTTCTCTTGAACCAAGTCTGTCGAAACCAACAACGACGGATAAAGCCAAACAAAAGGATGTTCGATTTGACAAATCCTTGAAGAAGAATCCTTCTCAAGGGCTCGACGAGCCATATAATTTTGACATATTGGCACATCTTGCCAATACACCAGCAAGGTTATCCATCTTTGAGCTTCTTTAACTCTCTAAGGAGATCTGAGATGCTTTGAGTAAGGTGTTACTCCATGCTAACTCCTACCTGACACAAATTCGATCACCAACAGAAGATCCTGTCGTATGTCTTCATTATCACAGTGTGATGGAGAGGATACCCAACATATCCTTTTTACAAGAGGGTATACTTTTGAAGAATAATCGAAACGATAGAATGTTGTACTATACTGGCTGCATCGGGGCTAATAAGGTGGATCACATGTACATCGATCCTGTCTCTTTACTTAGCATCATACCAAGGAGTTTTCTATAAAGTCTGAGAATCCTAATGCATCGACTTTCAACCACCCATACCATAATCTTGGGCTTTAACGCTGGGAGAAGCTATCCTTTAGGGAAATATGTCTTAAGTGTCAAATAGGCAATCTCCTCACTGAAGATACTTGCTATGTCATTGATGTTAAACTTTCTTACAATGCCATATTGGGACGATTATGGATCCACGAAAATATGCTCGTGCCTTCCACTCTACACCAATGTTTCAAATATATGGATAGCGAGGGGGTAGTCCGAACGGAGTTGGAGACGTTAATCCATTCAAAGGTATTGAAGCCTATTATTCTAACTCAATCCTATACAAATAATAGTACCCTGAAGACAAAACTGATGATGAGGCTGATGACGAAGCTGAAGTTGGTTTAGCCAAAAATGGTCCTCTCGTGATCCGCTTGAGACATAGTACGAACAAATCAAAACCTTTGGTAGTGAATCTTCGTAAAATACTACCAATAAGAAAGCTGATCATCCGTTTGTGGTAGATCTCTCTACTATGTCGCACTACGGAGCCTTTCATAGTCAATATATGTCTTAAAGATCATTCTAATTCTGACACGCCACTTGTGATTGATCTCACCAAAGTTGCAACAAAAGCTAAGGATGACGATGCACTTGAGATGATGCTGATCCCTTCGATGATGTAATCCCTAAAGAGGAAATCTTGTACTTTCTTAATAAAAGCAACGCTTTGAACTACTCCGATATTGATCTATCTATCATTAACTTCCCGGATGCACTTTATTATTATGAACCTCTATGTATACTGGTTTACCAAGCAGGGACACCGTGCCTCCCCTACAAGGATTCTTATTTCCAAGTTACAACAAGAAAAAAGGGAGATAAGCCAATAATCTTTCGCAGAGCCAATGCTCGAAAAAGGTTATTATATGAGGAATCAGACAAGGACATATGCAACATGCAACTCTATTGTTATAGTCAATCAGCCAAAAATATTATCTAAAAAATAGGCTATTACCTGAAAAGCGATAAGGGTCTCAACTTCGACAAAGGACGACGCATGCCGCTACGCCTTTTTTCTCCAAAAGATAAACCTAAAACTTACTACCAGCGTACACATAGTGGTATGAGTTATGTTACTCCATCTTCAACTCCTGAAAGCTAAAAAATAGAAGAAGAAAACTACTCGCATTCATCAGAATCTTCTACTTGGGATTCCGATGAAAGTATTGGAAAAATCTTCAAACAAGCATTGTCAGTCAACATAGTATCAGTGGACAAGGTAGAAGAAGATAGTCATTTGTTATAGCCTTTTTAAATTGATCCATGGGTTCAAAATATGGAATCACAATGGGAGCTAAAATTTCGAAAAACGAGAATCATCTACTGAAAACGAGATCGTTTAAGTTGACCTTGGAGATGAATCATCTATTAAACTGATCTTCATTAGTAAGAGTCTTTCTGAAGAAAAAATCAATCTCTTATACAACTTATAAGAGAATACATCAAAATTTTTGCTTGGAGGTACGAAGATATACCTGGTCTAAATCCTCATATAGTAATATACTGGTTGAACATTCTTCCAAATGCCAAGCCAGCAAAGCAACATCAACGACGATTTCGTCCAGACGTTATGGAAGCTATTGAAACTGAAGTAAAGAAGTTAATAACAAGTATTTATTTGCGAGGAGCAACAACCTGATTTGGTAGCTAATATTGTTTGGGTTATAAAAAAGAATTAGAATATTCGAGTCTGCATCGACTACCATGATTTGAATATAACTTGTCTGAAAGAAGAGTTCCCTCTTTCAATTACCGATGTTATGATCGACAATACTTGCGACTTCGAGCACTACCAGAATAAGTCAAATTAGCAACGTAAAGAAACGTCGCTAAATGATCAAAAAATGTGGCTAAATAATTTTAGCGACGTAATTAATGATGTTTTACTGAAGTCGCCTTTAAACTAGTCGCTGACAAAAAAAATATCGCCAAACGTCGCTATGCCGACATTTTCTAGCGACGTAAATGCGTCGCTAGATTAGCGACGTTTAGCGATGCAACGTTGCTAAATTAGCGACGTGTATATTTGTCGCTATATGTCACAAATTAGCGACATAGGTAGCGACGTTTATAGCGACGTTACTATGACCTGGCAATACTGTCATGTCAGCAATTTGCGACGGACAGCGACTTTATTTAGCGATGTGTATAGCTACGTAATTAGTGACATTTTTAGCGACATAATTAGCGACGTATTTAGCGACGTGACTGAACGTCGCTAAATGTCGCTAAAAACGTCACTAAAGATACAGTAAAAAAATAAAAAAATGAATACTGAATTATTTCTAAACTATTCTTCTTACAGTTTATTAATTCACAATTTGTACAAATAGACCCAGAGCAACCCTCCGTTGAATTTACTGGGTTCGCCGACCCCATGGGTTGAACGCTTAACACTAATAAATTAATATATATTTAATATGAATAAGATAATAAATTTGAAGAAAATAAAATATTGAAATTACAAACCGAATCAGGAAAAAATATCGTCGTAAAGAATACAGCAAATATCCATACAACTGAGTCTCGTCCTAAAGAATACAAAGAATACAGCAAATTAAAAATCTTATCCTAAAGAATACAAGAAATAATGTCTGAAACACAAACAATCAATAATAAAATGGTCCTAACTAGGACTATTGCAGATCTGCAGGAGGATGACCACCGGCGCGCATGAAGGATAAGAACAGATCATACTACTCCCGTAAAATCGACACCGATGTCGATGGAGAAGACAGTGACGTCGGTGGAGTCTGTGTCGATGTAGGCGTACTAGGAGGACGTATCTGCTCCAACTCTGTAAGTCGTCGGTTGTATGAATCTATGGTAGATAACAACCTCGTATTACTATGAACCATTGAATCATGCATCATCGTCAGCCTCTCGCCCATGGATAGCTGTGATGCCTGTAGCTTCGTCATGCTGCGCTTTATCGAGGCTCTAAGATCAGCTGTCAAATCCTGGAGCTCCATGATGCTGCGCTCGAGCATATCAAATTATGCGATAAGCGTCGCATCGTCCGCCTACTGCTGGGACCGGGGCTGCTCCTCTATCCTTCGCAGCAACTCGTCACGGAGAGACGCAATCTGACGGTCAACGGCCTTCTGTACTCGGGCCAACGACTGCCAGGGCTTTAGGGAATGTGCACTTATTGGGGAGGCCCTAGATGACTGCATCGCAACAAGGGCGCCATAGGATCCCGTACCGTAGTACGTACCCCTTTGGAGACTACCAGCTGCGGTCACCCACAGCTCGTCCACCGACGGAGCTGGAGAGGGCTATGAGGAAGTACCAGCCTCTCCACCTGTAGGTGCACTAGCAGTCGCCCGCTCACGCAGCCTAAGATACTCGGCCTAAAAAAGTTTGGATACTCGATAATTGCCTAAATTCTATTAAAATTAACACAAAGTAAAGTAATACTTACATAGGTCTGTGAGGCCCTCTCATCAATGAGATTTTTGTCCTTTCGATGGGTGGCCAGGAAGACAGTCACCATGTTTGCATCCTCACCCCTCTGTACCTATTAAAAATATATTATTTAGTACTAAAATTAAATATTTTTTCCTACTACAATTTTATTGTACTTATATTAAAATAATATATCTGAAATAAAAAACATACCAAATGACGAAAATATTCCGTCATCGGAATCGAGCCACCACATCACTTTGCAACATTCCGCCTAGCCGTCTTGGCCTTCTCAGACCTTTCCTTGTACCTCGGATCATCGAGTCTAGCCCTCATCGGAGTCCTCTGCTCAGGCGTGATCCAACCTTGGATCGGTTTTCCAACGCTATCACGAGCCTTCTGTTCATCCAGAGCATCACGGATAAGCTTGGCGACAATGGCAGAAAATATTCGCTCGATCAACTCGGCCCGGTGCGGAGGATAGAAATACGTTTGCTACAATAAATAATTTAGTAAGTTATATAATATGCATAAATTAGAGTATTTATATAATATACTTTTACCTTGAAGTATGCAAACCAGAACACCTTCATCTCCTCCGGAGCTTCAGAATAGTTGATCCAAGGGCCACCATAGTTGTTCCTCAAAAAGAGGCCCAGACGTCTCTGAACCGACGATGGACGATATCTATACAGAGATAATTATTTTGATCAAAAAAGTCAATATATGATGAATAAAGAAATACATGATATATCTGATGCTAAACCATCTAATTGACTTACTTTGTACCGTCGGCCCAAATCTCTGTCCTCGTCTCCTCCGGAGGTGCGCATGGAGGATCTAGCTGATGTTGGAACAACGTCGGCATGACCTCCTCTATATGCTCATCTGTCTCCATGGTTCCGTCAGCAGGAGGAACGCTGGACGAGGGAGTACTATCAGGTCTGGAACTACTCGTTCCAGAAGTGATGCCACATAACGTCATCTCAGTCGAAGATGTGACTGATCAATATACTGAAGTACTAGGCGACGAGGATCCAGAACCAACAGTTGGCAGTACCGGAGGAGCACTCTGTCTACCTCGGGACCTATCGAACCCTTTGTGTCATCCTGTCATACCTGATAACAACATATGATGAATAAATAAATACACAAATATATAATATATTCTACAGTCAAAATATTATGCATATCTCACAACATTCATAGAATTGTACAGTAAATAACTAGTGGTGTCATAAGTCTAAATGGATAGTACATTCTACAGTCAAAATATAATACATATCTTCATGAAAATATTATATTCTAAGTCAAAATATAGTACATTCTATAGGCAAAATATTTTATTTTCAACCATCTTCAGAAAATTCATCTTGTTCGCCTTCCTCGTCCTCCTCTTCCTCTTCCTCCTCGTCTTCACTTTCATCTACTTCGTTTTCATCTTCGTCTTCCTCTTCGAATAATTCTACATCTTCTACATTATTACTCATGTAATGAGTAACTTCCGTTGAGTCCACATCTATAATATTTGTTACAAGAGGTAGTTCATCCTCCTGATAAGCTATTTCATCAATGTCAAAGGTATTTCTAGCTTTAGTCTTGCATACTGCCCACCAATCTGTCCTCGCTGTCCCCCGTCTAGGATAAATTATGAAGTACATAAGCTGAGCCTGACTTGATAGGACAAATGGTTCGTAGCCTTGATATCTTCGCTTGTAGTTTATATCCACAAGGCCATGCTTGTCAATTTTCCAACCTTGATCTTGAATCAGATCGAACCATTCATACTTGAATAGCATGATATTAGCAGGTTCTGTGCCATAATTATATGTCAACTCCACAATCTCTCGTAAGATGCCAAAGAAATTATTGCCTGGATCGACGTCTTTGTAGTTCGAAGATTTGATACACAAATAATTGTTTTTCGTGGAATCAAGATCCAGAAAGTTGTCTCTGATAGGAGCATTTGTTGACTTGAACCTAAACCCATTCACACAGAAACTTGGCCATATTTTAACGGCAGTAATTGGTCCCTTGGCTAGAGTTCTAATAGATTCAGTCTCGGGTGTTATTCGACGATCGACCTAAATACCAAAGTAGTGATAGTAAGTTATTTATTATGCAAGTGCAGAAAGAAAAAGTAATTACCAAGCTCCTTACATATGCGCTCAACCAAGAAGGAAAATGGCATCTTATTTCTTGTTCTACTTCTTCGTCTGTTATGTAGGGTCTAACCGACCTCAACTCATCATTATATGTACTAAAAAATAATGAAGCAACTGCTAATTAGTAGCATAATAGTAGCTTATACTATTATATTGAGATGATGTAAACGTGTACGTATTAGTTACTTACCCCTCTAGCTTCTCTACTTCATCCTCATCGCAATTGAGTAATATATATAACTGAGCAGCCCTTAGCTCGTCGTTATTCAAATATCTCTTTTTTATTTCTCCGAAGGCTTTTCGGACGCATTAAATAGTATTGAATCATTGATTCCTGATATCCGTCGTTGTTTCTCGGAGCTCTCGTTCTATTAGTAGCAACATGAGGTTTGAAATACGTCGAGCAAAAGTTTATAATCTCCTCGAGAACATAAGCTTCACAAATAGAGCCCTCAATCCGTGCCTTATTTTTTACCTTTTTCTTTAGGTAATTCAGATGCCGCTCGAAGGGGTACATCCACCGATAACTGACAGGACCACCAACATGTGCCTCATAGAAAAGATGAATTGGCAAATGCTCCATAGAGTCAAAGAATCCAGGAGGAAACACCTTCTTGAGCTTTTCTAGACGATCGACGAGCAACTTAGTAGAACAAAGATGTCTGAAGAATATGCTGAGCTCTGTCAATGGATCCCAAATAACCTACGATAAGAATTCCCAAAATGCAATCAGAATTAACCTCTCCATGAATACGTGACAATTATGGCTCTTCATACTCGCCAGTTTATTCTCCTTAAGGTCGACGCATCTTCTCAAGTTCAACACGTACCCATCTGAAAACTTTAGACCCTGAATCCACCTACAAAGTCTCCCTTTATCCTCTTTCTCCAGTGAGAAAACTGACTTAGGCTGCTTTAACTTTCCATTCTCCTCCTCAATCAAATACAACGCAGGACATCTACATATTTCTTCTAAGTCCAACCTTGCCTTTGGATTGTCTTTCGTCTTCCCCTTTACCTCCATTACAGTATTAATTTTGCTATCATACACATTCTTCTCGATATGCATGACATTAAGGTTATGTCTGATCAGATTGGTGCTCCAATATGGCAGATCCCAGAATAAACTCCTCTTCGTCCAGTTATGGGTGCGACCAAATCCGTCACACTTGTACCCCTTAGCAGGCTCTTCGATAACACTTGGTAAATCTTTTACCTCTTCCCATATCGTATATCCGGGCCATCTTGGTGGTGGATTGGCCTTCTCTACAACGTCCGTACAAAAAACATTTATGTTCCTCCGGTACGGATGATCCTTCGGCAGAAATTGTCGATGATAATCAAAGAAGCACGGTTTGCCTCCGTGTTTCAAACGAAAATACTTAGTACGGTCCATGCAATATGAACATGAGAGACGACCATGAGTGCTCCATCCCGATAATATTCCATAGGTCAAAAAGTTATTGATGGTCCACATAAGTGCTGCCCTCATCTAAAAATTCTGCTTTCTAGAAATATCGTACGTGTTGGCACCTACTTCCCACAGCTGATTCAAGTCATCTATCAAAGGCTGTAAATACACATCGATGTTTCTCTTCGGATTGTTCAGACCCAGGATAATAACGGTTAGGAACATATACGGAGTCTTCATGCACATCCAAGGCGGTAGATTGTACGGAGTGACGATCACAGGACAACATGAATACTGGGAGCCTGAAAGTCCGAATGGGGTAAAACCGTCAGAAGAGAGCCCCAATATGATATTATGCGGATCCGAAGCAAAATCTGGATACTCTCGATCAAAGTGCTTCCATGCTTCTCCATCGGATGGATGATCTAATACTCTTTCGATCTATTTTTGCCTGTGCCAACTCATGTTTTCTGCAATCTCCCTAACCATAAATAACCTCTGCAATCGCGACATCAAATGCAAGTAGTACATCAAATCGGTAGGCTTCCTTACAACGACAGACTTTTCTCTACCAGTGGCCTTGTAGCGATCAGCACCACAAAATTTGCACGCATCTTCATCCATGTCATCTTTGTAGTACAACATGCACCCGTTGTGACATGCATCAATTTTTTCGTATCCCATCCAGAGCGATCTCACCATCCTCTTAGACCGGTAGAAGTCTTTAGACAACTTTGCACAGTCGGGCAAGATCTCTATAATCAAATCCATCAGTCGGTTATAACATTATTGCGACATGTTAAAATCAGACTTGATGCTCAACAATCTTGTAACCACCTCCAACAGTGAATGGTCCTCACAACCAGGATATAATAGAGTCTTTGCATTCTCCAGCAACTCCATAAACTTTGCAGCATCGATATTCGGTGCCTCCTCAGCTGTATCATGATTGTCCAAATTGGAACTAGGCCCCGCCATATCAAAAACCATGTTCACCCACCCATCGCCGTAAGCAGCGTGGTCGTGGACATCCATATACGGCTCCACATAAGGCTCCGACTCCGATGCTAGAGACACAAGTTCTCCGTACGCGGTCATAATTTGGTGTGAAGACCTTCGAGTACAAATGATATGTGACTTCCACTTCTGGATGATATTTTAATTTACGATATCTCACACACGGACACTTAATTTTGGTACCGTCCATGTACTGAGGGAACGCCTTGGTGAACTGTAGGAACTGTTGTACACCCTCAATGAATTTATTCCGCACACCGCACATATCATCAGGATGATGGTTGTACATCTACGAACGATGATGCAGATAGTAATTTATATCTATTTCTAGATACTTCTGCAAAAATGACAGTATGTATCCTATAAATTGTTAAATACAGTATGATTCTCTGAAAGAAGGTAAGAACTGCTCTAACTTGATACACAATGCCCTATGTATATGTGTGTGTGCATATAGTTGTTTGAGTGATTGAGTGAGCTCGGGTCACTAGGAAGAGCAGTTCATGATTTTCAGTGGGCATCATTTGGCAGTGATCAACTGAAGGGAGAGCAGTGTGCCAGCTCTGTGCTAGCACAATAAGGTAGAGCATAACTGAGTAGTGTGCAGCTCTATGCTACCACAGTACAAGGGGAAGCATACAACAGTTTATAGTAATAGCATCTAGCTGTATTGCACAGTATAGCAGTGAGGAATCAGTATGCAACAATACTATGCAGTACACAATATAAAGAATACACAACATCAAGTAAACTCAGCAAGTAGCAGCAGATCCAGTGCACTGCAGAGCCTTCAACAGCAGGTTTAGCAGTTTGCAGTAGCCAATGCAACAGCTCTTGCAACAAGAAGCATCAGCCCAAGTTGGATACGAGTTCTAGAAGAAGCCAATACCGTATCGTGTCTCAGCTTTGAAGAGTCATTACCGTGTCCGTGTATACGACTCTTCTTGAGTCAAGATCTACATCGTATTATATATGATGCAAACACGCAAGGTTGTATCTAAACTCAGATAACTAACTAGAAGAGAGATAGGGTTAGGGTCTGTCACGCCCCGATCTCCCGCAGGCAAATCGGCCGTTCCCGCTAGGCGGGAATCACCCTCGCCAGCGCTCCCGCGGAGCGATCGCTTAACCCATCCGGGCGTGATGCCGCACGAGCGTGATCCACGCCCGTGCAAGGCCATGGTTCAATGGCTGGCGGCAAGAGTTCTAAGCCACAGAGTCGCACAGATTGTCCGAGTGCAGCGGAGTTTAGGAACGCATAGCGATTCGGTAACAGGTTTACTGAGTAGAGAAATATAGCGGAAGCATATAAACACAAGTTGAAGTAAAGCAAACTCTTTTATTGATATAAACTTCTGTTACAGGCGGCGTATAGCCGAGATTACAAGTCGCTCAATCCTCTCTTTCTGAAACAGTAAAAGCGTGCCAAGTGGCTACAACTGTGGAATGATTGTACAGGCGATGGTTAGGCGATGTTCACAACTTATGTCTTGTATATGTGCTTCAGTCCCGGACGCACCATTGCAAGGCTTCAGAGGGAACTCCTGGCCTTAGCACGCACGAAGGAGGCATCCGCACCGGACGAGGTTCTCCCGCACCCTGCATACAAACTGGTGGATTATCAGTACATTGAATGCACTGGTGGGGAAGCTACTCGCCCGCTCGACAAATCCAAACACGTAATACAGGTTCCGTGCACAACTATTAAGTTATCTTTCTAGTTGCCTTAGGATCAGTTTTATGCGAGCATTGAATAGCTTATCGTGTCGGGCAGTGCGCCGTACGATGTTTGAGGAAACACGGCGAGACTTACCAACTTACCATTTATCCTTCCCTGTCCAAGGCAACATTGAGGCAAACATGTTAATTCAAGCAGGAACATGTATAAGCATTCAGGAGGCAAGCATATGCAAACAAGAGGGTCGTTTTAACATGATCGTTCAGGTGTTCAGTTGTTCGTTAATGCGATGCAGTGACTCGCATGCAGATAGCCGCTAAGCGAGGATGACTTATCTATATGAACAGGAGTCACTGGCATAGCCATAAAGGACAGGTGTAGCACATGAAAGGAGATGAATGCAGCGACACGGATCAGGAGCGCTACCGATCATTCCTTCCGAGTCAGGCGACTACTTAGTCTGTGAGCAAGAATGGCGTGAAGGATAAATTCACAGGCGCTACACACCATTCTGCCCGAAGCAGGCAGACTAACAGGGGTTCCTGTCCGGATCGGATCGGCCCGGTGCCCCGGAGACCGTCCGCAGGAACTGAGATCGGGAGAATCTCACTTGAAACAAGTTGTCCGCAACATGCAGGTCAGGGTCAGGTACAGGAACAAGTTTGAAGTAGGATATATATATATGAACAAGTTATATGGAACAAGTTCGAGTCAGGATATATATATATGAACTTGTTGTGGCAGGAACGTTGATTCAGTAGTTTGCTCTACTAGCTGTGATTCAGGGATACATTTATTCAGGGTGCAGATTCCCTGGTTCGGGAATTGCCTTGGTGACCTAACGGTCCCGGATACTTGCAGGTTCATTCAGGCACGGAACGACTACGTAGTAGTCTTCCGGGATTTGGATGAATACAAGGCAACATACAGGCAGACAAGCATGCGTTTCTAAGGGACGTAAGCAGGCACGTTGCTCGGACCCGAAGGTAAGCCGAGAAGTGAAATCGTTAGGGGACTTAGCATGCGAGGGTCTGAATATAAGCAGTATTTTATTTTCCATGTTCTAGCAAGCAATACAAGTTGGGATTATTCCCTTAGCTAGGTACGTTGGATTTATTAGCATACAGGGGGTGAATCACCTAGCGACTAGCATGAATATTCCAAATTTTATGTGTGTTGGCTAAGCAAAGACAAGTTCACCGTAGCCACCCACCTTAGTGATGATTCGCCTCGGTAGAGCGATACGTCTGAGCGAGCCTCTGAAAGCCTAAGCCGGATTCCTGTAGGGGCAAGTCTGGATATACTTTGCTTCTTGATCGAGGCAAAGCGGGTCGGAACAGTTGCACGATTGCCGTTTGAGACGGCAGTCCGCTTGAGCGGAATAGGGTGTTACATCCTACCCAACTTAGAAAAAGTCTCGTCCTCGAGACTTACTAAGGACAAGCAGTAATCTAGGGTTGAGGCAATCCTAGACAAGTCGTTGCACTTGTTCATTTGGATCTTCACTTGCACAAGCTTCAAAATCAGCATATCGCTTAGACTGGATCGTGCGCACCTTCGACATACATTTCTAGTGTGAACACGTCAACCAGCTTAGTGATAGCGAAGTCTCAGCACTCGAGTTTCACCTTTTCTTAAGTCTTGGATGGTGCACTAGTTCAAGGCATCCCTCGAATAGATGCATTCAACCAAACTTAGGGTTAGTGAAAATCGGACAAGCTACTAGCGATACTCTCAAGGGTTCGCACAGGTTGGCACAAAGGCCACTTGCAGCATACAACCAGACAAGCAAGAATATCATTCAAAACGCATTTTGAAAGTATTTAGACTTATTGTTGGAACATCCCATCGAGGCATTGAGAGAGAGCGTGCACATAACCCACGAACGAGCTTTCGAAACAGAGATATCGAATCGAAGTCCAAAGGCGTAGAAGCCAGGCTCTGATACCAACATGTCATGCCCCGATCTTCCGCAGGCAAATCGGCCGTTCCCGCTAGGCGGGAATTACCCTCGCCACCGCTCCCGCGGAGCGATCGCTTAACTCATCCGGGCGTGATGCCGCACGAGCGTGATCCACGCCCGTGCAAGGCCATGGTTCATTGGCTGGCGGCAAGAGTTCTAAGCCACAGAGTCGCACAGATTGTCCGAGTGCAGCAGAGTTTAGGAACGCATAGCGATTCGGTAACAGGTTCACTGAGTCGAGAAATATAGCGGAAGCATAGAAACACAAGTTGAAGTAAAGCAAACTCTTTTATTGATATAAACTTCTGTTACAGGCGGCGTATAGCCAAGATTACAAGTCGCTCAATCCTCTCTTTCTGAAACAGTAAAAGTGTGCCAAGTGGCTACAACTGTGGAATGATTGTACAGGCGATGGTCAGGCGATGTTCACAACTTATGTCTTGTATATGTTCTTCAGTCCCGGACGCACCGTTGTAAGGCTTCAGAGGGAACTCCTGGCCTTAGCACGCACGAAGGAGGCGTCCGCACTGGACGAGGTTCTCCCGCACCCTGCATACAAACTGGTGGATTATCAGTACATTGAATGCACTGGTGGGGAAGCTACTCGCCCGCTCGACAAATCCAAACACGTAATACAGGTTCCGTGCACAACTATTAAGTTGTCTTTCTAGTTTTCTTAGGATCAGTTTCATGCGAGCATTAAATAGCTTATCGTGTCGGGCAGTGCACCGTACGATGTTTGAGGAAACACGGCAAGACTTACCAACTTACCATTTCTCCTTCCCTGTCCAAGGCAACATTGAGGCAAACATGTTAATTCAAGCAGGAACATGTATAAGCATTCAGGAGGCAAGCATATGCAAACAGGAGGGTCATTTTAACATGATCGTTCAGGTGTTCAGTTGTTCATTAATGCGATGCAGTGACTCGCATGCAGATAGCCGCTAAGCGAAGATGACTTATCTATATGAACAGGAGTCGCTGGCATAGCCATAAAGGACAGGTGTAGCACATGAAAGGAGATGAATGCAGCGACACGGATCAGGAGCGCTACCGATCATTCCTTTCGAGTCAGGCGGCTACTTAGTCTGTGAGCAAGAATGGCGTGAAGGATAAATTCACAGGTGCTACACACCATTCTGCTTGAAGCAGGCAGACTAACAGGGGTTCCTGTCCGGATCGGATCGGCCCGGTGCCCCGGAGACCGTCCGCAGGAACTGAGATCGGGAGAATCTCACTTGAAACAAGTTGTCCGCGACATGCAGGTCAGGGTCAAGTACAGGAACAAGTTCGAAGCAGGATATATATATATGAACAAGTTATATGGAACAAGTTCGAGTCAGGATATATATATATGAACTTGTTGTGGCAGGAACGTTGATTCAGTAGTTTGCTCCACGATCTGTGATTCAAGGATACATTTATTCAGGGTACAGATTCCCTGGTTCGGGAATTGCCTTGGTGACCTAACGGTCCCGGATACTTGCAGGTTCATTCAGGCACGGAACGACTACGTAGTAGTCTTCCGGGGTTTGGATGAATACAAGGCAACATACAGGCAGACAAGCATGCGTTTCTAAGGGACGTAAGCAGGCACGTTGCTCGGACCCGAAGGTAAGCCGAGAAGTGAAATCGATAGGGGACTTAGCATGCGAGGGTCTGAATATAAGCAGTATTTCATTTTCCATGTTCTAGCAAGCAATACAAGTTGGGATTATTCCCTTAGCTAGGTGCGTTGGATTTATTAGCATGCAGGGGGTGAATCACCTAGCGACTAGCATGAATATTCCAGATTTTATGTGTGTTGGCTAAGCAAAGACAAGTTCACCGTAGCCACCCACCTTAGCGATGATTCGCCTCGGTAGAGCGATACGTCTGAGCGAGCCTCTGAAAGCCTAAGCCGGATTCCTGTAGGGGCAAGTCTGGATATACTTTGCTTCTTGATCGAGGCAAAGCGGGTCGGGACAGTTGCACGATTGCCGTTTGAGACGGCAGTCCGCTTGAGCGGAACGGGGTGTTACAGGGTCTGTGTCATATTTTGTGTCATGTCAATGTATGTGTCTATGTCATATCCCATGTCATGTCTTGTCTATGTTTGTGTGTGTTCGTGTGTCTGTGTGTCCATGTCAGTATTAGAATTAGTATCCGTATGTGTTAGTGTGTCCGTGTACGTGTGTGTATATTCGAGTTAGGGTTAGGGTTAGTGTGTGTCATATCGTGTCGTGTCGTGTTGTGTCGTATTAGAGAGAGAGAGAGACATAGAGACAGAAAAAGGAGAATGAGAGAGCAGCTTACCGAGTGAGGAGGAGGGGAGCTGGAGAGAGGAGAACGCCGGAGGGAGGAGGAGCCGCCGGAGGGAGGAGGACGCCAGAGGGAGGAGGGGAGCCGGAGGAAGGAGGGGACGCCGGCCGGAGGGGGGTCGCCGAGGTGGGGCACCGAAAGGGAGGAGGGGACGCCTGGGGAAGGAGGGGACGCCGGAGGGAGGAGGGGAGCCGGACACGACGTAGGGGGGTTTAAAAATTTGGGAGAGTTCGAAGGAAATTGGGGGAAGAGGAATTCGTCAACCCTAAATAAAATAAATTAGTGACGTTTAGCGACGCTAACTTATGACGTCGCTAATAGAAATATTTAGCGACGTTATAGACGTCGCTAAATACGTCGCTAAATATTTAAAAGATTAACGTCGCTAAATACATCACTAAACGTCACTAATCATATAACTCAGCGACGTTTAGCGACCTTAAATAAACTTATAGCGACCATTCTTTTAAAAATTGAATTACAGTCGCTAAACGTCGATATATGTCACCAAACAGCGACTTATAGCAACGTTATTCTTTGGAGTCGCTGATATCTTTAATATTAGCAACGTTTTACTTTGACGACGCTAAAAATATTGTTAATCCCGCAATTTTTAGTAGTGGAGCATATGTCTTTCATGGATGATTTCTCAAGCTATAATCAAATCAAAATATTCTCAGATTATGAGAAACATACATCATTTTGAACACTGTTGGGGGTATACTGCTATACGGTGATGCCCTTCCGACAGAAATATACGGGTGCGACATACCAATGAGCTATGACCAAATTTTTTGTGAATATTTATGCCAAATGGTGGAATGCTATATGGAAGATATAACATTCAAAAGTCATCTCAAGGGCGATCACTCCAAGACTTTAGAATGGTGCGAGTTGATGCATACGCACCGACTTAAGATGAGCCAAACTAAGTATTTTTTAGGAGTCTCCTGTGGCAAAAATTTTGTGGGTTCTTCATAACCTCAAAGGGTATTCACCTTGACCATGATAAAGTCAAAGCTATAGTACCCCGCTCTGCTCTGGTACTATGTACAAGAGATATTACTTTGCTGGCTCGAGCAGAAGCCTTCTTGAAGAGTTTTTCGATCAAAACACAAGATGATTGATCTTAGTAAGTGGGCAGAACTTCATTATCTGATTCTTGTATGCCTTAATAATGAATATAATTTTTTGTATTGCTTGTCTATTGATAGAACCTGACTCTGCATGCTCACTTAGAGAATTGTATATGATTCAAGAATGATTGCCTGCATACTTAATAAGAGAACTTTATGCTTGTCTAAAGAGATAGAACCATTGCCATGCTAAGTCAAGAATAGAACGTTGTATGCTAGTTACACTAACACTGCTATCAAACGAACCATTTTCATGCTAAAAAGAAGAGTAAACGACTTCTGGATCATGTCTTCATATCGAATGCTAAAAGATAGAATATAATCGTATCCTTAGTTAAAAAGAGATGGATATAACTGCTTCCATGCTTGCTTTAATAAGAAAAATTGTTTGAACATGTCTCATTATTCGCACTGCAAAAGATATAACTGTTTGAATAACTTGTATTGTGTGCTATTGAACCTATCGATCGATTGGAAAGAAAGAAGATTGAACCTATCGAATTGACTGAATATAAGAGAATTGAGAGCTCTGACTCTATGGCTTGATTGAACGTTTTCTTGTTCATGGACTTGTGCATCATATAGTCTTTATCTGATAGAATTATATTCATACATTGGTTTGACAACTTGTGCATAAGTTATCGGGTCTTTAGAGTGGTATCCTAGGACACTAGGAACCGTTCGGCCTGGGAGAGACTAATCGAACACCCTGAGGCTTGGAATCCTCTCGATTAGGGAGGTGTGGCTATTAGTGTAGTGCTGAACCATAAGTCTTGGCTGCTATTTTAAGCATATTTTAGTGCATAACAACCATGTATCTCTGCAACTATTAGCCAATTCGTCATTAGTGAGAAGGGCTTGTACGTCCCAATTGCTAATCCCGGAGATCCATACTCGGGGGCCATCATATAGTTAGGGCGCATGCTAGGTTAGCCTTCTTGCATACCTAACTGTTTGATGCAGGGACGAACATGAAATAAAACCTTATTTGTATATGCAATTATTGCTAGCTTGTGTGTCTGTTGCAGGGATAACCGTTTGGCCATGGGTAAAGATCACTGAATAAGTGATCATTTGTATTCCTTATGTTCCTTATCATAAATTGCTAATGAGATGCATATGTTTCACTTGATTATGCTGCTGTCTTGTACTGAATTGAATAGTCCACTATAGATAGCTTATGTTCCTAAGAGTTAATGAATATGGTGCACGATACATGCTGTGCACTGCACGAAAGAATACTGAACCTATCGCATGCTTGATTGTATCATATATGTAAACTATTTTCAAAGATATATTTTTGAAATAAGTAATTTGACTTAAATCTTGTGCTGCCTAAAATAAATCTAGGTAAAAAGTAGCAAGATCACTCGTAATGTAATATTTTGGCACATGTTTACTTAGTATTGGTTTTAGAGAGTATTGCTTCTGTTTGTTGCTTATAATCTCCAGGACTTTTCCCAAAGTGCTAACCCCCCACCAGTTTGCTTGTTTGCAGGTACTGGATTATCCGTAGAAGCGATAACCGAGCCTCATCCCCAGGATCGAAAAATCTGGAGTCGATGCCTTGAGTCGTATGGAGATATTTTGAGATGCTTTTGTATAAAGGGATGTAATGTATGGAATAACATCTTGATTATCAATATAGAGATTGTTTACTTAGTATAGCTCAAGCAAATTGTATTCTCGGCCAAGCGCCGCTTGTAACACATCTTGATTATCAATATAGAGATTGTTTTCTTATGCCATTGTGTTCTTTACTTTTCTGCAATATTGTGTCGCTGCTTCCGTCTTGAATAGCTTACTTGTCCTTGTTCAAAGCTTTGTCCTTGTGTAAGCATAACTTAGTCTTGCACGGTATCACGCCCATACGGGGACGATTGGTTCCTCAAGGCGCCATGCGAGGATGATCAGCCCCTTGCGGGAATCGAGGTGTGACAAAAGCTATCCTTGAAATGTGTCCTCCATGAAATCTCGACGAGCTTCGTGGATTACAAGGTAGTCTGACTTACATCAGGAAGTTCATATCAAACCTCTCCAGGCGGTACCAACCGTCCACCCAGCTTATGAAGAAAGGCGCAACTTTCATCTGAAATGAAGAATGCCAACGAACATTCGACGATAATATAAGATCTCACAAACCCTCAAGTTTTGGTGGCTCTGGTTGTGAGAAAACCTTTTCTTCTATATGTTCGTATGATGGATCATTCTTTAGGTGCATTGTTAGTATAGAAGAGCGATGAAGGCCATGAGCAAGCCATTTACTACCTTAGTCATATTATGATTGGTGCCGAGCACAGGTACAATATTGTGGAAAAAGAATGTCTTGCTTTCGTATTTATTATCCAGAAAATATGTCATTACATGACTGGATAGATGCTTCACGTCATATCAAGAGTAAATCCCCTCAGAGTCCTTATGACTAAATCGAGTAGACTTAATCTCATTTAGCTACATGTACAATATTGTTGTCTCTATACGACATAATATTTGTCCTCCGAAAGACAGTTAAAAGCTAAGCATTAGCCGATTTCCTTACGGCTCACCTAGTACTAGAAATATTAAAGTTATATGAAGATATTCTAGATGAGGTATTATTAATCAACACAACATATAACGAAATAGCTACATGGAAAATATTCTTTGATGGTGTGTCAAGAACAAGGCCCAAATACAATATTATAAATCAACACAACATATAACGAAATAGCTACAGGATGCGCCAACAGCTGGACTGGATTCGGAAAGACGACTTCGGCTCCTCGCTCAGTTCGCCTTGGTGCGGAGAACCTGTTTCAACGAGGGTCAGCATGTCGAAACATACTGGTGAAGGCGTGCTAACCGAACTATACCAATCAACACGTTGTTTTAATGAAGCATGCATATTTGTGGGTTTCTATCTTGCCTTAGTTTATTTACATGTAAGCAGCATATAGAATTTACTGAAATGAACGTGCCAACGTTCGGTGGATTTTACCTGCCCGTTTGAATTACCTGCACAATACTTACCATGCCTTCCCTGCCACGAAGACACAAGTTAGTTTGCAACAGGTTTAAATATATAATAGATCACTGGCGTATGCCATAAGGGACACTAGTCATAGACGAGAATGGTTTGCAGCGAAAGTACAGTGGGTGCTACAAGCCATTCCGTCCAGTACAGTTGACTATACAGTAGAGTTCCGTCCGAACCGGATTGGTGCCAGTGCCCCAGCGACCGTCCGCAGGAACCAGTTACCTTGTGCACAAGTTGTCCGTGATCGAACAGTATGTTTACTATGTTAACAGTTCATGCAGTTGAGGCAGACAAGAGCACAGGACAGTCGGTATTGCATGATTTATTTAACATAGCCTCCTTGAACAGTTTAGCGCATACAATATGTTCTATACTTAGCATGATTCATAGAACAGTTATAAACGAACTAGCATACAATATGATAACAGTTCACAGTTTGGTTGACAAGCAATACAATCCAAGTCTATTCCCTTTTATCTTGGTTTCTTTTTATTATTACTTGGTATCGTTTGATCGGGGCAAAGAAGAGTACAAGATTTTAGATGTGAAGCTTGGAAGCAGGGCTAGCTAATCGGGTTGGTAGCCACTCACTTAGATTATTAGAAGGGAGAAGGAAAGAGGCGCTTCACGACTCCGCTCGCAAGCCGCCTACTGCTCGTTCACCTGCATCACGAACAGTTCAATCAATACTTCTTCCTCTCTTTCCAATCTCGGAATTAAAGTGCAGTTCAATGAACGAAAATAATAAAAATTATCGAAACCGTTTAAGGAAAATAAGCAAATCCCAAAACCAACTCAAAGCACGAAAGCAACAAGCAATATCGAAAACCGAGGCAATAAAAGATAGCAGCGGAGAGGTCCCTCCTAACTCTGCCGCTAAGTCGATCCCGGGGGCACGGTCCACTGAATATGGGAATCGATTCCGAAGAAACAAATCCATAACGAGGACGAGTTCTTAATTCAATATATCCCGATCGAACGATACCATCTTGTGTTTCTTAGTCGCGCTCCCCGCACCGGGGGAACGGGGCACTACAATTGAGACTAATGTCGAAATTTGAGATTGGATGTTCCCTTTCATAAACTATGCTGTCTATGGAATCCTTCCAGACGGTCCAAGGAATGCAACTTTAATCAAAGGGTATTTCCACCGATTTTACTATGATACATCAACTAAGATGTTGTATCGTTGTTCGTATGACTGAGTTTTGCTAAAATGTTTATCTGACGAAGAAGTAAAAGAATCCCGTTGGGAGGCTCATGACTGTACATATGGTGCACACCAACCTGGTCCAAAGCTACAGGTTTTCCTCAGATGAATGGGTTATTACTGGCCTATTATGGTGGCAGATGCCATAGACTATGCTATAAAATACATGTGTCAGATCCATGCTGATTTCATACATCATCATCACAGTTTTTACATCTAATTACTATATCTTGGCCATATAAAGCTGGGGCATGGATGTTATTGGCCCTATTATTTCTCCTTCTTCCAAAGGACATTAGTTCCTCCTAGCAATAAACGATTACTTTTTGAAATACGGAAGCTATACTACTTGTTAAAGTAAAAATGTCCAACATCATCATCTTTATTAAGCATTACATCATTTATCGCTTTGACGTTCCCTAAAGAATCATCCATGAAAAGGACTACAGTTTGTAAGTCATGCATTATACCCGTTCTATGATAAGAATCGAATCCAAAACATAGCTTCTATAACATACAACCATACCGCCAACGGGTTAGCTGAAGCTTTCAACAAGATGATCATTAAGCTCCGCAAAAAGTTTGCTTCATCCAATAAACATGACCGGAATAAAAAGCTCGATAAATGTATATGGGCTTATCACACGACAATATAGATTCCAACTGGTAGCACACCATATTTTTTGGTTTACGGGTGTGAAGTTCTTTCTCTCAAAATCTAAATTCATTCTCTTAGGATTGCTTTGTCCAATGAATTGACCATTGAGGACAATGATCACTTACGATTGTAAGGACTGGAAGCACTCGACAAAAAATATCTTCAAGCTCAACAATGAGTTGAGCTATATCAGACCCGTATTTCTAAAGCCTTTAATAAAAAGATAAAGGAAATGGTATTTCAAGTCAGTGACCTTGTCTTAGCGGTGAGAAGACAAATGACCATGACGCACAAAAGCAAAAGAAAATTCTAACCTAAATAAGAGGGCACTTTTATCGTAGAATCAATGTATTCCAAGGAAGCTTACAGGCTCACGAAGCCTAATGGTTACTTGCTCATGATGCCTATCAATGACAGATTTCTCAAGAAATATTATTTTTGACCCATGCTTGGATTGACATTATTGTATAAAATATACAATGTGATATTAGTAAATTCTCGGCAAGATATAAATTATTTTTGAGATATTATCCATATTCAAGAGTCTTGGATATGCAATGGATAGTAGATATGTAAATTTTTTCCAGTAGAATTGTCCTCAGATTCTACGAAATATTCTTGTTCGAGATCACAGATTGATTCTTCCAAAAGATCGAAAGCATGACTTTAGATCCCAATCCATCTAAGAACTTCCTATTTCTAATCCCTAGTTGGGTTAGGAATAATTTGTACTCATGATTCTTTTGCTAATTTCGAGTACAGTTAGTAATATTTTTCAGAAGATAGTCATGACCATGCTACTTTTGAATTATTTTCAAAATCTATTTCCCAAACGGAACCCTCTTTGATCTTCTTAGTCATGTCCATATTACCTCTGAACATGAAGATTAAATATTCAAACTTGACTATGACATCCATATTACCTATGGTATTCTTATTCTAATATGCTAAGGATAACAAGTCATTCTAAAAATCATCCCTAGCAAGTTATTATCCGTACATAGCGATACGTATACCATGGATAGCAAATCCACTAAAAATTCCTTCCCCTCCCCCGAAGTAGAGGTTTCTGTGGCCTCTCTTTAAAAAGAGTCACGTCCACATTACCTATGACGATTCCTCTCAATTTTGTAGTTAGACACACAAACAAAGTTTGACAGAAAAAGTAAACCTTTCATCTTTCAAGAAAGTCTAAGAATAGTTTCATTAATATTCAATACCATAATTACATATGATGGAAACCTGTTATATTTGATTTTCATTAATATTTGATATCATGATTACATATGATGAGAATCTGTTGTCTTCGAAGCCTTCTACTTCAACGGCTTCTCAATGCAAACCTCAGTATATGGAAAATATTACACTGAAGGACACACATGCCTCAAATTTGTCAGTCCTGATCCAAACCCAAACCTATTATCAAATCCCTTCTTTTCACTAGATAAGGCCAGCCCAGTTTCCTCTGTTTTTATTATATATGCTGTTACTCCCCGTTCCCGATATACGTATTTAGAACTTATTTTTATTTTTAGCATGGTTGTATGTGCATGGAGCCTAGACCCATTTTTTGGTTTAACCTAGTTCATGGTTTATTTTGTGGGTTGGTTTAACTCATGAGAACCTTTGGTTCAACCATCAACCCAACCATATATAACCCAATACTCTCTCTCTCTCTCTCTCTCTCTCTCTCTCTCTCTCTCTCTCCTCACTTCTTTATTACTTCCTCTTTCTTTAGATTTTTCTCCCCATTTCATAGGCAAGTACACCTTACATGACAAATGGAAAAATTCTCTATATTATTGTTCTATTATGTGTTTCTAAGCCTTTTAGTTCTTGGAATTTTCTATTTTGATGGATGGATTAGTGTAGATCTATATTTCTAAACTTAGGATTTTATGAGTTTTTCTTGGTTTTGATCTATTTAACTTGTTTCTTTAAAAATTAGTTTTTTCTACATGATAGAGCTTTCAATTTAGAGCATTTTGGCTTTTGGTTCACCCGATTTGGACTTAAAATGAGGTTTTTATGGACAAAATAAAATTTTAGTTTTTGGAGCTTTTCCGCGTCTTCATGCGACCAGGGAGCTATGCGGCCGAGAATGCCATGCGGCCCGAGAGGGTTATGCGGCATAAACTCTTACTGTATACTGACAGCATACGTCCATCTTGTTTGACGCATGTCTGCTGATTTACACAAGTGTCCTTGAACACCTTGCGTTTTCACTCACTGAATAAATACAAAATTTTCTAAGTCCTAGAGAACTCCATGCGGCAGAGAACCCCATACGGCACTGACAACCATGCGGCCATGAGAACATGCGGCCCCTATTTCTTGGACACATGACTCTGAACCGTTGTCACTTATTTCTATAGTTTTGTCTTTCTTTCTAACACACTTTATGGCTTGTCACCTCAGTTACATCAGTCACTTTATGTCACATCACGAATATTTTATTTATTTGACTATCACTTCATCACTTGTCCCAAGAAGTAGACTTAACCCTGGGCATACGGCCAAGTGGTCCATGCGCCTGACTCTTCATGCGACTTGATTTCCCATATGGCCTAGAGACCCATGTGGCCTTGATTGTTTTGACTGAATATCTTTTTGACTCTTGTGACCCAATGTATAATTGGTAATTGGACTCGAATACTTTATCCGTGCTGATACCACTATTGCCTGATTATTATTCATGATTTAATGTGCGCTGAGGTACGACACATCCTGTCATGTGTTAAGAGATTATATTTGGGTTATGCATCGAGAATGCCTCCAAATTCCTGAACTCGTGATATTATAAATATATATTATTTTTCTATTACGGGCATAATAAGCGAGTCAAACTACCAAAGCGTGGCTAGGATAATTGATTGTATGAATGTTGCATACACGCTCGGGTGAATCTAGATTTGACTTTCATGAATTTGTATCTAGCATGCCCGTACTTTGTACGACATCTTAAGAAAAATTCGCATATGACCACGCATTGAGATTTCAAACACAACATAGGGCTAATTAAGTAAGTAAAAGTGGTTGTAACATTTGGAGGGAACGGTATCCCGAGATCATGCCAACGAATCTTTCCACAGAGATTCATTCTAAGTGCGCTGTGGGCTGGCCACCATAGATACTGTATATCATCTATCTTAGTGGAGTGCAGTATCTGACTTATTATTATGTCAAGCCACTGTTTTAATATAGGAAGACTAGAACCGTTAATACCGTATTTTTAGCGCAGTGGCCCTACGGGGGGCTGGTGTTCCTGCATGTACTTGTTTTATTATATTGGTTCTGTTAGCCCATGTTCGGCACTGGCATGATCTGAGGATACTTATTATGCATTATTCTGAGATAACCTCAGACTCCACAAAATAGTAAGCCGTACAAATGATTGGCCGATTTAGGAAGAAATAGATTTGGTTATGATTGTATTATTCAGCTAGTAGCCTAAAAAAGTAGACTATCATAGTGTGATGGTTCAACCATTATCCTTTTTTGGTTGTAGGGTTTAGCTTTCGTGCTAGGATATGCCATGGATCTAAGTTACAACACTGAACCTATCTATTATTATATATTTTCCTTGGATTTTATTTCTATATTTTGTGTTTCCTTTGTAATAGTTGCTATTTGGGGTCTAACCCCACTGGTTTTGCATGGCCAGGTTTCGAGTCTGTACTTGAGGATCTAGCGTACTTTTCCATAACTCATGGCGCGCACCAGGAAAATTATCTCAGGGGATAGCGAGTGGGTTTTCTTCTTCTCTGCTCATCTTACATATTTACTTCTTTTTAACGTTTAGCCACCAACACCTGTTAGCCGGCTCTTCTGGACATTAGTTTTTCTTACATTATTGTATTAAATCAGACTGCAGCTATCATTGTCATATACTTTTGTTACTCTTTTAGCTTCTTATTTTGCACAGCTGGACTATAGAATGTTTTGAGAAAGTGTTTGGGACGTCTTATTGCTTATCATATATGCTCTATGCTTATCGTTTCTTGTTTGAATGATTGAGACATAGAAATTCTTGACCATAGGAGACTTGATTGTAGCATGCACCCCATTGTCTTTTATAGCCGTAATCGCCGTACGGTATATAGTACCTTGTATGGGATAGCTGGCCATGTTCGTCTCCATATTCCGGTACTGGAGCGTGACAAGATTTTAGTGGTGGCCCATGCAGGTCTATTCTTCATACTTGTGGGGTATCATAGTTGTAGGAGTCTCAATCAATCATGATCCTTCTTGAAATCCTGAATTCATCCTCTTCGATACACAGATTAAATTCTTCCAGATTGATTGTTTCCTTGTTCCTTCTCATCCTGTTCTTGATATTTCTTGTGCTCTTTTTTAGGGCTTCTCATTCCACCGATGCTGAAGCAATAAGAGAGACAGAGTTGCTAGTGGAATAAAATCCTGTGGAACCCCAACCAAGGATCCGAGTTGAACCTGCGATGAATGGGACAGGGCAGCAGGCCCCAGGTGTTCTCGTACCTCCCACAGTGCTGACAGTACTGGTTACCTCGACTTTGCTAGAGATTATCCATGGATTGATACCATATGGTGGTGCAACAACAACAGCAACAGCAACACCAGCAACAACAGCTTCAGTAGCAGGAATAAAATGTCATATTAAACCAAGGGTTACAAACGACCCTAGAACGAGGCAAGATAAAAGATTCTGGGGCATCTGTTAGATTTTGCAGACTGAACTCCAAATACTTTGATGGCACGAAGGACGCAATTACGGTAGACGATTGGCTCTGGGATATTGAGACCATTCTGACAGTGGCTAAAGTTTCGGCCGAGGAACAAGTTGACTTGGTTCGCCTACAACTCCAAGATCTGGCGAGAGATTGGTGGGCTACAATGGAGGTAGGACTGAGGCATCCTATTTTATGGGAGGATTTCAGGACCAGATTCAGGGCAAAGTACTTTAGAATTGTGGCTTAGTATGAGTTGCAACAGAGGTTCATTAACCTCAAGCAAGCTGAAAGGACAGTAGACGGCTATGCGGCAGAATTTGGTCGACTTAGTAGATTTGCTCCAACCATGGTGGCAACAGAGTTGGAGAGAGAAATGAGGTTCCAACAGGGACTTCACTTGGAGATCTTGCACATGGTAGAGGTGCACGACTACCAGACCTTCGAGTCATTATTAATAGTAGCCAAGAGGGTTGAGCTTACTTTCCAGAGGATGACATCCAGAAGAGTGGATCGAAAGAGACCTTATGGACAGAACAATGAAGGAGGACCAATACCCCGAATGTCAGCACCAACACCTGGCATTCGTATACATGATTTAGCACCACGGAGGACGACAGTTTTGACAGTGACAGTACCAACTCGGCAACAACAACAGAGGAAGTAGTAGTAACAACAAAAACAATAATAACAACGAGGAGCGTCGACAGGTTGTACCTACTGTGGCAAAGGAGGTCAAACCCGGAATGTTTGTCGGGCAGCTAACCGACTATGTTTGAGATATGGGAGCCTTGATCACAAGATTGTCATGTGCCTATTGATGCAGAGGCCAGGAGGGCCAATATAACAGATTCCTGCATTGCCAGCTCCAAGGGCAGTGCAGCAAGGAGGACCGACAGTAGCAGCACAACCTTTGGCTCAGCGTCCGTTGTCGACACAGGCCCAGCTTTATAGGCATCAACTACAGAATCAGCAAGGGTCGCAACTACGGGAGCAAGGAAGATGACAGTAGGGAGCTCAACAAGGCCAAGGACAGGCACTCACCTTGTCCTTGGAGGAAGCTATGGCATCGGGCGACGTTATGGCAAGTAACATTTTTGTTATATCCTTTCTTGTCATAGCTTTATTTGATTATGGAGCTTCGCACTCATTTATATCTACACAATATGTAACACGTATTGGATTAAAGTTTGAGGCATTAGCAACGAGACTGAATATACTCACTGGCAATGGGATCATAGAAGTTAGTAGGGTGTGCCTAGCATGTCCAGTCGTAGTATGTGGACATTTATTACCTGCAAAGTTGATCGAGTTCCCTATGGGTAACTTTGACATTATCTTAGGCATGGACTAGTTGAGAGATAGTCATGCAATAATAGACTTTCGTGAGGATAGAGTATTTTTTAGAATTCCTCGTCTAGAAGAGTTTGTCCTTAGCAGAATAGTGAGAGACTAGAATAAGGGAGGAGTCACAACAGTAGTAAGGGAAGCAAACCCGCTGCCCAAGATAGTTGAAGAGTTCATGGATGTATTTTCCAATGATCTTCCCGGATTACCCCCAGTTAGAGCAGTAGAGTTCTGTATAGAGTTGATATCAGGAGCAAAACTAGTATCCTAGAAGGTGTATCCTATGTCACCATCAGAACTTGATCAATTATATCGACACATGAAAGAATTGAAGGTGAAGAAGTTTATTCGGGCCAGTGCATCACCGTGGGAAGCACCAACAGTATTAGTAAAGAAGAATGATGGATCGACGCGGTTGTGTATGAATTATAGGCGGTTAAATACAGTAACCGCGAAGAACAAGTACCCATTACCAAGGATTGATGATTTGTTTAACAAATTAAGTGGAGCAAGAGTCTTCTCCAAGATAGATTTATGATCATGATATTATTAGGTGCGAGTTCGGGAGCAGGATATACCAAAGAAAGTATTTAGATCACGGTATGGACATTACGAATTCTTAGTTATGCCATTCGGGCTGACTAATGCTCTAGTAGCATTCATAGACTTGATGAACCGTATTTTCATGCCTTACTTAGACCAATTTATGGTAGTATTCATCGATGATATCCTGGTATATTTTAGTAATAAGGAGGAGCATGAAGAACATCTCAGGATAGTTCTGCAAACTTTGAGGGAGCACCAGTTATATGGGAAGCTTAGTAAGTGTGAGTTTTGGCTGGATCGTATATCTTTTCTTAGATACATCATTTCTGGAACAGGAGTATTAGTTGATCCCAAGAAGGTAGAGGCAGTAGAGAACTGGCCATTTCCAAAGACAGTAGCAGAAGTGCATAGTTTCCTGGGCTTGGCAGGATACTACAGAAGATTCGTGTCAGATTTTGCTAAGATCTCAGCACCATTGACTCGAATGACACGTAAGGAAGTTAAATTTGTATGGTCAGCGAAATATCATATAGCATTTGAAGGGTTGAAGAAGAAGTTAATCTCTGTACCAATCCTTACTCTTCCAACAGGCTCCGAAGGATTCACAGTGTACTATGATGTATTTAGCAAAGGACTTGGATGTGTTTTGATGCAATAAGGAAGAGTGACAGTGTATTCTTCTCGGCAGCTCAGAGATCACGAGAAGAACTATCCAACTCATGATTTGGAGTTAGCATCAGTAGTGTTTGCACTTAAGCTATGGATGCACTACTTATATGGTGATCTAGTAGAAATATTCACATATCATAAGAGTTTAAAGTATGTGTTCACGCAGAAGGACCTGAACATGAAGCAGAGAAGGTGGCTAGAGTTGTTGAAAGACTATGACATGGGAACTTCAGTACCATCCAGGCAAGGCTAATGTACTAGTTGATGCACTTAGCAGAAGAGGTAGAGAATTTATGTTGACTACTCAGAAGCACATTCTAGAAGACTTAAGAGAGATGGGTATCGAGATAGTACTTCCATAGAGTACAGGAGTTCAGGCTAGCCTACAGATTCAGTCAACTTTGGTAGATAGAATCAAGCTATCTTAAGCAGAGGACCCGAAGATTTAAAAGCTACGAGAAGAATGTGAGTCAGGTCTTCGAAAGGAGTTGACAATACATGCAGATGGGATGCTAAAGTTTGGGAATTGTCTATGCGTACCAAGCGGGGATATTCGGCAAGAAGTTATGACTGAAGCACACAATTCTCAGTATTTTATTCACCCGGGAGGCATGAAGATGTACCAAGATATCAAGCAACATTTTTGGTGGAACAGAATGAAGAGAAAAATAGCACACTTAGTATCGCGATGTCTGATATGTCAGCAAGTGAAGGCAGAACAGCAGAGATCGACAGGATTATTTTAGTCACTTCCTATTCCAGAGTTGAAGTGGGAATACATCACGATGGACTTTGTGACTGGTTTACCTAGATCACCGACTGGTCAAGATTCAGTTTGGGAGATAGTAGATCATCTCACAAAAGTAGCTCACTTTCTTCCGTTTCGAGTAGGACAACCTACAGAACAATTGACTGAAATGTATATGCGACAGATATTGAGACAACACGATATCCCAGTAAGTGTCATGTCAGATCAAGACACACGGTTCACTTCTCATTTTTGGAAAAGTTTGCACCAGAGCTTATGCACCATGTTAAGATTCAACATAGCTTACCACCCCCAGACAGATGGACAATCAGAGAGAACCATCCAGACTGTGGAAGATATGCTACGAGCCTGTACCTTAGACCTTGGTAAATCTTGGGAGAATCACCTTCACTTGGTAGAATTATAGTATAATAATAGTTATCAGGCCAGTATTCAGATGGCACCTTTTGAAGCACTATACGGCAGGAAGTACAGGTCACCATTGGCTTGGGACGACATTGGTGAGCAGAAGATGTTAGGTCCTAAAATAATTATGCAGAAAGTAGAGATTGTCCAGCAGATTAGAGAGCGACTTCGGATTGCACAAGACAGACATCGTTATTGGACAGATCTATATCGTAGACCTTTAGAGTTTCGTGTCGGTGATCACGTATTTTTGCGAATTTTGCCTACCCGAGGAGTCATTAGATTTGGGGTTCGTGGGAAGCTTAGTCCGCGATCCGTAGGTCCATTCAATATTCTCGAGCGGGTAGGTGATGTTTCTTATCATCTTGCCCTTCTACCTTCATTACGCAAGGTAAATGATGTATTTTATGTGTCTCAATTGTGAAGGTATGTTTCGGATCTGAGTCATATCCTCAATCACTTTGAATTAGTCGTTGGTACCGACTTATCTTACGAGGAGAAACCCGTATCCATATTAGACCGTATGGAGAATGTGCTCAAGAATTGGACTATTTCTCTTGTCCGAGTTGCTTGGGGATATCACACTCTTGGAGAATCGACGTAAGAGCGTGAGGACGATATTCGATCTCGGTACCCGCACATATTCGATTCGAAAGGTATATTCTACCTTATGACTTCGTATCTAGTTTTTATGATCTGGTGATCACCTATATGTTGTGATGATATTTTTTGCATGTGTAGTTGCTAGTAGATTTATATCGTGCTTGTCCTGACTTCTCTAGCTATTGCTAAGATTCAAATTTCGAGGACAAAATTTTTCTAAGGTGGATAGAGATGTCACTCCCCATTCCCGATATACGTATTTGGAACTTATTTTTATTTTTAGTATGGTTGCATGTGCATGGAGACGACCCATTCTTTGGTTTAATCTGGTTCATGATTTATTTTGTGGGTTGGTTCAACTCATGAGAACCTTTAGTTCAACCCTCAACCCTACCATATATAACCCAATATTTTCTCTCTCTTTCCTCACTTCTTCATTACTTCCTCTTTCTTTAGCTTTCTCTCCCCATTTCATAGGCAAGTACACTTTGTATGAGAAATGGAGAAACCATCCATATTATTGTTCTATTATGTTTATTATGTGTTTTAAGCACTTTTAGTTCTTGGGTTTTCTGTTTTGATGGATGGATTAATGTAGATCTATATTTCTAAACTTAGGATTTTATTAGGTTTCATGAGTTTTTCTTGGTTTCGGTCTATTTAACTTGTTTCTTTAAAAATATTTTTTGCTACATGATAGATCTTTCAATTTAGGGTATTTTTGCTTTTGGTTTAGCTGATTTGGACATAAAATAAGATTTTTATGAAGAAAACAAGATTTCAGTTTTTGGAGCTTTTTTGCCATGGCTGAACCTGCTGTTGGAGAAGACGAAGTCTTTATGTGGCCAGCGAGATATGCAGTCGAGAGTGCCATGTGGCCCGAGAGGGTTATGCGGCCTAAACTCTTGCCGCATACTGACATCATGCTTCCATCTTGTTGGACGCATGTCTGCTGATTTACACAAGTGTCCTTGAACACCTTGTATTTTTACTCACTGAACGAATAAAAGTTTTGCTAAGTCCTAGAGAACTCCATGCGGCAGAGAACCCCATGCGGCACCGACACCCATGCGGCCAGGAGAACATACGGCCCCTATTTCTTGGATGCATGACTCTGAACCGTTGGCACTTATTTCTATAGTTTTATCTTTTTTCCTGATACACTTTATGGCTTGTCACCTTAGTCACATCAGTCACTTTATGTCACATCACAGACACTTTATTTATTTCACTTTTAGTTCATCACTTGTCCCAAGGAGTAGACTTAACCCTGGGCATGCGGCCAAGTGGTACATGCGGCCTGACTCTTCATGCGGCCTGATTTCCCATGCGACCTAGAGACCTATGTGGCCTTGCTTGTTTTGACTGAATGTCTTTTTGACTCTTGTGACCCAATGTATAATTGGTAATTAGACTCGAATACTGTATCCGTGCTGATGCCACTATTGCCTGATTATTATTCATGATTTAATATGCGCTGAGGTATGACACATCCTTTCATGTGTTAAGAGATTATATTTAGGTTGTGCATCGAGAATGCCTCCAAATTCCTGAACTCGTAATATTATAAATATACATTGTTTCCCCAGTACGGGCATAATAAGCGAGTCAAACTACCAAAGCGTAGCTAGGATAATTGATTGTATGAATGTTGCATACACGCTCGGATGAATCCATATTTGACTTCCATGGATTCGTATCTAGCGTGTCTGTACTTTGTACGACATCTTAAAAAAAATTCTTACATGACCACGCATTAAGATTTGTACACCTGGACTACAGAACATTTTGAGAAAGCGTTTGGGACGCCTTATTGCTTATCATATATGCTCTATTCTTATCGTTTCTTGCTTGAATGATTAAGACATAGAAGTTATTGACCATAGGAGACTTGATTGTAGCATGAACCCCCTTGTCTTATACAGTCGTGATCGTCGTACGAAGTATAGTACCTTGTATGGGGTAGCTGGCTATGTCTGTCTCTGTATTTCGGTACTGGGGTGTGACATATGCTCAGCTCATAGCTCGTAGCCTAGTCCCTTTTATATTATTTCCTTTTATTTTCTTCTTTTGTTAAACCCCCAGTCTGTAATCGTATTTGACCCACAAATGCTAGCGGACCGCTTAAATTTGTTTACAATCGGCAGGCGGGTCTGTAGAGCAGTAATTATGACCTGCAGACCCCACCCATCCTCTCCTTATATATATAATATAACAGTGAGCAATGGTCACAGACCCTAACCCTATTCCTCTTTCCGTATTTGCTGTGCACATTCTCGAATCCTTGTTGTGTCCAACTCACTCCCGACCTCAAATCTCGAATCCGACACCACCATATTATCCCTCTTTACCACCTCTATCATATGGATCTATTCAAACCCCCCATGAGGTCACGCCCGAATTCAGTGGAATTGATAGTCGTCCCCCGAGCATGATGCCATGCGTTCCTAGGTTACACATCGCACAAGGCCAAGGTATTTTTGCATAACGAGCACATATTCAGAGTACGCAGATAATTAAAACACAAAGTTAAAACATAGAAAAATTCTCTTTATTGATAATGAACATCTTTTACAAACTCTTGAACGACCTAGATAATTGTCGTACGGGCTTACAAAAGTGGACGCAAAATGAGATTATCGTCTTGTACATTACATCATTGTACTAATACTTCAAAAGAAGAGACCTCTAGGCGGGACAATCGATTTTTGTCGGAGCTGCATGAGTTATGTGTGCGAGCTCCTGAATCTTCAAAATGCTTCTACTAAGGCACGATCGGAATGTGCCGGTTAATGGACTAGAATGGGAAGTAGCTTCAGCTCCTCGCAGAATCTCCTTGGTGCGGGAAACCTGTTTCAATGAGGGTCAGTACATCAAAATACACTGGTAAAAGTGAGCTAACCCAACTATACCAATCAACACGTTATTTATATGAAGTATACAAATTATTTTATGGTCTTTCTATCTTGCCTTAGTTCAGTTTACAAGCAAGCATTAATATGGCAATTTATTTAAATAATATGCCACCATTCGGTTACTTTTGCATGCCCGTCTAAATCACCTGCACAATACTTACCATGTCCTTTCCTGCCACGAAGACAAAAGTTAGCTTTGCACAGGTTTAAATATATAAGGGGATTACTGGCATAATGCCATAAAGGACGAGTTATAGTCTCGAGACGAGAATGATATGCAACACAGGTGGCGAGCCCCTCTACATAACATTCTGTCCATTACCAAATGACTATACGATTTGTTCCATCTGGATCGGATCAGTCCCAGTGCCCCGACGACCATCTACAAAAACTAGAAACCTTGTGCACAAGTTGTCCATGATTAAACAGTGTCTATACTAAGCAATCACTTGATGTAATCTAAGACAATACGAGCACAAGACAATCATATAGCATAATCTGTCTTGCATAGTCTTCCTGATCAATAAATTTCATAGCAAAGTGTGTTCTATACATAGCACATTTTCTAGAAGAAGTATATATTCTAACTTGAATTTGAAGCATATGAAGAATATTCTAAACGAACTAGCATGCAATAAGGTAACTGTTCACATGTTGATTGACAAGCATACAGTATTCCAAGTCTATTCCTTTTTATCTTGACATCTTTTAGTTATTATGGTATTGTTTGATCGGAACAAGCAAGAATGTAAGATTTTAGATGTAAAGACTTAGAAGAAGGGTCAACTAAATCGAATATAGCCACTCACAAGTTGGTTGGAGAAAGAAAAGAAAAGAGTTGCTTCAAGACTCCATTCGCACAATGTCTACTGCATGATCACCTGCATTGCCACTAACAGCTGATCAATACCTCTTCAACTCTTTCCAAGATTGGAATAGAATGCAATTCGACGAACGAAAGCAATGAAATCCATCGAAACCATTCAAGAAAATGTAAATCCAAAAACTAACTCAAAGCACGAAAGCAACAAGGCGACAGCGAAAACTAGGCAAGAAAACTTTTAGCGGATATGTCCCTCTTGACTCTGCCGCTAAGTCCATCCTCGGGAAACGGTCTACTGAATATGGGAATCGATTCCGAAGAAGCAAATCCATAATGAGGATAAGATCTTCTTTCAATCTATCCCGATCGAAGAATACCGATTTGTATTTCTTAGTCACGCTTCCTGAATCGAGGGAACATGGCACCACATCCTAACCAACTAATAGAAAGTTTCGTCCACAAAACTTAGGAATAGAACCTACTACTATGAAACAATGAAGGGAACCTTTCTCTCATCTCAGACTTAAGCTCCCAAGTCAATTCTTTGACCGAATGATTTCTCCAAAGCACGTACACGAGAGGAACCGAACGACTTCGAAGCAGCCTCTCTTTATAATCCAAGATTCACACAGGATGTTCAACATAAGTCAAGTCTGCCTTTAGGTCTAGTTGATCAAGATCCACCATATGACTCGGGTCATACACATATTTTCTAATCTATGAAATATGGAAGACATCGTGCACTTCAAATAATGACGGTGGCAGGGCAATCTGATATGCGACTGGGGTGACTCGCTTTAGTATCTCAAACGGGCCAACGAATCTTGGACTTAGCGTCCCCTTTGCTCCCAATCTGGCAACTCCTCGCATGGGCTAGACTTTAAGAAATACTCGATCACCTTCTAAAAACTAAGAAGGTTGTCGGTGCATGTTTGAGTAGCTTTTTTGGCGACTCTATGCTACCTTCAGCCATTCACGGATCAAGCGAATCTTCTAGACGGTTTGTTCTACAAGTTTCGGGCCAAGAATTTATCGTTCACCAAATTCATCCCAACAGATTGGGGATCTGCACTTCTACCTATATAATGCCTCATACAGTGCCATCTGAATGCTGGATTGATAGCTATTATTGTATGCAAATTTGGCTAACGGTAGATGCATGTCCTAACTAGTCTTCAAGTCTAAGGCGCAGAGTCGTAGCATGTCTTCGAGGATTTGGTTGACCCGTTCTGTTTGGTCATCTGTCTGAGGATGGTAGGTGGAGCTGAAATTCAACTTTGTCCCTATTGCTGACTGAAGGCTTTTCCAGAAGCGCAATAAGAATCATCCATCTCGATCGGAGAAAATAGATACGGGCAAGCCATGGAGTCGAACGATCTTGTTGAGGTAGATCTGGGCAATACGGTCGGTACTCCAAGTACTTTTGATAGGCAGAAAGTAAGATGACTTGGTGAGTCGATCGATGATGACCCAGGTGGCATCGTTCCCCTGTTGCATCCTTAGCAAACCAATAATGAAATCCATCATTATATATTCCTATTTCTACTTTGGTATAGCAATGTTCTGCATCACTCCGTCCGGCTTCTGGTGCTCGGCCTTTACCCTCTGACAAGCCATGCATTGCGACACGAACAACGCCACATCTTTTTTCATGCTGTGCCACCAAAATGTTGTACGGAGGTATCGATACATCTTTGTTCTACCCGGATATGAAGTATAACTCGCATAATGGGCTTCGGTGAGTATCTCTTTTCTGAGGTTTGCATCATTAGGAACGCACAATCTTTCTTTCACCCATATTATTCTGTCCTTGCTTACGCAAATTCGGTTGCCTTCCCTGCTGAGATAAGACTTTGCATCTTTTGCAGGAATATATCATCCTTCTGAGCGAACTTAACTTTTTCTAACAAGTCTGGTTCGAAGCGCAGCTGAGCCACTTGTGCCCCCTTTTTGTATCTGATTTTAAGTGTAAGCCCAAACCTTCAAGATCCTGACGTATTTTGTTATCGATAGCCAAGCTCCCAACGAACACTCGATTCAGCGCATCAGCTACAATATTACCCTTTCCCGGTATGTATCTGATCATCAATTCAAAGTCGCTAAGGAGTTTAAGCAAACATCGTTAACGTAGATTCAAATCCTTTTGGGTATAGAGATATTTTAGACTTTTATGATCCATATAGATCTTATACGACACACCATAGAGGTAATGCCTCTACAACTTTAGTACAAACACCACCGCCGCAAGCTCCAGGTTGTACGTTAGATAATTCTTCTCGTAAGGCTTCAACTGCCTCGACGCAAAGGCTATCACCTCGTCCCTCTGCATAAGGAAACATCCCAAACCCTTTCCTGAGGTATTGCTATATATCTTAAAGTCATCGGTCCGTCTAGAAGGGTAAGAATTGGTGCTAAGTCAAGTCGCTGCTTTAACTCCACAAATAAAGCTTCACAGTCGTCTGTCCACGTGAACGTTACTCCCTTTCGAGTGAGCTGGTTCAGAGGCGAGGCGATCCTCGCAAAATCTTTAATAAATCTCCTATAGTAGCCTGCTAGACCAAGGAAACTCCGAATGTCGCTAGCTGACTCAAGCCTTCTCCACTTCATGATGGCTTCTACAGAAATAATGTGCCCAAGGAAGAATATATTGTCCAACCAGAAATCATACTTGCTAAACTTCACGTACAACTTATTGTCTCGAAGAGTTTGAAGCACCATCCGCAGGTGTCCTGCGTGTTCATCCTTATTCTTCGAGTACACTAAGATATCGTCTATAAAAATTACCACAAACTTGTCGAGGAATGTTCGGAACACATGATTCATAAAATCCATGAATACGGCAGGAGCATTCATCAGTACAAACTGTATAACAGAAAACTCATAATGGCCATAGCGGGTTCGGAATGCTGACTTCGGCATATCCTCGGGCTTAATCTTCAACTGGTGGTAGCCCGAGCAAAGATCAATTTTTGAAAACACCAATGCTCCTTGCAACTGATCAAAGAGGTCGTCTATCCTGGGCAGGAGATACTTGTTTCTGATAGTGACCTTATTTAGCTCCCGATAGTCTATGCAGAGTCGCAACATTCTGTCCTTCTTCTTTACGAAGACCACAGGCGCGCCCCAAGAAGACATGCTCGGAAGAATGTACCCACGGTCTAGAAGTTCCTGAAGTTGGCACTTTAACTCCTTTAGTTCACTAGGGGCCATTATGTACAGAGTTTTGGAAATCGGTTGAGTATTCGGGAATGTATCGATGGTGAACTCGATCTCTCGGTCAGGTGGCATGTCGGGTAGTTCGCTCAAAAATATATCAGAAAATTCTGCCACAAAGAAAGTGTCACGACCCGCACCCAAAAAATCGGGCATGAGTCATGGGTACGTCCAGCCTACGCCGCAGAATCGGCGGTAGAACGCTGTAAAGGTCCGTTCTAGGTCGACAATCTATCTATATAACTCACAAAAATCTGTCAATAATCTCTCCAAAAGGAGGGCAACCACGCAATATATATATGAATAATCCTCTCCAAAAGAAGGGCAAGCACGCTATATATATATATGAATACTCAATCACAATAATCTAGGGGAAGAGTAAAAGCACGATATGATAGCAAAAGAAAACCAGAACCAAAGAGAGCAAGATAATATCCAAAATACAGTCCAAGTCTATAATAGTCTACAATATCTCACAACATCAAAAGAATAAGTATAATCATCCAAATAACAACTGGGAACAACCCAGGAAATCCACCTAGCTAACTAGGGCGCTACGTCACGCCCCAGTCCCAAAATATATGGAACCAGGCCACGTGGCATTGGCCAGCTGACACGTCTCCGAGGATATCCTAATTTAATGGATCCTGGCGAAGCGTGCTACGCTGTCCTAAATCTAACAAGTCTAATATAAACAACAGGCGATGTCTAATCTCATCCACAAACAACAAGTAAAATACTGAAATGAAAGACTGGAATATAAGGACATAGTCGAATGACATAGTACAACTAAAATATGTCCTGTGGGAATAAACCCACTACAAATTTTGGAGATAAAGTACTGATAGTCCGGAAATAAAGTACTAAAAATAAGAGTGACTGGAACAACTGCTAACTAGGTAAGGAGCTCCACTCATAGGCGGAAGGCCTACCAATCTGATCAGGGGTACTCTGATGGAAGGACCTCTAGCTCATCGTCAAGAGCAAACCTCATCTCCACACCTGGCCCGTACACTGTGGGATAAAAGGCCTCATCCAGATCTGGAAGATAACCAGGTCCTCAAAGGGACGCAACAAGATACAATATGCATGCCAGATATAGTACTGAATAAAATAAAGAGGGCTGTGCTAACCATCTAAGTGAATGCAATGTAAGGATAACCTCGGAACGTATAGGTAGGTGTAGGCATAACGTCCAACGTCCTATAGAGTATGGTATCTGCAACATCCATCATTCCGAAGAATGAGGTATCTGTATATATATATCGTCCAACACTCTAAGGGACGTGGTATCTGCAATGATATATACATCCGTACCACTCCGAAGAGTGGGGTATCTGAATAAAGGAAATCATCAGGTCTGTGGCTCCTCTGGATGCCACGGAGTCCAATGTGTGTATCCCATACGTTTATCAGTTGTCCTCCCCGTCCAATATAGATATGCAAGTCGCATACACGACGTGAGTGTCCCGTATCTATATGCCAAGTCACATCTAACTATATTACTCTAGAATACATGCTAGTCCGTGATGCATGTCGTACGCACCGATAGCGAATCGGGTACGCAGACCCGCATCCCAATATGAATGTACCATCGTGATATGTGTATAGTGCCATGGTCTAGGAAGATATCAGAATATCCTCGCAGTAGTGGGTGAGTCAGCTAACAACTAGGTCAAGTACACTACTCATCGACACATTGTCGACTGCACCCGAGTCAATCTCGGACGCGCACAGTTTATGCATATTTGCAACATTTATCATTTAATTTTAAGCAGTAAATCAGCAAAGTATACTTGCCTGGAACTCTGGTGTGCACAAACAATGCTCCGGAACCAGCAGTCAAGGTAGCACCGTCTCGGATGCCTACGAACAGATAACAATAAATATAAATCACTAATTTACACCATGACTAATTATCTATGTTAACCTAGCATAAGTACACATACCTAACACATATACACATATATATACTATAGATAATTTAGTTACCTATATAGTTATATATACAACTGCATTTAGACATAGGTACATATATATACATAATGCATTAATAATATATAATATATATATATTGTTCATTATGTATAAGGAATTAAATAACATATATGTATTTACTACTATAGTACACAGATATAGTATTTAAATAGTTTATATCAATACCACCATACATATATAATTACCTAAATTCATTAGTTAATATATATACTATATTACATAAAATAACACTTGTATAAAAATAATACATGCTTAAATATATACATTTAAAGATAGTATAACATATATACTTATGTGTTCACTAAAAATAAAAAATAAAAAAATGTAATGTTTAATAGTACATTTAAAAATAGCATCTTTATATCACTTAATAATACGTACACACACATATTTTAAATATATTAACATATTTAAAATACACAATACCATATATATTTATTTAATATTCTAAAATACTTAAATACACAATGTATGTACATATATATATATTTATATATACATATATACATAATATATTTATAATACACATATTATACTAACTTCATAGAGTATATTTATATAAATACTCATATGTTCATTTTAATACATACATATACACTATAATTATGCTAATTACACAATGTATATATATATATTTATATATATATATATATATTCATATACATATATTTACATATATACTAAAATACATATTTATTTATATATATACACAAAATAGTAAATATACCAATTAATATATTTATGTATATATACCTCATAGTATAAATATATAATATACTAATACACATTTATTATTATGTGCAATATATATAATAAATATATAAGAGTACAGTAATATAAATAAAAAATTGTATTTCTAAAATATACATATACGTATACACATACATATATATATTTATTTATATACTTATACATATTAGATTTTAAATATATAACCAGGTATTAAAATCATGTACACAATACATACTATATATATATCTAATATGAGCCACAAATATATATATATATATATTTATACAACTGAATACAGTATATGTATACATATTTATACAGTAAATACAGAATACATATACTTAAATACTAAGATAAAATATAGAAACCTATATATAATACATGTATATACTCATTGCAACACCTAATACATATAAAAATACATGTATTTATACATAAAATAATGTACCTGAACGGAGCTCAGGTCGAGGGGGTCTCGGTGGCTGGACGTCGCCGGCAGGGGTGGCCGGACGGAGCTCCGGCGTCGCACGGGGACGTCGGCACAGCAGCAGCGGTTCAGGGAATACCGACGCTGCGGGGGCGATTGCGGGTGGCTGAGGCGTCGACCGGCGACGAGGCTCGGCGGAGAGGAAGGGGGTTGGCCGGGGAAGAGTGGGGCTGAGTTGGGCGGTCGGCGGTGCAGTGGTGGCGGAGTACGGGGAGGTCGGGTGGCTCTGCTGTGCGTGCGGGAGGGGGCAGTCGGGTTGGGGACAGCTGCTGGGGGGAGCTGCTCCGGCGACTAGGCGGCGGGTGGCGGTGGTGGTAGGTAGGGGAGTGGTCGGCGAGGGTGGTCGGGTCAGTGTGGGGGTGGCCGGAAGCGGTGGCCGACCGGAGTTGGGCGGCGGGTGAGGGAAGGCAGGGGTAGAGCTCGGTTGGAGGGTTTTGAGGAAATAGGGTTTAGTTAGGGTCTCCTAGGTTTGTGTGCAATATAAGTGATGTAATACACCCTTTATGTAGGTGAGAGAGTGGGGGGGCTGCCTTGGGATTAGGGCCGGCTGGACCTATTTTTTTGGGGAGTTGGGGATGTCCATCAAGATGAGGGGAGGGCTAGGAATGGGCCATTTCAAATGTAGGGCCATGATGTGCCCTACATAAAGTAAGGCAAGTACATAGGAATGGGGGAAAAATAAATGGATACGGTTAGGGCATGACCAATTCCTTCTTCATGATGTTTGGGCCAATGAGAGGGGGACACCTCATTGCAATTTTGCAATTAGGTCCCTGAACAATTTGGTATTTGCACAATTTCTAGAATTGAGGATTTAATGCAAACAAACACCATGTTTGGGGTTCCTCATTGGGCTAGGATGGTGTATGGTGTTTTGTATGAGGCTTATGGGTGTGGATGTGGGTTTGGATTGGAGTTGGGTCTAATTCAATTGAGGTTAGGTCACCACATTAATTAATTCGTAATTAATGCACCGGTGTTTCTAATTTAATTTAATAATAATCCGGGGGTCTAAATTTGGTTGGACAAGGGTCATTAGTGTAGTAGGCTCAGTGTACAATAATGTCATGATATGGGTTGGTCAAGACGGATCGAGGTGGGGTCTCAATTTCGATTGGAACGGACAACGAACGTAATTACGCAATTTAATTAATTTGCGTACGGACGTTTGTAATAACTTTTGTGCGACTAAAATCAGGTACGAAAATCGATATCCGGAGTTTGTTCTAGGTTCAATATGATGGGTTCGCTGGTCTAGGTCAAATATGTGGAATTTGTTTTAGGGCAACAGCTAGGATATCATCCCAAATAATCAAATCATTGTACAAGTATTATAATACTATATAATAAATCTTAATTAATTCAAGTTAACCCTAATTAGGTTAATGAAATTAAATAATCCCTAATTTCTGGTCGAGGGGGTTTACAACATACCCTCCTTAGAGCATTTCGTCCTCGAAATTAAAACAGACATATAGAAAAACTGTTGAATGAAATAAATACTATCACATACCTAGGCCTTCGAAGAGATGGGGAAAACGTTGCCGAATATCGTCCTCTCGTTCCCAGGTTGATTCACCTGGTGCATGATGCCTCCATGCGACACAAACTAGAGGGATAGTCTGGCCTCGCAGTACCTTCTCGCTTCGGTCTAGGATCTCTACCGGCTCCTCCTGGTATGACAAACTTGGACCAACGGTGATCTCCGAGTGGTCAAGCACATGACTCAGATCCGGTATGTATCTCCTCAGCTGAGATACATGGAAGATGTCGTAAACTCCTTCTAGTGTCTGCGACAAGGCCAATCTGTAAGCAACTTCTCCGACGCGCTCTAGCACATCGAATGGTCCGATGTACCTCGGACTCAGCTTCCCTCTGCCTCCAAATCTGATGGTTCCTCTGGTAGGTAAAATCTTCAGGAACACATATTCTCCAACCTGGAACTCTAGGGGTCGTCGATGCACATTAGCCCAATGCTTTTGCCTGTCCTGTGCTGCTCGTAGATGCCCCTGGATCTTCTTCACATTCTCTACTGTATGGATGATCAGCTCTGGCCCTAGAATCTGCCTCTCGCCTACATCGCTCCAACATACTGGGGATCGACACTTCCTACCATACAATGCCTCATAGGGAGCCATCTGAATGCTCGCCTGATAGCTATTATTGTAGGAAAATTCGACCAAGTGCAAGTGGTCCTCCCATAAACCGCTGAAGTCAAGCATGCATGCCCTCAATATGTCCTCCAGCGTCTGAATGGTGCACTCGGATTGTCCATCTGTCTGCGGGTGGTACGAAGTACTAAACTTAAGGCGGGTACCAAGACTCTCTTGCATACTCCTCCAAAAATATGATGTAAATCTCGTATCCCGGTCCGACACGATACTGACTGGCACTCCATGCAATCGTACAATCTCCCTAATGTACATGTCTGCCAAGACTTCCGTAGATTGCCCAACCCTGAAGGGTAAAAAGTGGGCAGACTTGGTGAGTCTATCTACGATTACCCATACCGCATTGCGACCACTAGGACTCCTCGGAAAACCCGTGATGAAGTCCATGGTGATGTGCTCCCATTTCCACTCCGGTATCAGGAGCGGTTGAAGTAATCCGGCAGACCTCTGATGCTCAGCCTTGACTTGCTGACACACCAGACACTTAGCCACAAAGCGGGCTATCTCCCTCTTCATCCCGTGCCACCAGTAGTACTGCCTCAGGTCTCGGTACATCTTTGTGCCTCCTGGATGAATAGAATAGGTTGAACTGTGGGCCTCCGTCATCAGCTCCTGGCGTAGCTCTCCATTCGGAACATAGAGACGATCTCCACATCTCAAAGTTCCGTCCTCGTGTATACGCAGTCCCGTCTGTATTCCAGCCTCTGTCCTCTGTCGAAGCCTCTGAAATCTGGCATCTGTCGGCAAAGCAACCTTGATTCTCTCCACCAATGTCGATTGCACCTGGAAACTCAACATCTGGCCGTCTACTCTGGGCATAATGACTTCGATACCCAACTGTTCTAGATCTCTCAACAGATGTTGTTGGGTAGTCAGGAAAAATGCTATGGGCTTCTTGCTTAAAGCATCGGCTACCATATTAGCCTTTCCCGGATGGTACTGTAGCTCAATCTCGAAGTCTGCCATCACTTCGAGCCAACGTCTCTGCCTCTGGTTCCTCCTCGATAGATGCTAAAGCAAAGGCTTGCCCGTGCCTCTGCCCTCCTGCATGCTGTCGGACCTGGTTGAAGTGTGCCTCCTGTGGAACCAAGGGTGGTCCTCTCTGCTGTCCTCCGGTAGCTGGTGGACGCTGAACTCCTGCTGGGGGTAGTATCCTCAGCGGTGCTGCTGGTGGTCACTGTCCAGTCTGGGGTGCTGCATCTCTGCGCTGGGGGCAGTCTCTAGCAAGGTGCTGGCTGGCTCCACAGACCATGTAGAGCCCGAGCTTCTTTCTGCAGTCTCTGTTGACGTGTCCCCTCTTGCCACAGAAGTGACAGGTCGAAAGCTCCTTTTGCTGGTACGGCGCTGTCCTCTGCTGCGCATGCGCTCCTGGACGGCGGATCGGTCCTCCTGCTCCTTGCTGGGTCCTGGCTGGTACGTTCGTGCTGGAACGTCTCGCTCCTCCTATAGTCTCCTGGATCCTCGCCTCTGATAGGACCTCTTCATAAGAGATCCTCACCTGGGTAGTAGTGTACCTCTGGAGCTCGTACGTTAGACCATGATGGAACCTCCTGGCGTTCTCTAGATCTGCCATCAAGCTCCGTCTCAAAGTCTCGGTCTGATGCCACTATGCTTGCATCATAGTCTGGGAGAACTAGAATATCTGCGACTGTTCCTCTGGATGTGGCATCTGGGGTGGAAAGGGTGGAGGTGAATCCTCTGGTTGTGTTGTAGGTGTCTCCTGAGACGTCGGCCTCTCGGTCTGCGATATCGGCGTAGTCCTCGAAGTCTGGCCCTCAAAGTGCTGCATCGGGATAGTCTGAGAAGTTTGACCCTCATGCTGCTGCGTCGGGTCGTCAGAAGAAGTCTGGTGCCAATATATCATCGGGGCCTAGGGGATCACCGGTGCCTGTGGCTGAGGCTGCTCTCTGGGTGGTCCCTGGGACGTCTCCTCCCTCGGTGCGGTGGCGGATGGCACTACGGCACCGTATGCCTCGCGGTCGCTACGCAAGTTCATCTTGCTGTAAAAGATGGAACTTCATTAAAAGAGTACGGAATCAAACAGGATGCAGGTATTCAAACAATTAGGTACGAAAGAGGTTCAAAGGTGATGATCAAGGTGGATGAGACCTAATAATTTCTATCCTATTGCAGGCTCGCTGGGCATGTTACCATACCACAAGCGATAAATATTTGGTGTTTCAGACCTACATGGGCCACCACTAAAACTATATCATGCCCCAGTCCTAAAATATATGGAACCAGGCCACGTGGCATTGGCCAGCTGACACGTCTCCGAGGATATCCCAATTTAATGGATCCTGGCGAAGCATGCTACGCTGTTCTAAATCTAACAAGTCTAATATAAACAACAGGCGGTGTCTAATCTCATCCACAAACAACAAGTAAAATACTGAAATGAAAGACTGGAATATAAGGACATAGTCGAATGACATAGTACAACTGAAATATGTCCGGTGGGAACAAACCCACTACAAATGTTGGAGATAAAGTACTGATAGTCCGGAAATAAAGTACTGAAAATAAGAGTGATTGGAACAAATGCTAACTAGGTAAGGAGCTCCACTCATAGGCGGAAGGCCTACCAATCTGATCAGGGGTACTCTGATGGAAGGACCTCTAGCTCCTCGTCAAGAGCAAACCTCGTCTCCACACCTGGCCCGTACACTGTAGGATAAAAGGCCTCGTCCAGATCTGGAAGATAACCAGGTCCTCAGAGGGACGCAACAAGATACAATATGCATGCCAGATATAGTACTGAATAAAATAAAGAGGGGTGTGCTAACCATCTAAGTGAATACAATATAAGGACAACCTCGGAACGTATAGGTAGGTGTAGGCATAACGTCCAACGTCCTATAGAGTGTGGTATCTGCAACGTCCATCATTCCGGAGAATGAGGTATCTGTATATATATATCATCCAACACTCTAAGGGATGTGGTATCTGCAATGATATATACATCCGTACCACTCCGAAGAGTTGGGTATCTGAATAAAGGAAATTATCGGGTCTGTGGCTCCTCTGGATGCCACGGAGTCCAATGTGTGTATCCCATACGTTTATCAGTTGTCCTCCCCACCTAATGTAGATACGCAAGTCGCATACACGACGTGAGTGTCCCATATCTATATGCCAAGTCACATCTAACTATATTACTCTAGAATACATGCTAGTCCGTGATGCATGTCGTACGCACCGATAGCGAATTGGGTACGCGGACCCACATCCCAATATGAATGTACCATCGTGATACGTGTATAGTGCCATGGTCTAGGAAGATATCAGAATATCCTCGCAGTAGTGGGTGAGTCAGCTAGCAACTAGGTCAAGTACACTACTCATCGACGCATTGTCGACTACACCCGAGTCAATCTCGGACGCGCACAGTTTATGCATATTTGCAACATTTATCATTTAATTTTAAGCAGTAAATCAGCAAGGTATACTTGCCTGGAACTCTGGTGTGCACAAACAATGCTCCGGAACCAGCAGTCAAGGTAGCACCGTCTCGGATGCCTACGAACAGATAACAATAAATATAAATCACTAATTTACACCATGACTAATTATCTATGTTAACCTAGCACAAGTACACATACCTAACACATATACCTATATATATACTATAGATAATTTAGTAACCTATATACTTATATATACAACTGCATTTAGACATAGGTACATATATATACATAATGCATTAATAATATATAACATATATATATTGTTCATTATGTATAAGGAATTAAATAACATATATGTATTTACTACTATAGTACACAGATATAGTATTTAAATAGTTTAACATATATACTTATGTGTTCACTAAAAATAAAAAATAAAAATATGTAATGTTTAATAGTACATTTAAAAATAGCATCTTTATATCACTTAATAATACGTACACATACATATTTTAAATATATTAACATATTTAAAATACACAATACCATATATATTTATTTAATATTCTAAAATACTTAAATACACAATGTATGTACATATATATATATATTTATATATACATATTTACATATTGAATATATTTATAATACACATATTATACTAACTTCATAGAGTATATTTATATACATACTCATATGTTCATTTTAATACATACATACATATACACTATAATTATGCTAATTACACAATGTATATATATATATTTATATATATATATATATATATATATATATATATATATATATATATATATATATATATATATATATATATTCATATACATATATTTACATATATACTAAAATACATATATATTTATATATATATACACAAAATAGTAAATATACCAATTAATATATTTATGTATATATACCTCATAGTATAAATATATAATATACTAATTCACATTTATTATTATGTGCAATATATATAATAAATATATAAGAGTATAGTAATATACATAAAAAAATGTATTTCTAAAATATACATATACGTATACACATACATATATATATTTATTTATATACTTATACATATTAGATTTTAAATATATAACCAGGTATTAAAATCATGTACACAATACATACTATATATATATCTAATATGAGCCACAAATATATATATATATATATTTATACAACTGAATACAGTATATGTATACATATTTATACAGTAAATACAGAATACATATACTTAAATACTAAGATAAAATATAGAAACCTATATATAATACATGTATATACTCATTGCAACACCTAATACATATAAAAATACATGTATTTATACATAAAATAATGTACCTGAACGGAGCTCAGGTCGAGGGGGTCTCGGTGGCTGGACGTCGCCGGCAGGGGTGGCCGGACGGAGCTCCGGCGTCGCACGGGGACGTCGGCACAGCAGCAGCGGTTCAGGGAATACCGACGCTGCGGGGGCGATTGCGGGTGGCTGAGGCGTCGACCGGCGACGAGGCTCGGCGGAGAGGAAGGGGGTTGGCCGGGGAAGAGTGGGGCTGAGTTGGGCGGTCGGCGGTGCAGTGGTGGCGGAGTACGGGGAGGTCGGGTGGCTCTGCTGTGCGTGCGGGAGGGGGCAGTCGGGTTGGGGACAGCTGCTGGGGGAGCTGCTCCGGCGACTAGGCGGCGGGTGGCGGTGGTGGTAGGTAGGGGAGTGGTCGGCGAGGGTGGTCGGGTCAGTGTGGGGGTGGCCGGAAGCGGTGGCCGACCGGAGTTGGGCGGCGGGTGAGGGAAGGCAGGGGTAGAGCTCGGTTGGAGGGTTTTGAGGAAATAGGGTTTAGTTAGGGTCTCCTAGGTTTGTGTGCAATATAAGTGATGTAATACACCCTTTATGTAGGTGAGAGAGTGGGGGGGGCTGCCTTGGGATTAGGGCCGTCTGGACCTATTTTTTTGGGGAGTTGGGGATGTCCATCAAGATGAGGGGAGGGCTAGGAATGGGCCATTTCAAATGTAGGGCCATGATGTGCCCTACATAAAGTAAGGCAAGTACATAGGAATGGGGGAAAAATAAATGGATACGGTTAGGGCATGACCAATTCCTTCTTCATGATGTTTGGGCCAATGAGAGGGGGACACCTCATTGCAATTTTGCAATTAGGTCCCTGAACAATTTGGTATTTGCACAATTTCTAGAATTGAGAATTTAATGCAAACAAACACCATGTTTGGGGTTCCTCATTGGGCTAGGATGGTGTATGGTGTTTTGTATGAGGCTTATGGGTGTGGATGTGGGTGTGGATGTGGGTTTGGATTGGAGTTGGGTCTAATTCAATTGAGGTTAGGTCACCACATTAATTAATTCGTAATTAATGCACCGGTGTTTCTAATTTAATTTAATAATAATCCGGGGGTCTAAATTTGGTTGGACAAGGGTCATTAGTGTAGTAGGCTCAGTGTACAATAATGTCATGATATGGGTTGGTCAAGACGGATCGAGGTGGGGTCTCAATTTTGATTGGAACGGACAACGAACGTAATTACGCAATTTAATTAATTTGCGTACGGACGTTTGTAATAACTTTTGTGCGACTAAAATCAGGTACGAAAATCGATATCCGGAGTTTGTTCTAGGTTCAATATGATGGGTTCGCTGGTCTAGGTCAAATATGTGGAATTTGTTTTAGGGCAACAGCTAGGATATCATCCCAAATAATCAAATCATTGTACAAGTATTATAATACTATATAATAAATCTTAATTAATTCAAGTTAACCCTAATTAGGTTAATGAAATTAAATAATCCCTAATTTCTGGTCGAGGGGGTTTACAACATACCCTCCTTAGAGCATTTCGTCCTCGAAATTAAAACAGACATATAGAAAAACTGTTGAATGAAATAAATACTATCACATACCTAGGCCTTCGAAGAGATGGGGAAAACGTTGCCGAATATCGTCCTCTCGTTCCCAGGTTGATTCACCTGGTGCATGATGCCTCCATGCGACACAAACTAGAGGGATAGTCTGGCCTCGCAGTACCTTCTCGCTTCGGTCTAGGATCTCTACCGGCTCCTCCTGGTATGACAAACTTGGACCAACGGTGATCTCCGAGTGGTCAAGCACATGACTCAGATCCGGTATGTATCTCCTCAGCTGAGATACATGGAAGATGTCGTAAACTCCTTCTAGTGTCTGCGACAAGGCCAATCTGTAAGCAACTTCTCCGACGCGCTCTAGCACATCGAATGGTCCGATGTACCTCGGACTCAGCTTCCCTCTGCCTCCAAATCTGATGGTTCCTCTGGTAGGTAAAATCTTCAGGAACACATATTCTCCAACCTGGAACTCTAGGGGTCGTCGATGCACATTAGCCCAATGCTTTTGCCTGTCCTGTGCTGCTCGTAGATGCCCCTGGATCTTCTTCACATTCTCTACTGTATGGATGATCAGCTCTGGCCCTAGAATCTGCCTCTCGCCTACATCGCTCCAACATACTGGGGATCGACACTTCCTACCATACAATGCCTCATAGGGAGCCATCTGAATGCTCGCCTGATAGCTATTATTGTAGGAAAATTCGACCAAGTGCAAGTGGTCCTCCCATAAACCGCTGAAGTCAAGCATGCATGCCCTCAATATGTCCTCCAGCGTCTGAATGGTGCACTCGGATTGTCCATCTGTCTGCGGGTGGTACGAAGTACTAAACTTAAGGCGGGTACCAAGACTCTCTTGCATACTCCTCCAAAAGTATGATGTAAACCTCGTATCCCGGTCCGACACGATACTGACTGGCACTCCATGCAATCGTATAATCTCCCTCATGTACATGTCTGCCAAGACTTCCGTAGATTGCCCAACCCTGAAGGGTAAAAAGTGGGCAGACTTGGTGAGTCTATCTACGATTACCCATACCGCATTGCGACCACTAGGACTCCTCGGAAAACCCGTGATGAAGTCCATGGTGATGTGCTCCCATTTCCACTCCGGTATCAGGAGCGGTTGAAGTAATCCGGCAGACCTCTGATGCTCAGCCTTGACTTGCTGACACACCAGACACTTAGCCACAAAGCGGGCTATCTTCCTCTTCATCCCGTGCCACCAGTAGTACTGCCTCAGGTCTCGGTACATCTTCGTGCCTCCTGGATGAATAGAATAGGTCGAACTGTGGGCCTCCGTCATCAGCTCCTGGCGTAGCTCTCCATTCGGAACATAGAGACGATCTCCACATCTCAAAGTTCCGTCCTCGTGTATACGCAGTCCCGTCTGTATTCCAGCCTCTGTCCTCTGTCGAAGCCTCTGAAATCTGGCATCTGTCGGCAAAGCAACCTTGATTCTCTCCACCAATATCGATTGCACCTGGAAACTCAACATCTGGCCGTCTACTCTGGGCATAATGACTTCGATACCCAACTGTTCTAGATCTCTCAACAGATGTTGTTGGGTAGTCAGGAAAAATGCTATGGGCTTCTTGCTTAAAGCATCGGCTACCATATTAGCCTTTCTCGGATGGTACTGTAGCTCAATCTCGAAGTCTGCCATCACTTCGAGCCAACGTCTCTGCCTCTGGTTCCTCCTCGATAGATGCTAAAGCAAAGGCTTGCCCGCGCCTCTGCCCTCCTGCGTGCTGTCGGACCTGGTTGAAGTGTGCCTCCTGTGGAACCAAGGGTGGTCCTCTCTGCTGTCCTCCGGTAGCTGGTGGACGCTGAACTCCTGCTGGGGGTAGTATCCTCAGCGGTGCTGCTGGTGGTCACTGTCCAGTCTGGGGTGCTGCATCTCTGCGCTGGGGGCAGTCTCTAGCAAGGTGCTGGCTGGCTCCACAGACCATGCAGAGCCCGAGCTTCTTTCTGCAGTCTCTGTTGACGTGTCCCCTCTTGCCACAGAAGTGACAGGTCGAAAGCTCCTTTTGCTGGTACGGCGCTGTCCTCTGCTGCGCATGCGCTCCTGGACGGCGGATCGGTCCTCCTGCTCCTTGCTGGGTCCTGGCTGGTACGTTCGTGCTGGAACGTCTCGCTCCTCCTATAGTCTCCTGGATCCTCGCCTCTGATAGGACCTCTTCATAAGAGATCCTCGCCTGGGTAGTAGTGTACCTCTGGAGCTCGTACGTTAGACCATGATGGAACCTCCTGGCGTTCTCTAGATCTGCCATCAAGCTCCATCTCAAAGTCTCGGTCTGATGCCACTGTGCTTGCATCATTGTCTGGGAGAACTAGAATATCTGCGACTGTTCCTCTGGATGTGGCATCTGGGGTGGAAAGGGTGGAGGTGAATCCTCTGGTTGTGTTGTAGGTGTCTCCTGAGACGTCGGCCTCTCGGTCTGCGATATCGGCGTAGTCCTCGAAGTCTGGCCCTCGAAGTGCTGCATCGGGATAGTCTGAGAAGTTTGACCCTCATGCTGCTGCGTCGGGTCGTCAGAAGAAGTCTGGTGCCAATATATCATCGGGGCCTAGGGGATCACCGGTGCCTGTGGCTGAGGCTGCTCTCTGGGTGGTCCCTGGGACGTCTTCTCCCTCGGTGCGGTGGCGGATGGCACTACGGCACCGTATGCCTCGCGGTCGCTACGCAAGTTCATCTTGCTGTAAAAGATGGAACTTCATTAAAAGAGTACGGAATCAAACAGGATGCAGGTATTCAAACAATTAGGTACGAAAGAGGTTCAAAGGTGATGATCAAGGTGGATGAGACCTAATAATTTCTATCCTATTGCAGGCTCGCTGGGCATGTTACCATACCACAAGCGATAAATATTTGGTGTTTCAGACCTACATGGGCCACCACTAAAACTATATCATGCCCCAGTCCTAAAATATATGGAACCAGGCCACGTGGCATTGGCCAGCTGACACGTCTCCGAGGATATCCCAATTTAATGGATCCTGGCGAAGCATGCTACGCTGTTCTAAATCTAACAAGTCTAATATAAACAACAGGCGGTGTCTAATCTCATCCACAAACAACAAGTAAAATACTGAAATGAAAGACTGGAATATAAGGACATAGTCGAATGACATAGTACAACTGAAATATGTCCGGTGGGAACAAACCCACTACAAATGTTGGAGATAAAGTACTGATAGTCCGGAAATAAAGTACTGAAAATAAGAGTGATTGGAACAAATGCTAACTAGGTAAGGAGCTCCACTCATAGGCGGAAGGCCTACCAATCTGATCAGGGGTACTCTGATGGAAGGACCTCTAGCTCCTCGTCAAGAGCAAACCTCGTCTCCACACCTGGCCCGTACACTGTAGGATAAAAGGCCTCGTCCAGATCTGGAAGATAACCAGGTCCTCAGAGGGACGCAACAAGATACAATATGCATGCCAGATATAGTACTGAATAAAATAAAAAGGGGTGTGCTAACCATCTAAGTGAATACAATATAAGGACAACCTCGGAACGTATAGGTAGGTGTAGGCATAACGTCCAACGTCCTATAGAGTGTGGTATCTGCAACGTCCATCATTCCGGAGAATGAGGTATCTGTATATATATATCGTCCAACACTCTAAGGGATGTGGTATCTGCAATGATATATACATCCGTACCACTCCGAAGAGTTGGGTATCTGAATAAAGGAAATCATCGGGTCTGTGGCTCCTCTGGATGCCACGGAGTCCAATGTGTGTATCCCATACGTTTATCAGTTGTCCTCCCCACCTAATGTAGATACGCAAGTCGCATACACGACGTGAGTGTCCCATATCTATATGCCAAGTCACATCTAACTATATTACTCTAGAATACATGCTAGTCCGTGATGCATATCGTACGCACCGATAGCGAATTGGGTACGCGGACCCACATCCCAATATGAATGTACCATCGTGATACGTGTATAGTGCCATGGTCTAGGAAGATATCAGAATATCCTCGCAGTAGTGGGTGAGTCAGCTAGCAACTAGGTCAAGTACACTACTCATCGACGCATTGTCGACTGCACCCGAGTCAATCTCGGACGCGCACAGTTTATGCATATTTGCAACATTTATCATTTAATTTTAAGCAGTAAATCAGCAAGGTATACTTGCCTGGAACTCTGGTGTGCACAAACAATGCTCCGGAACCAGCAGTCAAGGTAGCACCGTCTCGGATGCCTACGAACAGATAACAATAAATATAAATCAGTAATTTACACCATGACTAATTATCTATGTTAACCTAGCACAAGTACACATACCTAACACATATACCCATATATATACTATAGATAATTTAGTAACCTATATACTTATATATACAACTGCATTTAGACATAGGTACATATATATACATAATGCATTAATAATATATAACATATATATATTGTTCATTATGTATAAGGAATTAAATAACATATATGTATTTACTACTATAGTACACAGATATAGTATTTAAATAGTTTAACATATATACTTATGTGTTCACTAAAAATAAAAAATAAAAATATGTAATGTTTAATAGTACATTTAAAAATAGCATCTTTATATCACTTAATAATACGTACACATACATATTTTAAATATATTAACATATTTAAAATACACAATACCATATATATTTATTTAATATTCTAAAATACTTAAATACACAATGTATGTACATATATATATATATTTATATATACATATTTACATATTGAATATATTTATAATACACATATTATACTAACTTCATAGAGTATATTTATATACATACTCATATGTTCATTTTAATACATACATACATATACACTATAATTATGCTAATTACACAATGTATATATATATATATATTTATATATATATATATATATATATATATATATATATATATATATATATATATATATATATATATTCATATACATATATTTACATATATACTAAAATACATATATATTTATATATATATACACAAAATAGTAAATATACCAATTAATATATTTATGTATATATACCTCATAGTATAAATATATAATATACTAATTCACATTTATTATTATGTGCAATATATATAATAAATATATAAGAGTATAGTAATATACATAAAAAAATGTATTTCTAAAATATACATATACGTATACACATACATATATATATTTATTTATATACTTATACATATTAGATTTTAAATATATAACCAGGTATTAAAATCATGTACACAATACATACTATATATATATCTAATATGAGCCACAAATATATATATATATATTTATACAACTGAATACAGTATATGTATACATATTTATACAGTAAATACAGAATATATATACTTAAATACTAAGATAAAATATAGAAACCTATATATAATACATGTATATACTCATTGCAACACCTAATATGTATAAAAATACATGTATTTATACATAAAATAATGTACCTGAACGGAGCTCAGGTCGAGGGGGTCTCGGTGGCTGGACGTCGCCGGCAGGGGTGGCCGGACGGAGCTCCGGCGTCGCACGGGGACGTCGGTACAGCAGCAGCGGTTCAGGGAATACCGGCGCTGCGGGGGCGATTGCGGGTGGCTGAGGCGTCGACTGGCGGCGAGGCTCGGCGGGGAGGAAGGGGGTTGGCCGGGGAAGAGTGGGGCTGAGTTGGGCGGTCGGCGGTGTAGTGGTGGCGGAGTACGGGGAGGTCGGGTGGCTCTGCTGTGCGTGCGGGAGGGGGCAGTCGGGTTGGGGACAGCTGCTGGGGGGAGCTGCTCCGGCAACTAGGCGGCGGGTGACGGTGGTGGTAGTTAGGGGAGTGGTCGGCGAGGGTGGTCAGGTCAGTGTGGGGGTGGCCGGAAGCGGTGGCCGGCCGGAGTTGGGCGGCTGGTGAGGGAAGGCAGGGGTAGAGCTCGGTTGGAGGGTTTTGAGGAAATAGGGTTTAGTTAGGGTCTCCTAGGTTTGTGTGCAATATAAGTGATGTAATACACCCTTTATGTAGGTAAGAGAGTGGGGGGGGCTGCCTTGGGATTAGGGCCAACTGGACCTATTTTTTTGGGGAGTAGGGGATGTCCATCAAGATGAGGGGAGGGCTAGGAATGGGCCATTTTAAATGTAGGGCCATGATGTGCCCTACATAAAGTAAGGCAAGTACATAGGAATGGGGGGAAATAAATGGATACGGTTAGGGCATGACCAATTCCTTCTTCATGATGTTTGGGCCAATGAGAGGGGGACACCTCAATGCAATTTTGCAATTAGGCCCCTGAACAATTTGGTATTTGTACAATTTCTGGAATTGGGGATTTAATGCAAACAAACACCATGGCGAAAATGCGCACGCACTTAGAACCGACGACGACGAAAACCCCGAAAATACCCGAAACGTCCGTTTCTCTGCGACACGACTTCACGTGTCCGAACGGAGACACGCACTAACCCTCAAGACACCCGACAACGTCTACTTAGGTCCGTCTAACCTAGGGCATCAATCAAAATTGGGCCAATCTCGGATTCTACCCAAAATTGACACAAAACCTAGTGTCAAAGTCTCTAAACTCAACCAAACTAGTTCCAACTTCCTTCCACGGGTAGGCTTAGGGTTTAGGAAGGTTCTAAACCACTAATTACACTATATTAGAGCAATTAGCAAGGGGAAAGTTAGGGTTTACCTCTTGGGAGTTGGAATCCCAAGGCCAAAGTCTCTAATTCACTTGAAATCACCTCCCTCAAGCTACAAGCCTCCAAATCTAGCCTCCACACTAAGTCTAGACTCTAAACACCTATGTTGGGGAAAAATATAGGGTTAAGGTTTATACAAATATAAGAAATAGAAGAAAGAAGAGAAAAAAGAAAGACTTACTTGAAGTGGGAAGAAGAAAGGAAGAAGAAAGAGTGGAGAAGAAGAAGAAGAAGAAGTGATGAAGAAGTGATGAAGAGAAAGGGGGCTGCTATGTGCATGGGCTGGAATGGGGTGTAGGGGTCGGCCACATGCAAGAAAGAGGGTTTCCTAAGTCTCCAAAAGACTAAAATGCCCTTCCTAACTTGGGTTTGGATTTCGAGTTCCAAAATCACTCAAACTAACTCCAAATCTCTCCAACTAATCCACTAAAAATATAATAAATATCCTAAACCCAAAAATAAGTCTCACAAGGGTGTGGGTTGGGTCGGACATGGGTCCACTAGGGTCTGACATGGGTCCAGACTAGCCAAAATCCTAAAATAATCAAATAAAAATAATACAATCACTAATTAATATAAATATAATTAATTATAAACAATACACAATTCACCAAATAAAAAAATCCTATTTTCTAGAATCGGGTAGTGACAAGCCTACCCTCCTTAAAATAATTTCGTCCTCGAAATTAAAAGATGAAACTAGGACTGGAATGCAAAAAAAAAAACCATACCTCAGGGCTCGAAAAGATAAGGGTATCACTCGCGTATTTTATCCTCCCTCTCCCAGGTCGACTCACCTGGAGAGTGATGCCTCCACGCGACGCGAACCAAAAGAATAGTCTGGTTCCTCAAAACCTTCTCCCGCCGATCCAGAATCTCCATCGGCTGCTCTGGATAGCTAAGAGTAGGGCCCACCACGATCTCTGAGTGATCCAATACGTGACTGGGATCCGTCACGTACCGTCTCAACTGCGACACATGGAACACATCATGAACTCCCTCAAGCGTAGGCAGAAAATCAAGCCTATACGCTGTAGAAGCATGAAAAATACGCTGGGAGGATCTACGCAGCCTCTTGATGCAGAGCAGCGTAAACAGAGGCCTTCAGAGCCATCAAGCGTGCGACAGAGCTTTTTCCACTAAAACACAGCATGAAGTATAAGCTCAAAGAACCATCCGCGTAAGTGCAGTACGTCCAGGCCACTCCAGCGTAAGACAGAGTTCTTCATCGCCTCCATGGCGTAAAACTCAGCCGCTCTCAAAGCAGCGTTAATGCGTACGAGGAACGCTTCATCTTCCCCGAGATGAACCTGTCAAGTCACGCAGTGAACCTGGCCTCTGACTCCTGATAAAAAGTGCTGCACGGCTACCCAGACGACGGCTGGAAACGATGGCAGACCCCTCGGGACGCGCCCCACAGTATGATGGCGGATCTCGGTATTTAATGTAGAGGATTTGGTTAAAATATCACCAAACCGTCGGTTATCAAAGTCCCCCCAGCGTAAACCGCTCTTTCGCATACAAGGGAATACGCCGCCTTATTTTACACAGGCAAACATGAGTTGTTTTACGCTTCGCAGTAGACAAACCGCCTGCCACGTCAAAAGCTGTACTTCGTGCAGGGCCCGAGGGACGTCTCTACGTCAAATTGCATAGAGCGGTGACAGTTTCCCTCAAGACACGTCTCTGCGACGGATGCACAGAACGGCAGCAGACCTTCAAAACACGTCTCCGCATTTAATGTACCGGATGGTGGCAAATCTCTGTAAGAGATTTGATTACACCTTCGACAGCCGTAATTCTGACGAAGACGTCCACATCAACACTCTGGCACGGTACGCAACGGCTTCTACGCCCATTCAGGATCTGTGCTCATTCGGCTTCAAACGCCCACTCAGTCTCTATGACTATTCGGCTTCTATGCCTGTTCGACTTCTATGCCTGTTCGGCTTCTATGCCTATTCGGCTCCTACGCCTGTTCGGCTTCTATGCCTATTTTGGCTTCTACGCCAGGGGTGACAGTCATTTGGCTTCTATGCCAACCTCTTCTACAAGAGGGATACCTACCTACGTGGCTTCTACGCCGTGATCTTCGCAGCAGATATACGCGTTTTGTCCCCTTAGTTGGACACGCGTCACATGCTCACTCAAAAGGTCATTTATACGCAGGCATTGGTTATTTGAACCGTTGTGTAAAAGGGTGCTGTACTGTCCACTCCTCGGTTGTTACACCAACGGAGTGGTCACTGTCACAAAAACTCTATAAATAGAGACCCCTATCAATGGGGAACAAGGTCGACAATTTGGAAGATCGAACAAGGTCAAAGAATTGGTAAAAGAGAGAGAGAGAGAGAGAGAGAGAGAAGGAGAGAAGAGTCCGGAGCTCAGGCAAAGAGTAGGGGTAGACGGCTTTGGCATCGAGCATCCACCCTCCTCCGCAACCTTCGAAGCTGCTACCCGTCTTCTACGGCACTTCTTCAATATCGTGTAGTCCAAGGGCTAAAGTGATCGACTGCAGATCAGACACCTATAGCAATTTATACCCAGATTAAATAAATTGTACTCCCATATCCTCGTATAGGATCAAATTGTACAAGTTTGTTTATAAACCAAAGGGCACGGGTCTCGTATAAACCCTGTCATTGAAATATACTTTTATTCTTTCGTTTAATACCACAAACAAGATGGCGACTCTGCTGGGGACGTCTTTCTCTTCTGACGAGGAAGTGATTGCTCAACACGATGCGGTATCTGTAGGAACCGTGAAGAAGACACTGGTCATTTAGTTCGACCAGTCCGCCTACGAAGACATGTTTCGGACTGGGGGTAGCTCTCACTCTCTCTTCGTCCAAGACAACAGGAAGCTGCGCAAAGTGTGGATGCCCAAGACATCCTCTGCCGTTCCTGTGGACTCTCCGATCTCTCCGATCTCTCTGACCAATGAGGTGGTAGCATCGCTCCCTCCGTGCCCCGCACGTAAAATTCAGTCTCCCGCTACGCGCGGTACAGACAAAACTCCGGACAAAGCCTCAGCGCTAACCCAGGAGTATCCACTGTGCTTTACGTGCAGAAATCAGTCTCCCTCTACGCGCGGTACAGACAAAACTCTGGACAAAGCCTCAGCGCTAACCCAAGAGTATCCACTATGCTTTACGCGCAGAAATCAGTCTCCCGCTACGCGCGGTACAGACAAAACTTCGGGCAAAGCCTCAGCGCTAACCCAGAAGTATCCACTGCGCTCTACGCGCAGAAATCAGTCTCCCGCTACGCACGGTACAGACAAAACCTCTGATGGTGCCTCAACGCCAAATCATAAGTACATATCACGCTCCACGCGCAAGATAACATCTGACCTCTACAGTGAACCAGATGAGCGCTGTGATCTCCACAAGGGGAAGCAAGCAGGCGAATACTCAACTACTCGGCCGTTACGACAGCGAAGAAGCAATCTGCCTACCCTTCGGGTTACGCGGGAAGCCGACGGCCGACTGAAAATCTCTTCAGCTTTACGCCAGTCTGAGCAAATCTCTAAATTACACCAAGCAAAGTCCCACGACGTAAATCAAGCTCAGGTGGCTACTCCTCCTGACCTACGCGAATGCCTAATCCAGAAGCATAAGGGGAGGGGACCTTCCAACATGTCTATTATGCCCCCTAGAGAGCAATGTTATAATAGTCATAAAATTGTGATTGACTGCTGCTGTTCTAAAGCAAGACGGTCGTTTTCGATCGATTGAGCTACTCTCAGTCTTTCCCGGAAGAAGAGCCCGCGTATGCATCCGTGAACATGGCTTCACACATACCTAGAGGAGGGTCGAGCTCAAGACGTCATCCCTCTGGGCCTCCGAGCCGAAGGAGATTCGAAGACCTCCTCAGGAACACTGAAGCTGGGGTGTTCCAAAACACCCGTGCAAGGTCACAACGACCAGCTCCGTACTCGTCTGATTCCGACGCTGGGGGTCGCCAATCTCCCAGATCAGATGCTGAGAGTATAGAGTCGACTTCTGCAGCGACCTATACTTATCCTTCGAGGACGCCCAGGGAAATGAGAGTTTACGCCATTAAGGACGAACGCGAGGAAGCTTCGCCGTCAGGAAACGCGGAATAACGCATCACTATACTGGAGACGTCTCTGAAACAAATACAATCCATAATGGAGAACATGCACCAGATGATGCTAACTCAGCACGCAACGGTCATGGCTCAAGCGTCGGTCCCGCCAACTCAGATACGTGTGGGGGTGGACTTGCCACCATCCAACCCGAGCTAAGAGCCTGTACTAGATCAAGAGTCAGCAGTTCCTCCGCTCCCTCACTCAGAGAGTGCCTTACCTCCCGCTGGAGTTACGATACAACCAACTCCGCACCACTCCGTAGCCCCGCTTCCGACCAAAAATCTGATACAGGCAGTACGGGAATTGAAAGCCCAGTTCGACGCCTTGAAGCACAAAGATCAGCTCAAGAAACTGGGAATCAACCAACCCTACCCAGCTATCTGGGAGGAGGTCCCTTTTCCTTCGAGGTACAAACCTCAGACTATGGCTCTGTTCGAGGGAAAAACATCACCAAGTCAGTACATGAACTATTTCAGTATGATGACGGTGTTGCTACAAGGGAACGACGCCCTCCTCACTCGGGTGTTCAAAGGCTGTCTCTCAGGAGTAGCCTATCAGTGGTACCGTAGCTTGGCGGACAACTGCATTACTTCCTTCGAGGACTTCAGAGCTTTATTCTTCACACGATTCTACGAGGGAGGAATGGACATGTCTATGTCCTCTCTCATCGAAGTCAAACAGAAGGAAAATGAGGACGTTCGCATCTTCATCGAACGTTTTCGTCAGGCCACCTTACAGATGCCTCCAGGAGTTCCAGACTCTGCGTTGGTAGACATTTGCAGGAAGAACCTCCTTCCCGTGGTCTCGGTGTTCACAGGACCATATCAGTTCCATGATTGGCCCTCGTTCATCATTTCGGCAGTAGCCGTCGAAGACAACAGTCGCAAGGCGCACGACAATGGCATCATGATCTCCGCCTCTGACAGAGGCAAGAGGTCATCTCCTAGCAGCGACTATTCTCGTGGTCCCAAAGGGAAAGAAGCCCTGGCAATCAACACGGCCAGACCAAAGATTGCGGCGACCGCGCAAACCAGGCCCGGGACTTCCAGGCCCGCCGAAGTCTACTCTTTCGACGACGACGATATCCTAAGTATATTCGAGTGTCTCGTCAAAAGTGGCAAAATTACCCTTCCAGAGCTGAGGTGACCCCAGGAAGTCGGCAATACTAACGACACCAAATACTGCGTCTTCCACAGATACGTACACCACCCGACAAAGGCGTGTTACATACTGAAAAGGAAGATCCAGGGGTTAATCGATGCCATGGCCATCACTCTGCACAACACCGAGAAGACGGTCACGGCCAATATGATCTCTCTGCAGTTCGGTGATCTGCCTCCCCAAGAGGTCCCGGATGGTGTTGCACCTATCTCCCGGACAACGATGGACATCGTCAATCTCCCCCCAGCTAGGGGTCAAAATTATAACCTGGTACCCCTAACTACCCGACAGGGCGAAATCATGTGGGTTCATCCAGATTTGGTGTCAGAGCTCGAGGAAGAGACCAAGACGACTAAGCCTACATCCAAGAAGAGCCCCAAATACAGACCATGCCATATGGTCGCAACTTCTTCTGCATCAGACGAAGATGAAGTATTTGCCACAACCCATTCGGGGAAGGCCTACCTCAACGAAAACGGAGCAGGTCAGGAAGGCGTACCGGCTGACGCTCCAGCTGCCAAACCTTCAGAGCAAGGTCCCGCCATGCAAAATATCAGCCCTGCGAAACCTAATCTGGCGGAAAAGGGGAAGCAGAGAGAAGTACGCTTTGATAAACCTGTGAAAAACATTCCAAGCAAGGGTTTAGAGAAGCCGTACAAATTTGACATCCTGGCCCAACTAGCCAATACGCCAGCCAGGTTGTCCATCTTTGAGCTACTCAGGCTCTCCCCAGATACTCGTCTAGCCCTGAGTGAAGCACTGATGCAGGCAGAGGTATACTTGACCCAGCTCAAGTCCCCTGACGAGGAACCAGTGGCGTGTCCTCAATGCCATAGCGTGATGGAGGTGGTCCCAAATATCACTTTCACTCAAGATGACATGCTGTTAAAACATAACAGACATGACAGACCCCTCTATTACACCGGGTACGTCGGTTCCATGGAGGTCGACCGGATTCACATAGATCCGGGGTCGTCGATCAGCATCTTCCCTCACAGTCTGCTCAGGCCGCTAAGAATTCCTACCAGCGAACTGGCTTACACTACCACTACAATCGTGGATTTCAACGCTGGAAGAAGTAAGCCATTGGGGAAGATTCGCTTGAGAATCCAGATCGGCAACCTTAGATCGGTGGCCACATGTTACGTCATCGATTCAGAGGTATCCTACAACATTTTGCTAGGAAGACCGTGGATCCACGACCACAACATCGTTCCTTCAACCCTACATCAATGCCTTAAATATGTAGACGCACAAGGAACCGTACAAACGGAGGTGGCTGACCTAAACCTGTTTAAAGGAATAGAATCCTACTATTCCGATGCCGTGTTGTACTCCCAAGACCACACGGAAGAAGCGCCAGGAGAGGCAAAAGACGAACCACTCGTCCAAGAGCCAGGAGAGCCCTCTGCCACACTGCCGTTGTCGATCAAAGTGAAAGGACGAACCACTCGTCCAAGAGCCATAGAGCCTATGGCTATCCACCTTAACAAGACCAAGTCAGGAGAAAGGAGTGATCCTCTAGTAATCACTTTGAACCGGAAGCCTCCACCCTTGGCCATCAACCTTCGACACAACAGGTAGCCGACTGATGTAAACCCAACCAGGAACGGAGTTCCAGATGATAATAAACATCCTCTTTTCCGGTACATCGGTGCTCAAATTCCGAAACAGGAATCCATCCCCCATGATGAAGTAGAACCAATAGCACAAAAATTCTTGGAAGCTATAAACTCCTACCGTCCGTATGTCTGGGAAGTGGCATCATCGTCCAACGTCGTCACGACCTATGGGCCACACGAGGATTCTATCTTCATCGTCCCGCCTACCTGCAGCAGCCAGCGTTCGATAGTCTTCGGCCGCATGCACAATCAACCGACTGCCCAGGAAGATCCTTTCGACAACGATACTGGGAAAATGCAGGTTCATCGATACAGCCCGCAAGCACTAAGGATCATGCAAAACATGGGCTACGACTTAAAGCGGAAGCCAGGCCCCAACTACAGAAGAAGCAGACGAACGCCGCCGCGCGGCAACACCCGCTATCAGCAGACCCGTTTTAGGTTAGGATATGCCACCGCCCTTGCGACTTCTAAGTCAGACGAGGACATCTTTTCCTCCTCCCAGAATGGCTCATCGCCCCCAACTTACCTCATGCTCTCGAACAAACACTATCAGTAAATATGATGGTGACAAATCCCGCAGAAGCAGATGAACAGGATCCTGAGCCATTCGAGAATGACTCCTGGGCTCAACAAATGGATACGCAGTGGGAATTCTGCTTCGAGCAGAGAGAACCTCCCACCAAGGACGAAGTTATCCAAATCAATGTTGGGGGTAAACTTTCGCCAAGACCAATATTTATCAGTAACAACCTTCCCCCAGCTGAAAGGGAAGAAGTTATACGGCTGATAAAGGAATACATTGACGTCTTTGCATGGAATTATGAGGACATGCCAGGCCTGGACCCGAAGGTAGCTACTCACAAGCTCAATATATTGACCGATTCAAAGCCAGTAAAGCAGCACCAACGCCGGTTCTGCCCAGATATGATGGACGCCATCGAAGCTGAAGTCAAGAAGTTGATAGCCTGCAGTTTCATCTGGAAAGAACAACATCCCGACTGGGTCGCCAATGTTGTCCCAGTCATGAAGAAAAATGGAAAGGTACGTATCTGCATCGATCACCGAGATCTGAATACGGCCTGCCCCAAGGATGAATTCCCTCTTCCCATCACGGACATCATGATCGACAACACCTGCGACTTTGAACGCATGTCTTTCATGGACGGGTTCTCAGGATACAATCAGATCAAGATGCATCCTAAAGACGAGAAGCACACTGCCTTTCGGACACCATTGGGAGTATATTGCTACACGGTCATGCCCTTCGGATTGAAGAATGCTGGGGCTACATACCAACGAGCTATGAGTAACATATTCCACGAGCATTTACGCAAAACAGTAGAATATTACGTGGACGACATAGCCGTCAAGAGCCGCCTCAAAGGTGATCACATTCAAGACCTGAGGACGGTATTCGAGTTAATGCGCCAACATCAACTCAAGATGAACCCTACGAAGTCCTTTCTGGGTGTATCTAGTAGCAAATTCTTGGGATTTGTCATTACCGCCAAAGACATCCAAGTGGACCCTGATAAAGTCCAGGCAATCGTGGAAATACGACCGCCCCGCAATCTGAGGGAACTCAGGGGATTTCAAGGACGTCTGGCTTACATCCGGTAATTCATATCCAACCTCTCGGGGAGATGTCAGCCCTTCTCTCATCTCATGAAGAAAGGTGTGTCCTTCGTATGGGACAAAACCTGTCAGCAAGCGTTCGGAGATATCAAGCGCTACCTCACCAATCCACCAGTTTTGGTGCCTCCCGTTATGGAAAAACCGTTCCTGCTGTACGTTCGAGCAATGGATCATTCGTTGGGAGCTCTCCTCGCGCAGAAGAATGATAGGGGCCATGAACAGGCTATCTACTACCTCAGCAGGATGATGGTCGGAGCCGAACACCGGTACAACCCAGTGGAGAAAGAATGCCTGGCTCTGATGTTCGCTATCCAGAAGACGCGACACTATGTCTTCGGCCAGACTATTCATATCATCTCCAGGATCAACCCTCTCCGAGTACTGATGAGCAAGCCAAGTACCCTCAATTCCCGACTCGCGACTTGGGCAATGCTGCTAACACCATATAACATGGTATACGTCCCACAGAAGTCCATCAAAGGCCAAGCATTGGCCGACTTCCTAGCCGCTCATCCGATCCCGGAGATTTCCAAACTATACGAAGACATCCCTGATGAGGTTGCAGAATGTAATTCCGCAAGGGAAAGTAACGTATGGCAAATGTTCTTCGATGGTGCCTCCAGAACCGGTCCTAAGGGAAACATCATTTCGGGAGTGGGAGTCGTCCTGGTCGCCCCTGATCAGCTCGTCATCTACCGAGAATATTCTCTTAGCGAGCCCTACTCCAACAATGTGGCAGAGTACAACGCTCTACTAATAGGGCTCCAAGTTGCTAAAGAGCTGGGGGTAGAGTCCCTGGAAGCTTTCGGTGATTCTCTGCTTATCGTCAATCAAGTCAGGGGAATATATGAAGTCCGGAATCTAGACCTCATCCCCTATCACCAAGCGACGGTCGAGATAGCCATGACATTCAAGGAGTTCTTCCTAGAGCATGTACCTCGATCTCAAAATCTGGAAGCTGATGCCCTAGCCAGTCTAGCTGCGGATTTAGCTACTCCCGTAAGAAGGCAGGATTCGGTAATCCTTCTTAACAGAGATTTATTCTGTGTGAAGAACAGCTGTCACATAGAACGCAGCTACGCTGTCAACACCGATCCTCCTACGAGAGATTGGACAAGTCCCTTCATAGATTTCGTGGCATACGGAATCTTGCCGGAGGACCCCAAAGAAGCAGTATCCGTCAAGAGACGATCATTACGCTTCTACTTCGATGCATCTTCACAAAGCCTATATCGCCGGACCTACGACGGATTACTATTGAGATGTCTCTCTAACAATGAAGCACAGCAGATTATCTGTGAAGCTCACGACGGCGTGTGCGGAGCGCATCAACCCGGTCCTAAGCTACAGGATCGCATCAGGAGAATGGGCTATTACTGGCCTACTATGATCGCAGATGCAATACGGTATGCAAGACATTACAGAGCCTGTCAGGTTCATGCAGACTTTATACATCAACCGTCTGAACATCTACATCCTATGGTCGCATCCTGGCCTTTCGAAGCTTGGGGTATGGATATCATCGGTCCTATTCACCCGTCTTCTTCCAGGGGTCACCAGTTCATACTGGCCATCACGGATTACTTCTCCAAATGGACAGAGGCAATCCCTCTCGCTGAGGTAAAGGCATATAATGTGATCAGCTTCATCAAGCATCACGTCATTTATCGCTTCGGGGTATCTCGGAGGATAATTCACGACAATGGGCCTTAGTTCATCAGCCAAGCATTTTATCGGTTTTGCGATAAAAATCGGATACACAATATTGCCTCTACGGCATACTATCCAGCTGCTAATGGTTTGGCGGAAGCTTTCAACAAAACCATTATCAAACTCTTGAAGAAATTTGTCTCTTCAAACAAGAGAGATTAGAATGAGAGGCTGGGCGAATGTCTCTGGGTATACCGCACAACGGTAAGGACGCCGACAGGCTGTACCCCGTTCTCGCTGGTCTACGGGAGCGAAGCGGTTCTCCCCATTGAAATCCAGATCCCGTCGCTCAGGATAGCCGTGACTAATGAGCTGACTCGAGAAAAGAATGACCTGTTAAGGCTCCAAGAGCTGGAAGGATTAGACGAGAAACGCCTCCAAGCTCAACAGCGTATTGCGCTATACCAAGCACGCATTTCTAGAGCTTTCAATCATAAAGTAAAGGAAAGGGTGTTCAAAGTCGGCGAGCTGGTTCTAGCCGTGAGAAGGCCTATGATCCTTACTTACAGAAGTAAAGGCAAATTCCAGCCCAAGTGGGAAGGCCCTTATGTGATCGAGACAACGTTCTCGAACGGCGCCTACAGGATAGCCCAGCCTAATGGAGACCTGTTAATGGCTCCTATCAACGGTAAATTCCTGAAAAGGTACTATGCTTAATCTCCCCTGCTCGGGTGGAATATAGCAAGGATCTCATATTCTGACAAAACTACTCCCAAAATAAAACTAGTTGGGTCATATTTTATCATGTCCATACTACCTCTGATATTACTCTCGCCTAAAAACTGTCATTTATATTCCGAAATGACGGGTCCACAAAAGTCAGAAAAGAGTCGCCTTTATTTATTCCCAAAAGGGAGGCAGAATTACATCTGGGCAAGCAAAAAGGGAAAGGATACATCATGATGGCGGAGTAGTCAGATTGCGAATCAGCCGCTCCAGTGCAGCTATCCTCTCATTCCTAAGAGCCAAGGCGTCGGCGCGAGCCTGCTCCAGCCGTGCCTCGGAAGTGTTCGTAAGGGTCAGATCAGCCTTTGCCTGAAGACAGCCCGCACGAGCAGCTTCTGCACGGTCCAAATCCTGTTGTAAACCCCCTCGACCAAAAATTAGGGTTTACTAGTTTAATTAGCCTAATTAGGGTTAACCTAAATTAATTAAGATTTAATATATAGTATTATAATACTTGTGCAATGATTTATTGTTTTAGGATACTACCTTAGCTGTTGCCCTAAAACGAATTCCACATATTTGACCTAGACCTGTAAATCCATCATATTGAACCAGGAACAAACCTCGGATACCGATTTTCGTGCCTAATTTTAGACGCACAAAAGTCGTTACAAACGTCCGTGCGCAAATTATTAAATTTGCGTAATTACGTTCGTTGTCCGTTCCAATCGAAATTGAGACCCAACCTCAACCAGTTTTGACCAACCCAGATCACGATAATATTGTACACTGAGCCTACTACACCAATGACCCTTGTCCAACCCAATTTAGACTCCCGGTTTTTAATTAAATTAAATTAGAAACACCGTTACATTAATTACGAATTAATTAATGTGGAGACCTAACCTAAATTAAATTGGACCCAAATCCAACCCAAACCCACATGCACACCCACAAGCCTCATACAAAACACCAAACACCATCATGGTCCAATGAGGAACACCAAACATGGTGTTTGGTCACATTAAATCCCTTATGCAAATTAATTGTGCAAATACCAAAATTGTCAGGGGCCTAATTGCAAAATTGTAATGAGGTGCCCCCCTCTCATTGGCCCAAACCATCATGGAGAAAGGTAATGGTCATGACCAATCGTGAGCATTAAATTTTCCCCCCATTTTCATGTCCTTGCATTACCTTTATGAGAACCCATCTTGACCCTACAAATTTGAATGGCCTATTCCTAGCCCTCCACTCATCTTGATGGACAACCCCACTCCCCAAAAATAGTTGTCCAGCCGGCCCTAATCCCTAGGCAGCCCCCCTCACTCTCTCTCCTACATATACATGTTTATTTACTCATTAAATGAGAGAAAAACCCAAACCCAAATACTAAAACCCCAACCAACTCAACCCACAGCCGATCCTAACCTACCCACCCCGAGCTCCACCACCGCCACCAGCCACCGCCACCCTAACCCGACCCCTTCGCCGGACCCTCCCCTACCCACGGCCACCGCCACCGCCACCCGGCCACGACGCCGCCGGCAGCCACCCCCCAGCTGCCCGCACCGATCCTAACTCTCCCTGCCCGCACAGCACAGCCGAACACCCCTCGACTTCGTGCTCCGCCACCACCGCAACTCCGACCGCCTTACTTGGTCGAACCCTTCCCCGTCCAGTCCTCCACCACCCCACAAAATCTCAGCCGCCGCCGCCGCCGCCGCATCGAGGTGAAATCGGACCCGCAGCAAGGACCTATACCCAACTGCTGCTGCTGCCCGCGACCTCCCCGAGCCTCGCCGGAGCGCCGTCCGGCCACCCCCGCCGGCGACGACCGACCAACTCGACCCCCTCGACCTGAGGTACAACACAGTACATTATTTTATGTGTAATTATCATTATTTCTACATGTATTTTAGGTTGCAAGGTTTAGGTGTATAGTTTCGGTATTTTCCTTGTATTCAATACGTATTTTATGAATTTAAGAATATCCTGTATATATAGATATACTTATTGTATTCTTTTGTATACTTTATATATAACAGTAAATATAAGTATGATATACTAAATATTATATTTATATTATTTATAAATACTCATTACGTATATAAATACCTATTATATATATATGTGTATATATATATGTATAAATACATGTATGTATAAATATGTGCATTATATGTAAAATATTAAGTATTTAATATATTGTGTTTATATATATTCTGTGATTTAGTATATATAATATAATAATATTGTTATATCATAGATTTGTATTTAATAACCTAGTATGTATATGTATATATATATATATATATAAATATGTATATGTGCATGTACATATATATTAATATACATCTTATGATATTTGTGTAAATATAAGTATAGGTGTATTTCTGTGAAACTAGTTATTTAGTACAATAAATATATGTATTATATACATTTATATATATACTAAGACATATTGTGTACATAGTATATCAATACGGGTATATATATATATCTATAAATATAAATATATACTTAGGTATACTAAAATGAGTATGAATATATATATATCTGTATATATATAAAATTATGTTAGGTATATTTACTTATGTACAAAATTAATGTTTAAATGCAAATAATTATGATTGTGTAATTTATTTGTGTACATAAAATTATATTTAAATATATGTTATGTGTAATATATAAAAATTATTTCTAAATATATATATGTATATATATTTATGATATTACCCAGTTATGCACATATATTTAATATGTGTATTATTAGTATATACTAATTTATACATAAGCACTATTTTTGTACTATTAAACAAATGTATTATTTTAATAAAATTAAATATGATGTAATGTATATGTATATGATAGTGTTAGCTATATATACATACAGCCCCGACCCTGTGTCAGTTGTAGATACGGATAGTGTGCTTTAGTCATGCTATTGTAGCGACTAATTTGGACATTACTATATCCTATATTGGATTGCTGGACACTACTGCCGAGGCATCAGGAGCATGGCTTTGGATTTCGCAGCTACCCGGGACATGCAAGTATACCTTGCTGGATTACTGCTTTAAATTTAAATGTTAAATATTTCAATTATACATGAACTGTGCGTGTCCGAGAATGAGTTGGGTGCGGTCGACATTGCGTCGATGAGTAGTGTACATGTCCTAGTTGCTAGCTGACTCACCCACTGTGAGGATATTTTGATATCTTCCTTGACCATGGCACTATACACGTATCGTGATGGTACACTCATATGGGATGCGGGTCCGCGTACCCAATTCGCTATCGGTACGTACGACATGCATCACGGACTAGCTTGTATTCTAGAAGAATATAGTTAATTGAGACTTGGCATCTAGATACGGTACACTCAAGTCGTGCATTCGACTTGCGTATCTACATTGGGTGGGAAGGACAACTGACAAACGTATGGGATACCCCCACCGGATTCCGTGGTATCCAGAGGAACCATAGACCCGGTGACTCCCTATATTCAGACACCGCGCTCTACGGAGTGTTACGGACGTATGTATACATAGCAGACACCACGCCTTAGAGTGGGGACGTTATACTTATATACAGATACCTCATTCTTAGGAATGATGGACGATTACAGATACCACACTCTAGAGGACGTTGGACGTTATGCCTACACCTACTTATACGTTCCTAGGTTGTCCTTATATTGTATTCACTTAGATGGTTAGCACACCCCTCCTCTTTACTTTTATTTCAGTACTATATCCAGCATGCATATTGTATCTTGTTACGTCCCTCTGAGGACCTGGTTATCTTCCAGATCTGGACGAGGCCTTTTATCCCACAGTTTACGGGCCAGGTGTAGAGGCGAGGTTTGCTCTTGACGAGGAGCTGGAGGTACTTCCATCAGAGTACCCCTGATCAGATTGGTAGGCCTTCCGCCTATGACTGGAGCTCCTTACCTAGTTAGATGTTGTTCCAGTCTCTCCTTTTCTGTACTTTCATTTCAGACATTCAGTACTTTATTTTAGTCTATCAGTACATTGTAGTGGGTTTGTTCCCACCAGACTTATTTCAGTTGTACTATGTCTTTCGTCTATGTCCTTATATTCCAGTCTTTCTTTCAGTATTATACTTGTTGTTTGTGGATGAGATTAGACATTGACTGTTGTTGATTAGACTTGTTAGATTTAGGACAGCGTAGCACGCTTTGCCAGGATCCATTAAATTGGGATATCCTCGGAGATGTGTCAGCTGGCCAATGCCACGTGGCCTGGTTCCATAATTAAATTGGGATATCCTCAGACGACCAGCCGCTACCTCTAGACCCGCCAACGACTGAGAAGTCCACTCCTCTGCCCGAGCGAGTTTTTCCCTCAGCTTGGAGACCCTCGCTGCGTTTCCTTCATGCTCGGAGCGATACTGCATCTCAACAGCAAGAGCCTCTTCCACGACAGCTTTTCTCCTATCCATCTCCAGCTTATACGTTTGGATGGAGTTGTCTAGGCTTTCCAGCTTTGTAGCAAGCCGTGCAGTCATGAGGTCGAATCGAGCCTGGACATCAGCATCGAGGCTGCCCCGAGTCAGCTGCAAGTATTCGGTAATGGGTTGCTCTAACCCATTAACCACCGCCTCCAGGGCGTCAGCTATCCCAGGATCACCAAGCTCCCTGACAGCCCCGATCGAGAACTGAGAAGTTTTCTTAAGGCGCTCGAAGTCCAGATTCTTTGCCAACACCATCGATATCATCGTTTTCAAACCGGTGTAGAAGAAGCTGGTATGCTGCTCGGTCAACGCAGCTAGACCCGGCTGAATGCCAGGAGCAGCCGCAATACTAGCGGGTCCCTCTCCAGGAATGATTGCAGACGAGGTGGCGACAACAACGATCGAAGTCGTCGGCATACTCACTTGAGGCGAGGTCACGATGACAGGTTTGTCCTCTTCTGGAGACGACGAAACCACTCTGGGCGAACTAGCCCCCGAGGACACTTCCTCCTCGAAGTCGGGTACCTCCGTGTCATCACCAGGACCCGGAGCAGAGCCAGAAGGCGCTTCAACGCTGTGCTCCCCGTGGACGTCATCCCCTGAAAAGAGGACAAGAAAGCTTATATCAATATAATAGTAATCTTTCTAAGGGGAGACCTAAAGACGACATTTACCCGGAGCCAACGGCATATACGACGCATCTGCACCCGAGGTAGCTAAACCACGCCTTAATGACGCAATGCGAACCGTCATACCTGGAGAAGGAGGTGGGCCGACCGACATCGCCAAGAGTTCTGTCAAGCCTTCACCAAGACGCGATCGAGGTTCGTCAGCAGGAACCTCGCCAGGCATGCTCGCTGACACAGCAGGAACTTCACCCGCTGCTGACCTCGGGAAAGATTCTCCCATCTGTCGCGGCCATACAGGTAATCTCGTTCCGCTACCTGGAGCAGTAGCGGCGACAACAACCTTTAGCGAAGATTCTCCGGCGCCACCCGCCAGAGCTAAAGAAGGTCCCTCTCTAAAAGGCGAGGAACCTCCAACCAAAGAATTATCCCTGATATGGGGAGATGAAGGCTCAACCCCGGGAGCCTCAACACCAAAAATGCGGAGGGGACGAGCAACCGTCTCCTTCCTCTTCTTACGAAGGGAAGCTTCCTTCGGAGTAGAAGCCCGCCGCTTCCTAGAAGAGACTACCAGAGCCCCTGCAGGCGGAGGCACTTCGCACCTTGGCACCGGCACCAAAGGCTTATCCGGAGTACCAGACTCCTCACCCTCGTCGGAAGAAACCGAGGGGACTTCAACTCTTCCCCCAGGCTTGGGAGAAGGCACCCTGAAGCTTCCACGCGTATCAAAATCGCGATGGAAGGTGTTAATCGCTACATAGAACTGGGCGTAGGAATGAAGGATGCGCAGCTCCGTGGAAGTTGTAACGACCGGCACGATAAAGTTTGCCCCCGTACAACCCATGATGAAATATCGCCACCCTCTAGCTCCATCAATGAGTCCGCCCCTGGACCTGAAGCTGGTAACGGCATTGCCTACATGCAACTGATCGTACCCAAACTGCCTGGCGAACCGACTAGGCAAGTAGGGCTCGAAGAAGCAGTGATCTTCACTCCTGTACAGCAGATGGGAGGGTCTAATACAGACCAACCAGTTAAAAGCTTCCGGGGAAAGGACGGTATTCTCTCCTCCTGAATCCTCAAGCCGCACCCCTGATTGATTGCGATGTACGGAAGGGACAACGCAGAGGATCTTCCAGTCGTGGCTGAGGTTCAACACTAGCCGATAGTCTAAGACTGTGTTCACATTCCAGGAGGAATCCTTGTAATTCAGCAAGAATATACCCCCCGAGCTGCTACCGGAGCCAGGAGACATCACCCGGGGATTGTGGAGAATTAACCATCCCATCAAGTATAGATATGGTAATTCCACCCTGGGAAAACTCTCACGCCGAGCTTCGTCGACGAGCAACCCATCAGTTATGGCTCTCAGGCCAGCCTGTATGCGGCACACCATGGCGGGAAGCAAGCCCAGTCTTGCCCCGAACACCAGGCGCACTGTCGGCCACAGGATGTTCCGATGAATACGGTCCGCGGACGCTGTGCCAGGCACTACTACTCGACGCAGCCATATGGAGAGGAAACCAGCCAACTGGGCTTCCTTAGACAGAGGCCAGCGATAGCGCCTCAAGTAACTACAGGCTTTAGTGCCTTCGGGGTACTTTCCTACCCCCTCGACGAGAATCTGATCCGGAGCTGTGGCCTCCTCCATAAGACCCTCGACGACCTGGGCGCTAAGCACGCCCAAACAGTTCACGGGCTCATTTTTGCCCCCCGAGGCTTTCTCCGACTTGGCAGCCCTAGCTCGGTGGAAGAAGAGGTAGGACATCCACTTGGTGGTATGAGCCAAATCAGAAGGCTCGTTATAAAAAGTGGTGCACGCGAAGTATTGACACATCAGCTCCTGATATACTTCCGCCACCCGAGGGTCCAAATCCCCCAACTCCCGGTTGGTGGGAACATACTCTTCATATGGGGTATCCCCCATCGGCAGTCTCGAGACAACTTCCATCTCGTGGAGCGCCAATCCCAACTCCCCCAGTAGAGTGGCAAAGGTCCCAGTGAGCGGAATGTACCGCTCCATCAGCGCCAGGAACAAGTTAGGGTTCAGAGGCAACCCAACGCTCGTCGCACTCACAGCGGCATATAGCCCAATGACCTCCAGCTCTCTCCGGAAGTATTTCAAGGCCCAGCCAACTAGGCATATCCATCGGGAGTTTGTTGGGGCGATCCACCCATTACACCGAGGATTCTCCTTGGGATATACTCTGCCTCGTCCCATGAAGTCTTTACAGAAGGTCGGCAATTGGACCGGCTGGATCACCGAGCTGTCTTCACTCGGGACACTACCCGGGCATAGTCCCCGGAACAACGTCACAAAGCCGGAAGGGCGACTGACAAACAACCCCCGGTCAGCTCCTTTGAGATGAAAGATCTTCCCCGGCTTACCGTGAAGATCAGGAGTCAGCATCCATGACATCTTCCTGGGATGCGTCGCATGGAAGAAGGCCGAGATGGGATAATCCCTCGATATCGTTGGCAAATACAAAACCAAATTCTCGGCAGGGAAAACCCAGGGCTCCCTCTTGGACCTCGTCTGGGACTGTTTGTCAATCATGTCCCCAAAGAGGAAAGCCGGCTTTATGTACTGCTTCCCATCTACGTAGGTCAGGGGCTCGCCATTAATCATGCTCAGCAGCGTTCGCTCGCCCTGAGCCGATATCAGAAACCCCCTTCCCTCAGGATACTGGGGTCCGGAGATGGGAAATGCCACGTGGGACAGATCCTCCAGATAATTCGAGTGCAGCATCCCGGCAGAGGATCCCATCACCTCGGCCAGTGGAGACTCGCCCAGATCAACTACAAAAGTGCAAGGGAAATATGTCATTACAAATCTTGCACAAATGTACAGACCAAAGAAACGACAGTCTGTGCTCTACGCAGGATCATAACAATTTGGTTATTTTACGCCGGAAGTCCCCTCCACAAGCGTAAAACTCAAATTTTACGATATACGTCCATTTTCGATAGCCAGAGCTTTTACGCTCAGGGCTACGAAAATATGGAGTCTTTACGCTGGCACATTAGAAATGTGGGCGTAAAAGATGAAAATACCTCCGTGCATCATCTTCCTCCAAAGAGGCTATCAGCACAGAAGACGACCTAGCGCGGTCACGTTCAACGTGTGCGAAGGATTTTTTGTCGTTTTTGTCACCCCAAAGGCTCTACCTCTAAGGCCGGGTGTGCTGCTCGTCGACGGAATACTTTTCTCGAAAGGAAATTCGCCTTGCCCGACCAGAGACTCCCTCGCTGGGGCAGAAGAATGAGATAAAGAACCTATGCTCTTTCCCTTAGCGGAGGGGGTTTGTTTCGGCGCTATTTCTGAAGACTCGAAGTGCTCGAAGAAGGAACGAAGAAAAACTCGAACAGTCGAAAGGTCTCTTTCGCAGAAGACAGATGAAAAGTTTTTCTCTCAAAAACTTGGGGTATATATAGTCCGGGTCGACTCCTCGAACCCTCGGACGAACTCCTCGAGACCCTAACCAAATCTCGCAATTAATAGATTGGTTATGATTGGATGCTAAGTCAGCCCACTACCCTTGGAAGACGGACAGTCAGCGAATTCGAAAGGTTTTTCGTGCAAAATGGTTCAGCGGGTTCTACGCTAAAGGAGCTTTCTACGCTCGACAGCAACGGATCTACGGTTTTACGCTCGCAAGCTACAAGTCTATGGTTTTACGCCCGTATGCCTTTGTGCTCGGTAGCTTTTATGCTCGAGAGGCCACAAACCTACGACTTTACGCTCAGCAGATACCAAATCGATGATCTCACGCTCGGTGGCGCTCAGTTTACGCTCAGAAGCAACAGATCCGCAAAACTTCACGCTCGAAAAAATTTTCTTTTCAGGAGCTACAAATCAAACAGTTCTACGCTAAAGGAGCTTTCTACGCTCGACAGCTACGAATCTACAGCTTTACGTTCGACAGCTATAAGTCTATGGTTTTATGTCCGGATGCCTTTGTGCTCGGTAGCTTTTATGCTCGAGAGGCAACAAACCTACGACTCCACGCTCAGGAACCACAAGTCTATGATTTCACGCTCGATGGTGTTCTACGCTCACAGGCTACAGATCTCCAGTCCTACGCTAAAGGAGCTTTCTATGCTCGAAGGCTACGAATCTACATCTTTACGTTCGACAGCTATAAGTCTATGGTTTTATGCCCGGATGCCTTTGTGCTCGGTAGCTTTTATGCTCGAGAGGCAATAAACCTAAGACTTCACGCTCAGGAACCACAAGTCTACAATTCCGCGCTCGATGGTATTTTACGCCCAGAGGCTACAGACTGATGATTTCATGCTCCACGACTTTCCGCATATCCATACAGTCCCCAAAGCGGTCAATTGCAAAGAGTTCACACAGAAGATACTCATTCTTGACCCAAAGCATCCCAAGTATCCGAAGCATACAGAGTTCAAACATTGAGAAATTACTCTTCTCGGGTCCAAAATTGGAGGTTCATCCAGACTCCAGTCTGAACATCTCGTCTATCAAGGTGGCGATTCAATTTGACAGCCAAAAACCTCGACCCTGTTCCAAGGGAGTTTCGAGAGATGATTCTTGAAGGCGAAGTCTGAACAAAAAAAAAATATGTTCATCAGAGAAGCAACAGTTCAGAAATTCTACGCAGTCCCTCAGTCCTAGCAACAGGACAGTTCTAAATGTTCTAGATGCTCAACAACGTTCTATGGACTATTCGCTATGCGTAAAGGACAGGGCCTAATACTCTTTCTATCAGAGTCAGCATAAAGATTCAGACGTGTCGAAGCTACACATATTCAGACTTCACAGCAACGTATGGCAAGATGATCATATGAAGAAGCAAGACGATTTTATTAAAAATCAAAATCATGATTACATATGAGGAAAATCCAATTTACAAGGGTTTTCTCTATTTTTCATGATTACATATATGGGAAACTCCGTCCACAAAGGAGTTCCCCCGCCATCGTCTGAAGATCGCCCAGAAGCCGTCCTGGTAGGCTCTCGCTGGGCATCAATTCTTTATCCATCTTCTTCGGCAGACAGTCGATTACCACAAACTGACTAACATATTGGTCAATGGCGGGAGGATACAGAACTGGGCCTAGGCCCATGCTGTCAACAGAAGAAAAGCAGAGCAAAATCTGCTTTCTTATGTTCGACCCCCCCCCCCCGAAGGCAACGGGAGAAGACAGCGCCTGTAAGCTGTGTGGTCAAAGGCGACCCTTCCTCTCTCCTGGGGCAACGCCATATAAAGTTGTTGATTATCCCGAGCAAGGGAGGCTAAGGTATCCTTCCATGATCCATCATTGCAGTGGACACTTGCTCGAAGACGCCGTCTTTTTCGGCTCCCTACATGCTGGAAGAAAATGATCTCCTTCTTCCTCAGGTCGACCCGACGAACTCCGGCGATCATCTCTGCATGGTGATGGGAATGTGGTGAGAACAGGTTCACCCCCCAGCCTTTTTATAGGCAAAAGAGATCACAGCGGTCCCCAATAAATCCGCCATAAAGTCCGCATCGACCGTTTCAACGCTCCATTCAGAAACGTTTTGAGTTACGAGGGGCCGTTCATGCTTCATTCAAAGCGTTTCAAATTTCGAGGAATTTAAAAGCTTTGAAGGGGGTCTTGTAGAAGCATGAAAAATACGCTGGGAGGATCTATGCAGCCTCTTGATACAGAGCAGCGTAAACAGAGGCCTTCAGAGCCATCAAGCGTGCAACAGAGCTTTTTCTGCTAAAACACAGCATGAAGTATAAGCTCAAAGGACCATCCGCATAAGTGCAGTACGTCCAGGCCGCTCCAGCGTAAGACAAAGTTCTTCATCGCCTCCATGGCGTAAAACTCAGCCGCTCTCAAAGCAGCGTTAATGCGTACGAGGAACGTTTCGTCTTCCCCGAGATGAACCTGTCAAGTCACGCAGTGAACCTGGCCTCTGACTCCTGACAAAAAGTGCTGCACGGCTACCCAGATGACGGCTGGAAACGATGGCAGACCCCTCGGGACGCGCCCCACAGTATGATGGCGGATCTCGGCATTTAATGCAGAGGATTTGGTTAAAATATCACCAAACCGTCGGTTACCAAAGTCCCCCCAGCGTAAACCGCTCTTTCGCGTACAAGGAAATACGCCGCCTTATTTTACATAGGCAAACATGAGCTGTTTTACGCTCCGCAGTAGACAAACTGTCTGCCACGTCAAAAGCTGCACTTCGTGCAGGGCCCGAGGCACGTCTCTACGTCAAATTGCACAGAGCGGTGACAGTTTCCCTCAAGACACGTCTCTGCGATGGATGCACAGAAGGGCTGCAGACCTTCAAAATACGTCTCCACATTTAATGCATCGGATGGTGGCAAATCTCTGTAAGAGATTTGATTACACCTTCGAAAGCCGTAATTCCGGCGAAGACGTCCACATCAACACTCTGGCACGGTACGCAGCGGCTTCTACGTCCATTCAGGATCTGTGCTCATTTGGCTTCAAACGTCCACTCAGTCTCTACGACCATTCGGCTTCTATGCCTGTTCGGCTTCTATGCCTGTTCGGCTTCTATGCCTATTCGGCTCCTACGCCTGTTCGACTTCTATGCCTATTTTGGCTTCTACGCCAGGGGTGACAGTCATTTGGCTTCTACGCCAACCTCTTCTAAACGAGGGATACCTACCTACGTGGCTTCTACGCCGTGATCTTCGCAGCAGATATACGCATTTTGTCCCCTTAGTTGGACACGCGTCATATGCTCACTCAAAAGATCATTTATACGCAGGCATTGGTTATTTAACCGTTGTGTAAAAGGGTGCTGTACTGTCCACTCCTCGGTTGTTACACCGACGGAGTGGTCACTGTCACCAAAACTCTATAAATAGAGACCCCTATCAATGGGGAACAAGGTCGACAATTTGGAAGATCGAACAAGGTCGGAGAATTGGTAAAAGAGAGAGAGAGAGAGAAGGAGAGAAGAGTCCGAAGCTCAGGCAAAGAGTAGGGGTCGACGGCTTTGGCATCGAGCATCCACCCTCCTCCGCAACCTTCGAAGCTGCTATCCGTCTTCCACGGCACTTCTTCAACATCGTGTAGTCCAAGGGCTAAAGTGATTGACTGTAGATCAGACACCTATAGCAATTTATACCCAGATTAAATAAATTGAACTCCTATATCCTTGTATAGGATCAAATTGTACAAGTTTGTTTGTAAACCAAAGGGCACGGGTCTCGTATAAACCCTGTCATTGAAATATACTTTCATTCTTTCGTTTAATACCACAAACATACGCCACGGCACCGACCCTCTCAAGGATACGGAAGGGTCCGACGAAATATGGGCTAAGCTAACCGCCTCCACCAAAGCGAATAGTGCCCCACATCGGAGAAATCCTCAGGAACACCAGATCTCCAACCTAGCACAAACAAGGTCTCTGCACTTAGTCTAAAATAAGCAATCACAAGCAAACACAAGAACAAAATCTAGATTCTAAGCTATAATTCGAACTCCAAAGGTCTCCGGTGGCTATCGGCCCAATGCCGCTGCCTGTCCTGCGCCACCCGAAGTCTATCTCTAATAAGCTTGACCTTCTCCGCTGTATCAACCACCATCTCTGGGCCAAGCAAAGCTCTCTTGCCTACATCATCCCATGATAACGGAGTGCGACACCTCCGTCCATGCAATGCCTCGAATGGTGACATCTCAATACTGGCTTGGTAGCTGTTATTGTAAGCAAACTCTACCAAGTGCAAGTGATCCTCCCAAGAGCCTTTGAAGTCCAGAACACAAGTACGAAGCATGTCCTCAAGTGTCTGAATGGTCCTCTCTGACTGACCATCTGTCTGTGGGTGATATGCACTACTAAACTTGAGCTGGGTGCCCAAGCTAGCCTGCAGAGTCCTCCAAAAATATGAAGTAAAGTGACTATCCCGATCTGATACTATGCTCACAGGAACTCCATGCAGTCTGACTATCTGGCGCACATACATCTCTGCTAGTCTCTCTGTAGACGTATCCACTTTGAATGGTAGAAAGTGAGCCGATTTGATCAACCTGTCTACGATGACCCAAATCGCATCCTTCCTGCCTGGAGAACGGGGAAGTCCAGAAACAAAATCCATGGTCACATGCTCCCATTTCTACTCCGGAATGGGTAACGGCTGGACCAAACCTCCTGGCCTCTGCCTCTCTGCCTTTACCTGCTGGCACACTAAGCATCGGGATACGAAGCGTGCTATCTCCTGCTTTATTCCGTACCACCATACATGCTCTCTCAGATCTCTATACATCTTGTTGGCGCCTGGATGCATAGAATACTGGGATCGATGCGCCTTCTGAAGAATCTCCTCGCACAATGACCCACTCGGCACGCACAACCTGGTACCGTGCCGCAATAAACCATCATCAGCAATGGTGAAGTCATCTGATAAACCAATATGAACCTGCGCCCTGATGCTCCTCAGGGACTCATCCTCAAACTGTATAGCCCTGATCCGGTCTACCAACTCTGACTAAATCTGCAGTCCCCACATCTGCATCTCAACTCCAGGCACTATCACCTCAATGCCCAAGCTCTCTAGATCTGCCAGAAGATAACGATCTGTAGTCAGGCACATAGCTACCGGATACCTGCTTAACGCATCCGTAACTACGTTCGCCTTCCCTGGATGGTACTGCAATAATATGTCGAAGTCTTTCATCAACTCCAACTACCTCCTCTGCCTCATGTTCAGCTCTTTTTGGTAAACACATACTTCAAGCTCTTGTGGTATGTGAAGATCTCCACACGCTCTCCATATAAATAGTGTTTCCACAACTTCAGAGCAAAGATGACCACTGCCAACTCCAAATCGTGGGCAGGGTAGTTCTTCTCATGAGGACGTAATTGCCTGGAAGCATAGGCAATCACCCTCCCATTCTACTATAACACACAACCCAGTCCCTTCCCCGATGCATCACTATAGATAGTGAAACCTTCAGAACCTGATGGCAACATCAACACTGGAGCTGTTGTCAACCTCCTCTTCAGCTCATCAAAGGCGATCTGGCACTCCTATGACCAAACAAACTCCACGTCCTTTCGAGTCAGCCTGGACAACGGCTCTGCAATCCGGAAAAAATTCTGAACAAATCTCCTGTAGTAACCTGCCAGTCCCAGAAAACTCCTGACGTCGGCTACTGAACTCGGAGCACTCCATGCCTCAACTGCCATGATCTTTCTCGGATCCACCGAGATCCCCTCTCCAGTCACCACATGACCAAGGAATTCAACCTTGTCAAGGAAGAACTCACACTTTTAAAGCTTTCCATAAAGCTTCTCCTTCCTGAGAGTCTCCAGCACTATCCTCAGATGCTCCTCATGCTCCTCTGGGGTCTTCGAATACACCAAGATATCATCTATAAACACCACTACAAACCTGTCCAGATGCTGATGGAATACCTTGTTCATCAGATTCATGAATACTGCCGGGACATTAGTCAACCCAAACGGCATCACCATGAACTCATACTGTCCATACCTGATCCGAAAAGTTGTCTTCGGAATATCCTCCTTCCTGACCTTCACCTGATAGTAGCCCATCCTCAGATTAATCCTAGAAAACACCCTCACTCCGCTCAACTGGTCAAAAAGATCATCAATACGCGGCAGCGGATACTTGTTCTTGATTGTGAGGTTGTTCAGAGCCCTGTAGTCGATACACATCCGTATCGACCCATCCTTCTTCGGCATAAAAAGTACCGGAGCACCCCACGGTGAAGAACTAGATCTGATAAATCCCTTGTCCTGAAGCTCATCTACCTACTTCTTCAACTCTATCAGCTCACTGTTGCTGACTCTATAGACGTGCTGGGATATCGGCTTCGCGCCTGGCACTAAGTCTATAGAGAACTCCATATCTCTGTCCGGAGGTAACCCTGACAACTCCTCTGGAAAGACATCCATGTACTCCTCTATCAGTGGATGTAGCAACCTCGGCTCTACCACCAGGGCTCCGCAGAAGACTCCCTCGCTCTGCTCCGCTGCTCCTTTGGCAAACTGAAACTATGGCTCACCCGGCGGACTAAACAGCACTCTGCCTCCATGATAATCTATACTAGCATAATGCATACTCAACCAATCCATCCCGAGTACAATATCGTAGCTCGGAAGTGGCATTACGAGTAGGCACACACTCAACTCCCGGTCTCCCAAGATAACTCTCCGGTCTCTGCAGGCATCACTGACTAGGATAATACCACCCCCGATCATGATCTTGCAGAGTCTAGATAAAGGTTCAGCAACAAGATAGTGTCTAACAGCAAAAGATACAGACACAAAGCTATGGGAAGCACACTATGGGAAGCACCGGAATCAAATAAAGCAAATGCTGGAATAGAATCAAGAATAACACAGATCAAAAGAAGTCAATATGGTGCAAGATACGATATCATCAAAGAAGGACAGTAATATTGCAAAAGAAAATAATTTCAGGAAAGTTAAAGATAGCAAAAGAAATCAGGAAGGGTCCTAGTTGTGATTGAGCACACTCTCTCTCAGCCTATATCCTATATCCTATTGCAGGTAAACCTAAAAACTAGACCTGCATGGGCCACCACCAAAAATGTGTCACGACCCGCACCCGAAAAATCGGACATGAGTCGTGGGTACGTCCAGCCTACGCCACAGAATCAGCGGTAGAACGCTATAAAGGTTCGTTCTAGGTCGACAATCTATCTATATAACTCACAAAAATCTGTCAATAACCTCTCCAAAAGGAGGGCAACCACGTAATATATATATGAATAATCCTCTCCAAAAGGAGGAAAACCACGCAATATATATATATATATATGAATACTCAATCACAATAATCTAGGAGAAGAGTAAAAGCACGATATGATAGCAAAAGGAAACCAGAACCAAAGAGATCAAGACAATATCCAAAATACAGTCCAAGTCTATAATATTCTACAATATCTCACAGCATCAAAAGAATAAGTACAATCATCCAAATAACAACTGGAAACAATCCAGAAAACCCACCTAGCTAACTAGGGCGCTAACAGCGTCTCCTCGGCGCACTCCTCGATCTCGGGGTCACAACCCTCGTCGACACCCGGCCCGTAGAAAGTCGGGCAGAAATCCTCAGGATCCTCTAAAAAAAATATGCCCAGTCAGGACTGGAGCGAAGTACATAACTCTGAAAGCAACTCCAAATACATGGTAAGGTGTATATGACTAACAATAGAAAAGTATACAAGATGTACAGGAAAATAAATACATGCTAGAGCAGAATAAGTAGCTGTAATGTAAACTGGAGAACAATACAAGTAGAGAAGTAACTACATGTGAGAAAACATGAATACTAGCTAAGTGCCTTGAGCACAAGTTCGTTATGTGATCGGCTTAGGTAGCACATTATGGTCAAAAACTAGGTCAAACATTGACTTTTACGGTCAACAAGGACAATTATGGTCAAAGCTAGGTCAAACTAGGGTGCCCCTGAAATTCTAGGTCAAAACTAGCTCATTAAGCTAGTAAACTCTCAAACTCGCCTCCTCGAGATACCGGGATACCCTCGGTATCCGATACCTCGATCTAGGCCACGTACCCCGCCAAAATCCGCTAAAGCCTATGCTAGTACGCGTAAATATATACACATATACATATAAAAATCACTCCAAAACTATTCCGAGGCAATCGCTCAAAAACTCCGCTCGAAACTCAATACCTTGGATATCTCAAGGTATTGAGATACCTTGATATCTCAAGGTATTGAGATACCTCTCTAATACCCCTCTAACTAGCTATTTATTTAGCTATTTAAGTATATAAATATACACCTAGGTAATTATCTAGGCTAGAATATTTATATCTAACATATATATATACATATACCTACGTATCTATATATACACCTATTCACACATACACACATATACCCATATATATACCCAAACTCAAATATATATATATATATATATATATATATATATATATATATATATATATATATATATATATATATATATATATATATATATATATAACTATCTATCTAGCTAGCTATAGGTATATATATCTATACACATAGATATACATATCTAACTATCCCTCTACCTATCTATCTATCTATCTATCTATCTATCTAGTTACTTATCTATCTATCAATCTATCTATTATCTATCTATCTATTGATCTAACTATCTATCTATTTATCTATCTATTTAACTATCTATCTATTTATATATATATATACCCTCTCCCTCGCTCTGCTGCGTGGTAACACTGCTGCTGCTGCTGCTAACATCTGTTGTTGTTGCTTATACTGTTGCTGCTGCTGCTGCTGTGGGCAGCTGCTGCTGCCGCTGTGCAGTGCGCTGCAACGCGCACTGCTCTGCTTCCCGCTGCGCTGCACTGCCTCGCAGCCACACGCACACACACGACCACACACACAAACACAATCACATACAGACACACACATATATATACATATATATATACATATATATATACAACTATATATATATATATATATATATATATATATATATATATATATATATATATATATATATATATATATATATATATACACACACTTATATATATATTCTAACACACATACACTAACATATATACTAACACACACACTTATGCATATAAATATACACACACACATATACAAACACATACATTCACACATATATATATATACATACACACTACATATATATATATATATATATATATATATATATATATATATATATATATATATATATATATATATATATACACGCATCTATGTATATATAACACACAATCCATATATATATATATATATATATATATATATATATATATATACACACACACTCACATAGACATATACATACACAAGTACATATATATATAAATACACACACTAATATAGGTATATACACACATATATATAGATATACAAACACATATGCATATATATAGACACACACACATACACACACACACACACACACACATATATATATATATATATATATATATATATATATATATATATATATATATATATATATATATATATATATATATATAAATATATATATATATATATATATAAAAACTTATATACACTCTAACACAAAACACAACACAACACACAACACAACACTCACAACGCCCACCAACGCGCGCCCAACGACCCACACGCACACGAATACATATATATATAAAATATAACCCAAGAACTCTAGCACACACTCCCCGAAGCTAACCCAATACGCGTACAATCCCGATACTACAAAACCAAGTCGAAATGGCCGTTTGGTCATTTCGACGAACACGCAGTGTGCGGTTCGTAAAACCTCCTGAAACGCACACCAAACCAACTCGAAATCGGCCCAAAATTTACCCACGGGTTCTAAACGATGTCTAGATCCTAGAAAAAATGCTATCCCATCGATTCTAGGCCCGTGACAAAAATGCGCATGCACTTAGAACCGGCGATGACGAAAACCCCGAAAATGCCCGAAACGTCCGTTTCTCCACGACACGACTTCACATGTCCGAACGGAGACACACACTAACCCTCAAGACACCCGACAACATCTACCTAGGTCCGTCTAACCTAGGATATCACCCAAAATTGGGCCAATCTTGGATTCCACCCGAAATTGACACAAAACCTAGTGTCAAAGTCCCTAAACTCAACCAAACTAGTTCCAACTTCCTCCCACGGGTAGGCTTAGGGTCTAGGAAGGTTCTAAACCACTAGTTACACTATATTAGATCAATTAGCAAGGGTAAAGTTAGGGTTTAACTCTTGGGAGTTGGAATCTCAAGGCCAAAGTCTCCAATTCACTTGAAATCACCTCCCTCAAGCTCCAAGCCTCCAAATCTAGCCTCCACACTAAGTCTAGGCTCTAAACACCTAGGTTGGGGAAAATATAGGGTTAGGGTTTATACAAATGTAAGAAATAGAAGAAAGAAGAGAAAAAAAAAAGACTTACTTGAAGTGGGAAGAAGAAAGGAAGAAGAAATAGTAGAGAAGAAGAAGAAGAAGAAGAAGAAGTGATGAAGAAGTGATGAAGAGAAAGGGGGCTGCTGTGTGCATGGGCTGGAATGGGGTGTAGGGGTCAGCCACATGCAAGAAAGAGGGTTTTCTAAGTCTCCAAAAGACCAAAATGCCCTCCCTAACTTGGGTTTGGATTTCGGATTCCAAAAGCACTCAAACTAACTCCAAATCTCTCCAACTAACCCACTAAAAATATAATAAATATTCTAAACCAAAAAATAAGTCTCACAAGGGTGTGGGTTGGGCCGGACATGGGTCCACTAGGGTCTGACATGGGTCCAGACTAGCCAAAATCCTAAAACAATCAAATAAAAATAATACAATCAATAATTAAATATAAATATAATTAATTATAAATAATACATAATTTACCAAATAAAAATAAAAAAACCCTTTTTTCTAGAATCGGGTAGTGACAGAAAGAAGACTCAATGTTTGCGTAATCCAGCTGCGTGTCCCAAATCGACACTAAGTATCCCTCGCATCCCGAGTGTAGCATCCGCCGAGCAGACATCGCAAAAATTACCATGCAGGCCCTGGACGCATCTGTCGCTGGACTACTTGTGTAGCAGAATTTAGCTTCTCCAGGTAGGCGGAAGACTCGTTTCTCTGCACATTCGATAGTTGTCGAGCAAGCACCGAGACAATCTATCCCCAAAATAATGTCGTAATCCCGAAGATCTAGGACTAAAACATCTAGCGAGAGTTTTTTTCCCCCAATACAGACATAACCACCCTTACATACTAAACGGACAGGTATTTTTGTGCCTAACGGTGTGCTAACACTAACGTCTAGATACAATGGTGTCATTTCTATATTGTTTTTCACGATAAAATTCGTGGGTATAAAATTTTGCGTTGCAACAGAATCAAATAGCACACTGCATGCATGTTATTAAAAAGTAAAATATCTGACACAATGGTGTCTGATGCCAGGGCTTCTTCCCGTGTCATAGTATACACCCGGCCTTGAGCTTGACGACGCTCTTGCTGTGGCGCATTTCGGTTGGCCTGGGGTGCTGAGGCAGAATTTGGATGTTGAGGGCAAAGCTTGGAGGGGAGTGGACAGTTCTTATACACGTGACCCTTGCCACCACAATTGAAGCAGGACCCGTTCTTAATGTAACAATCGTTGATGGTGTGCCCAGGCCTATTACAGTGCTCACAAAGAGCCCCTATATTTCCATTTTGTCAACCGCCATTATTTAAACATTTTGGAGCGGTGTTTCCTCCCGCGTTGCTATGGCGCTTATGATTGAAAGTATGCACAGTACCGGCAGCAACCGAAAGATACTGCGGTTCGAGGGAAAGGGCATGGTTAAGAACTTCCCGCATTGTCTGGTACTGAGGAACGACCATGTGCGCATGTATGGCAGGTCGCAGGCCACCTTTAAATCTTCTTGCATGACTCGCTGCATCAGGTAAATATGAGCTTGCAAATTTGGCGAGCCAGTTGAATTCGGCGGAGTACTGCTTCACGATCATGTTGCCGGTATAAACTCCTCTTCGAATGCACCACGGAAGGTAGCCCATGCGATCGTCTCCTCTTCATTGTCAACTGGAAAAGATCTTCGATGCATGTTCCACCAATCGTGCGCATTTAAACGAAGTTGCAGTTGGGCACACGCGACACGCTTCTCTTCGGGTACCTCTAGCAGTTTAAAGTGATCCTCAAGCTCTGCCAGCAAATCTAGAGCCACGATCAGATCTTCAGTCCCCTTAAACGACGTATTGCAGACCTTTTTGAAGTCGACAAAGTCGAAGGTAGTCGCATCCTTCTTCTTTGGAGTTTGCGACATTTCGACTTCAAGCGTGAGTTGCTCCACCGATGGCGCTGTTGTTGCCGCAGAATGGTTGGAGGCTAAAGTCTGCATGATCTGTTATAGGGTATCTATCTGCTTCTGTTAGACTATAAATTGGTCTTCTAGATTGCCTTCAAACTTGCTCTGTCGTTCTTCCGCTCGCTTCTTGGCTCGTTCATATCGAGCCCCATCTCTCTGTTGGCTAGCCTCAAGCATCTGCATCATTTGCTGAATGGCATCGACACAGGATATGGCTCGCTGACTTCGAGAACTTTCCGATGTGCCAGAACTACTTTCTTGGGCTTGGGTCTCACCCAGCGCTAGCGATGATGCTTGCACTTGAGTCATCCCTTCAAAAGAAGGTAGCTTATATTAGGCTCATAATGTATTATGGACTCATTGTATGGAGAGTATCTTATTTTGGCCTAACGAGTTCAAGAGTTCGTATAGGGATTAGATCATTAAAGGAACTTTTCCAACACAAGGGTCAAAGGAACTTGAAGCTGTGCTCTGATGCCAATAGGTCACGCCCCGATTCTGTGGAATCGATAGTCGTCCCCCAAGCGTGATGTCGTGCATGCCTAGGTTGCGCATCGCACAAGGCCAAGGTATGTTTGCATAACGAGAACATATTCAGAGTACACAGATAATTGAAACACAAAGTTGAAACATGGAAAAGTTCTCTTTATTGATAATGAACATTTTTTACAAACTCTTGAACGAGTCAGATAATTGCCGCACGGGCTTACAAAAGTGGACGCAAAATAAGATAGTCGTCCCGTACATTACATCCTTGTACTAATACTTCAAAAGAAGAGACCTCCAGGCGGGATAATCGATTTTTCTCGGAGCTTCATGAGTTATGTGTGCGAGCTCCTGAATCTTCAAAATGCTTCTACTAAGGCACAATCAGAACGTGTCGTTTAATGGACTAGAATGGGAAGTAGCTTCAGCTCCTCACATGATCTCCTTGGTGAGGGAAACCTGTTTCAACGAGGGTCAATACATCAAAATATACTGGTGAAGGCGAGCTAACCCAACTATATCAATCAACACGTTGTTTATATGAAGCATGCAAGTTATTTTGTGCTCTTTGTATCTGGCCTTAGTTCAGTTTACAAGCAAGCATTGATATAGAAATTTACAGAAATAATATGCCATCGTTCGGTAACTTTTACCTGCCCGTCTGAACCACCTGCACAATACTTACCATGTCCTTCCCTGCTACAAAGACACAAGTTAGCTTTGCACAGGTTTAAATATACAAGGGGATCACTGGCATAATGCCATAAAGGACTGGTTATAGTCTCGAGACGAGAACGATATGCAATGCAGGTGGTGAGCCCCGCTACATTCCATCCATTACCAAACGACTATACGATTTGTTCTGTCTAGATCGGATCGGTTCCAGTGCCCCGACGATCGTCCGCAAAAACTAAAAAACTTGTGCACAAGTTGTCCGTATCAAACGGTGTCTATACTAAGCAATCACTTGATGTAATCCAAGGTAATATGAGCACAAGACAATAACATAGCATGATCTGTCTTGCGTAGTCTTCTTGATTAATATATTTTATAGCAAAGTGTGTTCTATACATAGCATATTTTCTAGAAGAAATATATATTCTAACTTGAATTTGAAGCATATGAAGAATATTCTAAACGAACTAGCATGCAATAAGGTAACCGTTCACAAGTTGATTGACAAGCATAAAGTATTCCATGTCTATTCCTTTTTATCTTGACATCTTTTAGTTATTATGGTATCGTTTGATCAAAACAAGTAAGAATGCAAGATTTTAGATGTAAAAACTTGGAAGAAGGGTCAACTGAATCGAATATAGCCACTCATAAGTTGGTTGGAGAAAGGAAAAGAAAGAGTTGCTTCAAGACTCCGTTCGCACGACGTCTACTGCACGATCACCTGCATTGCCATGAACAACTGATCATTACCTCTTCAACTCTTTCCAAGATCGGAATAGAATGCAATTCAATGAACGAAAGTAATAAAATCCATCAAAATCGTTCAAGAAAATATAAATCTAAAAACCAACTCAAAGGACGAAAGCAACAAGGTGACAGCGAAAACTAGGCAAGAAAACTTGCAGCGGAGATATCCCTCTTGACTCTGCCGCTAAGTCCATCCTCGGGGCACGGTCCACGAATATGAAAATCAATTCCGAAGAAGCAAATCCATAACGAGAAAAAGATCTTATTTTAATCTATCCCGATTGAACGATACCGATTTGTATTTCTTAGTCGCGCTCCCCGAATAGAGAAAATGGGACACCACACATGACACCCCGACACCAAGTTTTAGGTCTTTATGTCTAGTTTTTCTAGGACACAAAGCATATTTTGTGCCAGCAACTTTGGAGACGCACAATGCAAGATCCAATCTTCGATTTTTTGATCCATCTTCACTATTGTGCTCGTAGCATGTTCCTCTTCAACCTTTGTGAGTTTTTTGCAACTACGATATCATTTGATGGGTCAATTGACTCATATCAAAATGCTATATCTGTTTGTATCTAACAGCTTATCCATCTTCCAAGTGCATATCCTTATAGTAGGACCTTCGTTTCTCCAAATGTTTTCAAGTAAATCCTCCCCTTTGTCTTATCTTTGATTTATGTGGTTGGATTGTCTAGATTCTGATTGTATATAGAGTACAATTCCTGACTTTATTCGATGACCATAATTGATGTTTTAGACTTTTTGGAAGATACAACTTTTGGATTTTTAATAACTAGAGGAGATAGCTAACCTTGATTTCAGGAACATGCTTCATGAGATTATCCTGATATGTCAACATATCCAGTCATGTTTGGAGCAAAGTTCAATACACATAAAGCTAACAAGACTATATAGAAACTATAAACAAGTAAAATACATGATGATAAAGATATACAAAGTCAAATCTAGGAGAAATAAACTAATCATGGCAAGAATAGATAAATGAACTATCATGTAATAAGATCATCGACAACATGTAAGATAAGGAAAGAAGTGCAACTAACTAAGTGATTGAAATACAGAGTTCAATATTTAAACACCTAGGGCAAATTCCAGCACGTCGCATGTGTCGTGTACGACTTTTATTATTCACGTAAGACCATAGGATAGTTTTGGGTAGTTCACATGTCTACTAACGTATTTTTCGCCTGAGTAGCACTCATGGATTCGAGTCATGACACGAAATAAATCACGAAACACGATAATCACAAGTATCATGAAACATGATAATCATTAATACGAATCCATAAAGCACTAACTCACTCGTGTGAATAATCGTGACAAGATCATGCAATGAATATCTAAAACATGTATTATAGAGACTATAAAAAAATAAAAGCAATAGGTGTATGTACTTGCCTCATGTCGAATTACAAAAGCTACTACGTCTGTACCAAACCTATACAAAAATTGTTAAAATATTATTAATAATCATTTCTAATTCCTATATTGCTTATAACCCATTTATTTGATTAATGAGACAAGGTCCAATTACTAAATTGTGTACACCCAAGCCCAATACCCCCATTTACTCACCAATCATTTTGATCTTTCTAAAGACCTAATTAATATATGCAAGTTATATACTGATTCTCTTTAGGCTAAACTGAAAGCAATCCCAAATGAATATTATTTATTAGTTACAATTATTTTACCCAAACTTTATTTATTATTATTTTATTATTGGAATCTCTTACTCTTTGACTTAAGGTTAATAATCACTTATAGCTTATTGCACAAGAGAGTAGTATGCCTATATTCTTCCTTAATATGTTAATTGTTTAGTTAATAAAGAATTTTTTACTTAATTAATGACTATGTTATTGATTACTACTACTTTTCTTATGCTTGCCCATAGTTAGAACTACCCACTTATTATTTGCATGAACTTAACAAGCTCGTATAGCCACTTAAAATAATTATTGACTGTCGTATTAGAGAGGAAACCTACTTTGGTTTCTCTTTCTATCTTTTCCAAAACTACACCTTATATTTAGTTTTCTCCATCAATCATAGTATTCCTACTTACTTATTTTTTATATTTTATTTTCTCTCTATATAGGGTCGTGCTTCTGTGTAGTGTATACTTTCTATTCTAGCATAGGTACTTGTCATAAAAAATATATTATTTATTTATCGTTTCACAAACCCACATGTCGGCTCCTAGCATATAAACCATTCCTTCTTAATTACCCACACATACACACTCTATATATCCTTTCTTCCATTTTATATATTATCTATTATTTGTACATAGCTATTGTTGTCATATTCTTAGCTACTCATTCTAGCTTTTAGAAAATGAGATGCTACTGCTTGAAGTTCTTATTCTCTATTCTCCAAAGACCGAAGATACGCAAGAGGAGGAAAACATACTTATGTATAGTCAGTTGAGAAAAATTGAAACGAGGCCAGAAGTCGCTTGGCTCAGGCAGAGAGCACGACTAACGAAATTGGTGCTCCCCTCAATATTGCCTGAGTGAATCCAGCGGGGCGCCAGATTGGGATGATGGCAGATTGTTGGGCACGCGGGCGCTTTCGGGTGTCAACGAGTTGGTACTGTTGAGGGAAGCATTGGATGTCAGGGTTGGAGGCTCGTGAAGGAGGTTTTCATAAAGGACGGACGGATCAACCTTTGGTGATCAATCTTCGGCACTCAAAAGGGTCTCCCCTGTGAGGTCGACTGGGTCCAATCTGCTACGAGAATCAAGACTGATGACGTGCTGGAGGAATGAATGAGTACCCATCCCAATGTCACCTCCCTCAACGATGTTATTTTCGAGGAGAAAATACTCTACTTTTTGAATGAAGGGTTGCCTTTGAACTATCCCAAGGATTCTCGATCTGCTACAGGACACGTGGATACTCCTTATTCCTTGAGGCACGACCTAGGTCCACACCTATGTATGTCAGTAACGATGACTTGTGTAAGAAATCGGCTTTCTCTATACGACGATTAGAACTTCAAAGTTCCGAGAAGAAAGCGCAACGACAAACCCATCATCTTTGGCAAAGTAGAGGATCATCAGGACCGTATCAATCTCGATCAACTCGAGGAGGACACCAGTAAAATGAAACATTATCGTTACAACTAGCAAGAAAAAGTCCTCATCTAGAAGATAGGGTATGACTTGAAAAGCAACAAGTGGTTCAACTTTGGTAAAGAGCGGTAGCTTCTATTATGACACTTTGTTCCAAAGGGTAAACCCAAAGTCTATTACGAGCGCACTCGTCATGGGTTGGGATATGTTACTCCTCCAACGACACCCGAGTTCTCAGAAGTCAAGGCTAGGACACATTCCTACTCCTCTGAGTCTTCTACTTGGGACTCCGACCAAAGCCTCAGAGATATGTTCAAATAGGCCATGTCTATCAACATGGTTTCAGTGGACCAAGTTGAGAAAGGTGACATATTGCTTGAATCCTTTAAAGTAGAGACATGAGAAGATGATGGCGTCTCAGTGGGAGTTGAGGTTCGAACATTGAGAACCACGTACCGAAGATGATATTGTCCAAATTGACTTAGGAGACGAGTCAGCTCCAAAATTGAACTTCATCAGCCAGATTTTACTTGATGAAGACAAGCATTCTCTTATACAGCTTATAAGATAATACATCGATGTATTTGCTTGGATCTATAAAGATATGCTAGGTCTGGATCCCAAGATAGCGACGTATCAACTCAACATACTTCTAACGGCCAAGACTATAAAACAACAACAATGACAGTTTCATCAAGATGTCATGGAAGCTATAAAAGCCGAAGTTTAAAATTTGATAGCGAGTTTCGTTTGCGAAGAACAACATCCCGACCAGGTGGCCAATATCGTCCTGGTTTTGAAGAAGAACACAAAGATTCTAGTCTGCATAGACTTTCGTGATCTCAACTTGGCCTGTCCAAAGGATGAATTTTATCTTCCAATCATTGATTTTAAGATCGATAACACTTATGGCTTCGAACGAATGTCCTCCATGGATGGGTTCTCCGGCTACAACCATACCAAGATATTCCTGGATGATGAAAAGCATACGTTATTTTGAACACCGATGGGGGTATACTGTTACACGATAATTTTCTTCGGGTTAAAGAACACGGGTGTAACATACCAAAGGGTTATGAGAATAATCTTCCGCAAACATCTACGCAACGCATAGCCGTCAAAAGTCATTTTAAGGATGACCACCTTCCAGTTTTAAAATGGTGTTCAATCTTATGCATACTCACCAGCTCAAGATGAGTCCAGCCAAGTCCTTCTTGGGTGGTGTCTAGGGACAAATTACTTGGGTTTGTCATAACCTCAAAAGGCATCAATCTTGATCCCGAAAAAAATTAAAGCCATCCTTGAAATGTGCCCTCCGAGAAACCTCAAAAAACTTCGAGGATACAAGGCAGACTGACGTTCATCAAGAGGTTCATATATAACTTCTCTGGATGGTGTTAACTTCATATGGATCTAAGAATGCCAGCGAGCATTCGACGACATTAAAAGGTATCTCATCAACCACCCGTATTGGTGGCCCAGTAGTAGGGAAACCTTTATTGTTGTACGTTCGTACAATGGAACACTCTCTCAATACAATGTTATCCTAGAAGAGTGATCGAGGCCACGAACAAGCCGTGCATTAACTCAGCTGAATGATGATCGGTACGAAGCACAGGTACACTTCCATGGAAAAAGAATGCCTTGCTCTGGTGTTTGCAATACATATGACACGTCACTACGGGATGGGGCATACTATCCATGTCATCTCGAGGGTCAATCCACTCCGAGTCCTGATGACGAAACCAGGATCTCTTACCTCTTGCTTAGCAACTTGGACTATGCTATTGTCTCCGTATGACATGGTGTTCGTCCCTTAGAAGACGATTAAAGGCCAAGCACTGGCCGATTTCTTGGCTACCCATCCGGTGCCAGAAACCTCCAAGCTCCATGAAGAGATACCGGATGAAGTATCTGAGTCTAATACCATTACAGAAGAAGCTACTTGGCAGGTGTTCTTTGACGGTGCCTCAAGAACATGGACTAAGGGAAATATTGTCACAGGAGTAGGGGTAATACTCGTCTCCCCTAATAACATCTTCATCCATCGTGCTTACTCATTGATGGAATCATGCTCTAATAATGTGACATAGTACAATGTTCTACTCATCGGACTCCAATTAACGCAACAACAGGGGGTAGACTACCTGGAGGCTTACGATGATTCTAAGCTAATAGTTAGTCAAGTTCGAGGAGAGTATGAGGTACCCTCACTCCTTAGTATCAAGATGTGCTCAAGTTGGCTTCCACCTTCTTCGAGTTTTACATCGACCATATGCCTCGACCAAAGAACACCGAAGCAAATGCCTTGGTTGGTCTCGTGGTCTCACTGGCAACTCCGGTCAGGACACAACATTCGATCACAGTAATTGGTCAAGAATTGCTTTGTCCGAAAAATAATTTGCACATCCTGCAAAGTCATGCAGTTGAGAATAACCTCGACTCCAGGGATTGGAGATTCCCTTTCATAGACTATGTTGTCTATGGAATCTTGCCGAATGACCCAAAGGAAGCAATGTCAATCTGAAGGCATTCCCTTGGGTTCTACTATGATACGGCTACCAAAATATTGTATCACAGTTCGTATGACGGGCTTCTGCTACGATGCTTATCAGACATAGAAGCAAAGCAGGCACTTCGTGAAGATCATGATGGTACCTGCAAAGCACACTAGCCCGGTCCTAAGTTATATGACCGCCTCAGACGTATGGGCTACTATTGGCCCACTATGGTAGCTGACGTCGTAGAATACGCATAAAGTGCAGAGCGTGTCAAATCCATGTTGACTTTATTCACCAGTCGTCGGAGTTCCTTCACCTGAAGACCGCATATTGGTCGTTCGAAGCTTGGGGCATGGACGTCATCGGTCCAATCAGCCCTCCTTCGTCCAAGGGATATATGTTCATCTTAACTATAACTGACTACTTCTCTAAATGGGAAAAAATTGTACCATTCATGGAGGTGATAACATCTAATGTGATTATGTCACGTCCTAGAACCAGAATACTGGAGAGCGGGGACAAACAAAGCCAGCTATGTATACCAGAGTACTCTAGTACCCCCGAGATACGATTATGAATATATAAGACATGGGGGGTTACTATACAAGCCAACAGTCAAACTAGGTCAAGTAATCCTAGTGTCTCAATCACAAGCAAATAGAACAATATACAAGATATATGATCAACAGACATAAGATAGTAAAGCATCTGAAACTATGTATACATAGATGATCATGGAGCTAGTAATACAAAATGAAGAACTAGAAAGATGATAGTCATACATGATCAACTCTAATTATAGTATAGAATAATGTTAATCATGTCATGTCTGTAGGCTAGATTTCAAGTCCAAAATATAAGCTAAACACGTGCTCGGGGGCTAAACACCTCAAAAAAATAATGTACATAAACTAGTGGGTGAATGAAGGAGAAACCCACTCAGGTAGTCTGGTTCTCCGGGTGGTTATTATCCAGTAGAAAATAAAAAAGATCCTCTGGTTTCGCTACATGATTTGGCCATATACAATCAGTAGGATCAGACCCCAATAGCAAGTACCACAAAGGAGGCCAAACTAAGAACTAAAACCAGCATGCAAGCAAAACAACAATATACTAAAGACAACAAGTAACCACCGGATAATATAAAGTGTACTAGAAAACATGAAAGAAAGCTGAAACCATGTAAAGTAAACAGGAACATGTGAGCATGTACAAAATCATGTCAAGTAAACAAGAGTAGCATGTAAGTAAAACAAGTACCACAAAGGAGACCAAACTAAGAACTAAAACCAGCTTCCAAGAAAAACAACAATATACTAAAGACAATAAGTAACCACCGAATAATATAAAGTGCACCAGAAAACATGAAAGAAAACTGGAAACATGTAAAGTAAACAAGAACATATGGGCGTGTACAATATCATGTCAAGTAAACAAGAGTAGCATGTAAGTACGAGATTAGAAAATATGACATAGACAGTAAACATGTAAATAAACCAAAGCAAGATCAAGTACAAGGACAAGAACTAACATAAGCAGAAAATGGACTCTATCCATCAATCACGACCAATCAAGTAGTAAGGATTGCTACATTAACTAACTAGGGTTATCACAATTCCTAATTACTAACAAATATAATTTTAAAAATTTTATACGGTTGCATGCCCTAAAGACTGTCCAAGCTATCCAATCGAAACTAAGTATTTATAGCAGATGCACCACCAACACGGCCTGCATCCTAATGAAGTAGCATCACATAATGGTGAGCCTAAGTATTCATCACACAATGGCGAGCCATGTCTTCTCCACACGACGGTGAGCTAATAATAATGATAAAAAATAATAAACATGTACAAGATTTCCCACTCACCAATGTGATAAAAAGTGTCCCTCATGATGGAGATCTCCAAATCCATTCAAAAAAGCGGCAAGATAACGGGACGACATTCAACCCTGGAGATTCTCACGACCTGATGCTCTAATTATTCAAGCTAGTTGTTTTAATCCTTAATATTTTTATTTAGGATTTTGGGTGTGGCATTCCGTAGAATCCATCCTAGACATAGTACTCCCTTGAGGATATGCAAGACTGGACAATTATTTGACAATCACAAGAACAAGACAGAAAAATAACTACGTTGTTCTAGACAGGACAAGAGTGCGCTATAACAAGCCATAACAGAAAAATAAACAAGTTAGGAATCATGAGTGCGCTACTACGAGCCACTATCAAGCATGTACATGACAAGAATCTGGAGTGCACTACTACGAGCCACTATCAGGAATCGGGACAATGTATAACATGTAAGCATGTACTCATGTTAAGTGTATAGAGGGTGTAAAATTATCCCCGAACTATACAAGGTCGTCTAATCATGAACTCATGTCAAGTATATATAGGGGATAAAATCATCCCCTAACTATACAAGGTCGTCTAATCATGAACTCACGTCAAGTATATATATGGTGTAAAATCATCTTCTAACTATACAAGGTCGTCTAATCATGCTAAAAAATCATCACGGTCGAAAAAAATATTAAAAACAGACAAAATCAAGCAAAGCTAGGCTAATTCAGATCATCCGTTGGATTGTCGCGGTTTACCATCGGATCATCCGATATGTGACAACATGTTTATGGGCCAAAATTCAGATCATCCGACCAGTCACAGCAAGCCCGAACTTGGAATTTTGTAAAACTTGTTCCGGCCGTAAAAACTTCGTTTTAACTCGAAATTCAGATTTTCAAAGGTCAAAATTAAATAAAATTAAATTACCTACAATATGGAAGCATTTGATTTCATAAATTTTGAGATTTGATAGATCATACTCCTAAAATGAATTTTTTGGAAACCGAAACGTGTCCGGATTCCACTAAACTCAAAACTACTAGGGTACAAGATAGGCAAGGGTTTCTTGTACATATGAGACTAAATGCTACAAGAAAAATATGGGTATCATACATGATACCAAGATTCAGCTCTCTATCTCACGGTTAGATCTAGAAATAGACATGAGCATAAACAAGTCTAAAACCCATGAAAATATATCAAGCCAATAATTAAGTAATAAAGAATCATGTAGGAAACATTTCTATCTAATAATATTCAAGAAATAATAACAATAAAATAAAATACAAATCTCTGGTTCATAGAATGGCAAGATGTACTTGCCTATAGTCGAGCTCCCGCCCTAAACCTTCTACTCCACAACTAAGAGGGTTTCAGAAACCACACTCTTAGGCCTCAAGACCAAGCTCCAAGCTCATGCAAAAAATGGAGAGGAAATGAAGAAGAAGAAGAAGAATAGAGAAAGGGAAGAGAGAAAAAGAAATAAAAAGAGAGAGAGAGAGGAGAGGGAAAATGAATGAGTATATATAGGAGTTGAGAATTAATCGTGATTGTTGGATCTGCCACGCCAGTGATCTACGTCACTATCCAAATCAATCTCATCTATTCAAAAGAAAATCAAGAAACAAGTGGACAATATGATAAGTCAGAACTAATAAACCAATAGATAATAGAGTAAATCAAACACTATTCACAAAATAGCCAAATACTATTTATGGAAAAATATCCCGGTCGGATTATCCGTCGGATTTCTGCGCACTAGCGGATCATCTGAATGAAGAAAAAAATATTCCACTTTAGGAAATTCTAGGGTTCTCCGTTCTACTCATGGGTCCTAGTACGGATTTATGACAAAGCCAAAAAGGTATCTACTAGTCTCTGGTAGTCTGGTGATAATATAAAGTTGTCACAAACTCCGAAAATCATGATCGTTGCATAAGTCTTTGAGTGTTTTCTCGAAAACAGAAAACCAAAAAATCTCTTGGTACATTACATCCTTATAAGAATACAAATACAATAAGACAAGTCTTATAAATCAACTTCATTAAGCATCACATCATCTATCGCTTCTGCCTGTCCCGGAGGATCATCCATGACAACAGCCCGCAGTTTGCAAGCTACATATTTTATCGGTACTGCGACAAAAAGTGAATCCATAACGTAGCTTCAACAGTCTACAATCCATCAGCGAATGGATTGGCTAAAGCGTTTGACAAGACCATCATCAAGCTCCTCAAAAAGTTTGTTTCGTCTAACAAACGTGACTGGAACGAGAAGCTTGGTGAATGTCTCTAGGCCTACCGCACAATGGTCCGGACTCCAACAGACATCACACCATTTTTCCTGGTCTACTAGAGCGAAGCCGTTCTTCTCCTGGAAGTCCAGATCCCCTTCCTCAGGATCGCTCTGGCTTGTGAGCTAACAACCGAGGACAACTGACATCTGCGGTTACAAGAACTAGAAGCACTCAAAGAAAAGCGTCTCTTGGCTCAACAACGTATTGAGTTTATACCAGGCACGTATCTCCAAAGCCTTTAACAAAAAGGTGAACAAAGGATTTCCAAGTTGGTGACCTCGTCTTAGCAATACGAAGACCGATGGTCATGACGCATAAAACGAAGAGAAAATTCTAGCCCAAGTGGGAGGGCCCGTTCATGGTGGAGTCAGTGTATTCCAACAGAGCATATAGATTAGCAAAACCTAACAACGACTTGCTTATGATGCCTATCAACGACAAGTTCCTGAAAAAAATACTATGTCTAATTTTCGACATATTAAACTGGGCACTCCTCTATCCCCAGGAGACCTCCTTTAATGTACAGTATCTACATTCTCAAAACTCCCCAACAGAGTTGTCAAAAGTGTAAACGTACAGCGAGACGTTTGTTTCCCCCCACCAAAATATTTTCAAGCTATTACTTGTATTTAGGAGTCCCTGAATATGCCATGGGTAATAATCCTCAAAAATTTCTAGTGGAATAATTCCTCAAGACTCTACGAAACCTTCTCGTTGGGATCGCCAGTCAATCACTACAAGAAAAGAAAAAAAATCCCTTTTACAATACTTAAAAAACGTTGTAAAAAGACTTTTACAACGTTTAATAGAGTATTGTTATATCCAAGGTTGTAAAAGGAGAGAGGGGGGGGGGGGGGGGGGGGGGGGGGGGGGGGTATCTTCAACAACGTTCGTTTGAATGTTGTGAAGATGATGTAAAAAATCTTTCCACAACATTTTACAAACATGGTTAAAAATTATTAAATATGATAGAAAGTTTCTACAACATATTGTGAGTATTGTAAAAATAATGTTTATAACGTATTACAAGTAATGTAAATATATTTTCAACAACGTTCTACAGCTTTAGTAAAAACTATATCTACCACATTCGATAAACGTCGTACATATAATTGTACAACAGTGTACAAACATTGTAAAAAAATTATAGTGGTAAAAACTATATCTACCACATTTGATAAACGTTGTACATATATTTTGTACAATAGTGTAAAAACATTGTAAAAAAAATTATAGTGTAAAACTACATATATTTTGTACAACAGTATACAAACATTGAAATTATAACTTTTAAAAAATATTGTTTATATTATTCAATAATATTTGCCAAACGTTGTAAATAATATTTATATATAATAATTGTAGTATCAACAATGATTCAAAAGTCTTGTAAATGAAGTTTACAAGGATGAGAAAAGTTGTTAAAGTGTTTTGTTATAACAGTTTAAACGTTGTTGAATGTGTTTCCATTTAAAAAAATATACAATTTATGAATAAAAATACACTGATTGCAATTATAATACAAATACAAATACTTTTTCAAATACAAATATAAATATATTCTTCTAATTCATGCTCCTGTTCTCGTTGTTATGTTGCTTGTGGTGGTGTTGCTACTGCTACCGCTGGTGAAGCTACCTTTGTTTTCAGGCATTGATCCTAACGTCTGATACACCTTATTTCTGCAAGGAAACAACATAAGAATATGAAACAACAAGTTAGATATGTTAGTCAAATCATCATGTCATATTGTAAAGTTTCTTGGCCCAATTCTTTATTTTTGTGGCTATTATTCCAACTTTTTACTTAATTACTTGCACATGAGAAAAACACAAAACATATACTAGTTGCAAAAGTGTACCTTGCTATAAAGTGGTTCAAAGAGCTTCTGGTATTTGGCTTCATTTACTGCTCTTGCCTCAAAACTCATCATGTTGGCTCTACATCATGAGAATTTTTTTCCTTAATTACTCTCACATGAGAAAAAAAAAAACTTATTTAACTAAAAAAATAGTGAATGCAACATTACCCGAGTCAAGTCCAACGGAAAAACCAAAGGTATCCCATAGAAGAAATGCATCCTGCAACAAAGGAAACCTTATCATACACATGCACAGAAGCTAGACGCGTCCTTGGTTCAGCATTCTTATAACCAACAGGTGCAAGCAGCATATTGGATTTAGAACAAAAGAAAACAAAGGACATATGGCCACCAAAATGCAGGCTTGGTTATTTCAGCTTAAAGAGAGAACCAACTGCCAAAAAACGCTATATCTTGCTCAAGGGATTGAAGAAAATATCGAGAGAAAAAGACAAAAAAAATGGCATGAATCTGTTGATGATTCTGTTGGCACAATCCCACTTATCAGTACGCCAGGTGCTAGAGGTGATCGAATTGGCTGAAAAAAGCCAAGATACTGTGGAAACTAGAGCAAAATAAGTACATGTATATTGGCCAGTTAAAAAAGAATAACAAATGAAAAACTAAACTATGAAAATGTACCTACATATGAATTACCTTGTGTATGTATTCATAAATATCTGACACACCATACCCCGTTATTCCAGTCATCGTGTATGTCTTTCCACTACTTGTTTGGCCATATGCGAATATACTTGCTGGAAAAACATGTGCACGTATTGTATATTAGTTTCCAAAAGTAGCAGGAAAAGATTAACACAAACATTTGTAGCACACATGCACCAATGTGTATGTATCCATCCACAACCCACGCCTAGTAAACAGGCATGCAACAAGCACAGACGTAAATCAGTTTATGAGTTATTACTTATTTCTTTATAACTGAAGTCAAATAAAATAATCAAAGGGAAAAGACTGATATCATAACACTAAGGCCTAGTTTGACAATGGAGTTCTGTTAACTAAAATAGAGTTTTGTGGTTTGATTCATAGTTTGCGGTATCCGCCGATACCAATCTAATACGGCCGATACCGATACGATTTGGTATGTCCCGATCCGATACCGACCTATATCCGATATTGACCGATACCAACATTGGGGGTTTCTTTTCCGGTGAATTTGACAAAGAAATTGAACTAAAAAGACCAATCAGTAAGGGTGTAAAAATATAGTAAGGTTGTAAAGGCATGTAAAAAAGAAAAACTTATCTATCGAAGTAAACCACTGGGCAAGGATGGCTACTATTTCATTCAATTTCAAACTAATAAACAATACTAAAAATACTTAAAATTATGTCTAAATGTATAAAATATATTTTTGTAAATGTTAATAATTTATTACTAATTATTTATTTTCCGATACCAAAATAAATCGATACTCTGATCCAAAACAGCAGATACCGCCGATCCCGATACTCATAGGAATTGTCCGATACCGATACTGCGAACCTTAGTTTGAAGTTAATCAAAGTTTTATAATTATTTGGCAATGTAATTTCAAATACAGTTTCAAGATTAGATCATTAGAATACACTCTCTTTTTCAAACGTCACATTATGTCACATAATTGTTTGAGTGGTAGTTTTGACTCAATTATTCCTCTGATAGTCTGATCCAACCATGACATATACAGCGTGAGATCTTCCGGCTCCTTTTTCGTCGATTCCAGATATCTCTGAGGTGCACATCCCTCCTAAAAAAGGGGCTTTGTAGATGGTAAAGGCAGACCTGCTCACCAAACCATTTGCTTTCTAGTTTGAGTTCCTAGTTTGTTACCAACTGCAGGATTGGGACGGGGAGAAGTGGACCAGGCAGAACTAGCCTGCTCATTTGTGGTGCATTTCATTCATGATAGGTCAATGTTCATGTTGATTCTATAATTCTATTCTGATTAAAGCCATTCTTGTACTAGTCCTTGTAAATGCTGATTCCAATCTGCTCCTAAACTTCCTGGTTTCTATTTATGAATATTATCATGCACTATCAATAGTAAATTTTCCCAAACTTTCCTAGTACAGTGTGATAAATAATCCTTACCTACTAAAATCAATATCATTATCAAACATAAAAGTTCATTATAATATACTATTAAAATGGCCCTGAAAAAGTGTACAACTCTTCTTCCCTTAAAGGTGTCAAGGAAAATACTTATACACGACAAATGGGTGACCTAATACTATAGTAAAAGGTGTTGGAGACATGTCTGCATGGTACCAATACCTAATCTCTTACAACCATAAAAAATGTTATTGAATAAAAACAATGTTCCCTAGTCCTAATAGGTCAATAAACTTCCTTCAGCTGCAATAGTATTATCAAGAAAATAAAGAACCTCGCAGCTCAAAAACAAGCCACAATTGAAGCGTATGACAAGGACTCAGCAACAAGAATTCAAAATTCCTCGTGATTGACAATGATATAAATCAAATTTAGGTATTCAAACATACTGTATTCCGAGCACTTCTGGCTTTTTGGCTAGCTTCCTCCATTGCAATATTAAAACCCAACACGTCAACTGTGAGGCCTCTCACTTCTTTCATAAGCTGAGACAATTAGGAAAAGAAAAACGAAGCTTCATGAGAAATTAACAATAAATTTTATTGGATGTTTACGTCAAATAGTGAATGCAACATTACCTGAGTCAAGTCCAATGGAAAACCAAAGGTATCCCATAGAAGAAATACATCCTGCAACCAAGGAAACCTTATCATACACATGCACAGAAGCTAGACACGTCCTTGGTTCAGCATTCTTATAACCAACAGGTGAAAGCAGCATATTAGATTAGAACAAAAGAAAACAAAGGACAAATGGCAACCAAAATGCAGGCTTGGTTATTTCAGCTTGAAGAGATAACCATCTGCCAAAAAACGCTATGATCTTGCTCAAGGGATTGAAGAAAATACCAAGAGAAAAAGACAAAAAAATGGCACATTAAGTTATGAAACAATCGGGAATGGTCAACTATCCAAATATTCTTATGTTTTCAAACAAGCTTTCAACACGAGGGTATCAGTATAGTCAGTGAATATGGAATGTAGGACACCAACCGTGCAATCAATTTAAGAAAATAGGGCTAATATACACACACGTGCAAAGAAGAGCATAATCTTTGAAGAAAAGAAATTGATAAATGGTTTGGATAACAAAAGGTTACACATACTACTTAGATCGAGCTTTCAACATGACAGGTGGATCAACATACTGAATGAACATGCAATGTAGGACATCAACGTTACAATCGATTTAAGAAACATAACGAATAAGACTAATATAAATGCAAGTAAAAATGTGATGTGATATCTAAAAAGAAACTCAAAAACAATATGCATAACAAAGAAGTTACAATATAATATTAAGCTCTAGCCGGAAATAATTGCTGTCCTTCCGGCAAGAAAAGAGATCAAAATCAAATAAGAAAAAATAAACAAAAAGTTTTTTTTTACCCACACACAAAAATAACATTAGTAGCATAACTCGTCTATAGAGTTAGGAAAATAAATTGATAAACGGTTTGGATAATAAAAGGTTACATTAGATCGAGATTTCAAGTTTCAACATGACAGGTGGATCAATATACTGAATGAACATGCAATGTAGGACATCAACCTTACAATATATTTAAGAAACATAACGAATAAGGCTAATATAAATGCAAGTAAAAACTTGATGTAATATCTAAAAGGAAACTCAAAAACAATATGCATAACAAAAAAAAAAAAGGTTACAATATAATATTGAGCTCTAGCCTGAAATAATTGATGTCCTTATGGCAAGAAAAGAGGAGATCAAAATCAAATAAGAAAAAATAACACCCGAAAGAAACAAACAGTTTTTTACCCACACACAAAAGTAACAAACATTAGTAGCATAACTCGTCTAGGGAGTTAGAAATTCTTCACGAACCCATCAATTTGTGACTAATCCTCTCAGCATTGCAGAAAAAGCAGCCATAAGTAATTCAGTAAAGCATTTAAATGTAAGGGTCTACACAAAACTAAAATAATAGTAACAGGTTGATCAGAAAAACTTGCCTGACCACTCAGTATATTCCCACTGACTTCCTGGGCAGCCTTCTGAAACTTCTCTTGCCCCTGAAAATAGGACAAAACATTAAATTATGATAGACAACAGATAGCATCATGAAAAAATATTGGGGTAAAAACTTGATTTAATATTGCTGATGATCTCTTTTCCATGCTTACTTCTCATTTCTCGCAGTGTATATTTGATATATATCATTAACTATGTTCAAAAAGATTTACATCACCATTTGAAACGCAAAACAATTTACAATATCAAAACATAGGACTCTATAATGCTCTGATGGACAAGGTTGTGAAAGAAGGAAGAATCCATCAGTAAATGCAGTTAATGCTGATTGAAATAACATGTAGTAAATTTTGCTTTATAATCTGGTACCAATATGTATCATATTAGTTTTGGCCGTTGCTGATACGATACTATCGAAATTGCTACCATGCACCATGGGCAGGGGCAGAGGACTATGCAGTAGCAAATTTTTCCTTGAGCTTCCAACTATTAGGCAAGGGAGATGGTTTCACCCTATCTTTCGAGATCGTCATAATTGTACCTCTTAATGGGCAGTAATCAAATGCACCTTGACCCTTTCCATCAGATGATGTTCCAACGGTTCAGTCTACAAATTTCTCCTGCATTGGAAAAAGATGCAAAGTTGCAAAGATCACACTAAATCCATATCAAACAAAATAAATAATGTGCAAATGAAATTACAAGAATCTGACAAATACGGCAGTAAGAAGCCAAAATAACTAGCGCCTCCAAATGGGCACATCAAAAAATATTCCATATATTAAAGATTTCTCTGTTTAATACCTGGATTATCGAAAGAAGACTAACTCCAAACTACTATCAAGATCATGCTACAACTGGGTTGGGGGAGGGCAAGTTAATGTGTACATGAACTAGAGTAAGCTAGAAAAACCAAGAACTTTGGGTAATACTTTTTGCAATCTCATTATCAATAAAACTAAGTTTTTTAGCAGACTACAAGCATCCAGCAGGTGATAGTGGCAATCAGGAAAACTAAGAAACACTTCAAGAACAAATAAAGACCCAATTTGTCGTTAACAACGGCTCAAAGAAGCCAGCACATGCAGAATCGTAAGGAGATAAGTAACAAATACTTGGCTAACATACAAAAATTAAGGACTTTTAATCTTCATAGAAAAATTACAGTTAAGGAATCTAATTTGTTGAGATGGTATAACAAATCTTCAACTTTCGATCAAAAACGGCTTCAAGAAGCCATTTACGAACCCATATTCCTAAGCAAAAAAGTAACAAACATTTGGCCTTTATACAAAAGTTCCAAACTTTTTACCACAGAAAACAGGATTTATTGATGCTGACATAATAAAGCTTCAAACTTGTCATCAAACCAGCTAAAAGAAATCACCATAAGCAGAAATTGAAGCGGCATACTAACAAACAATTGGCCTACGAAGAAAGATCCGCACTTTTCGCTGTTACTAGTAGAAATAAACTGAAAAAGTGGACTTGTCCTACTTGGCATAATAAAGGTCCAAACTTGTCACCAAAACTAGCATAAGAAAGCCATCAGAATTCTGATTGCAGAGTGGAATACTAGCAAACAGTTGGCCTACAAACCAAAGTTCAAGGCATTTCATAACAAAAAAGTAGAAATAGGATGAAAAATCATGTTAAAAGAAGCCATCCCGCATGCAGAACTGTAAGAGGAATACTAACAAACACATTGCCTACAAAACCAAAGTTTGAGACTTTCGTGTGCTTCTTCTACCAATGAGCACCTCGAATGGCAAGATGGGCTGATAGGCGGAGAGCTTGCGGAGATGGAGACAGATGAAGGAATCGCCGATCAACCGGATGAAGGAATCGTCGGTCATTTGATGCAGATGGTATTAGTTTTCGGGGCTGCGATACAGAGAGACGAAGACGGGGTTACTGGCAGAAGGATACACCCGCTGACTACGAGACGACGCTCGGCAAGATCTACGTTAGATCCCGATCCAGATGTCGCTGCTCAACTCGTCGGCGATTCTGTCATAGTTCGAGTCGCCGGTGGCGCTCCGGCTCGTGTGGGGGCTGAGCCAAGGAGAAGGTCGAGGAGGACATAGGGTCTCCACTACGGGAGGGGTGTCGTCGTCAGTCTCGTTGCACAACCGTATTAGTGGAGAGAGAGAGAGAGAGAGAGAGAGAGAGAGATCTGCTAATATTTTGTGGATGGGGGGGAATTTTTAGTAAAGGAGAGGGAAACTTTTGATATGTCTTCGCAAGTTGCTGATTCTGAACTTCATGGAGGATACTCTGGGGCGGAGTCATACAGCAAGACAGACCATGCTAAGGTCGTCTGAGAGTCTCTATACAAGCATTACAAGGCGGATGAGAACCGCAACAAGATTCATGTGACTGAAATAGTCTGGAACATGCGATTTGAGGACGACAAGACTATGTTGCCTCAAGTCAAGGAGTTTCTCAAGTTACGTCAAAAACTTGAGGATGATGACATGCCCTTAATCGACGCCTTGTCATGGGGTGTATTATGGCCAAGCTTCTGCCAGGATGGAGCAATTTTATCTCGGACATGCACCGAAAGAAGATGCAAGTTAGCCTTGATCAACTATTGCACAACATCCATGTTGAAGATGAGTTGAGAGCTCAAAACAAAGTGGACACGTTGTCCAAGCAGTTGGCAAAAGCCAACTTGGTGTATGCGGGCGACTCCAATGGGAAGCAGAAGGCTTCTCACTACAAGAAGGACTTCAACCATCTCAAGGTGAAGTCGGCTTCGTTCAAGTCAAATCCAAAGCCCAATTCAGATGTGACTTGCTTTAACTGTGGAAAGAAGGACCACTATCGGAGAGACTGCAGATCCAAGCCCAAACAGACAAAGCAATGTGAGCCTAACAAGGTTGCTATGATTGCGGAGGTTGTGACAGCTGGTGTTGACACTGACTGGTGGGTGGACACTGGCGCATCCTGCCATGTTTGCTCGAAGAATGAGTTGTTTACTATCTACAAGCCTACATCTGAGAAGGTTATGATGGCAAACCAGACACAAGTTGAAGTACTTGGGACCGGAACGGTGGTACTAAATCTGACTTCGGAAAAGTCACTAACGCTTCAGGATGTGAAGCATGTACCGGTAATAGCCAAAAATCTGGTCTCAAGAAGTCTGCTCTGCAACGCAGGCTTGAGGATGGACATCAATGTTGGACAGATGGTGATATCGTACAAAGGAACATACTTCAAAAAAGTATTTTTTTATCGAAGGTATGTTCAAACTTCAGTTTGTAACTCCTGCAAACAATATTAATGCAGTCTCTTCTTCTGGTTACTCTCTTGACTTATGGCATAATAAACCAGGACATGTTCACTGTAAAAGGATAAACAAGATGTCTAGTCTAGGGCTTATCTCCAAATGTGGGGGTAATGTCACTACCACATTCTAAAAACAGGGGTATTTTTGACTTTTTATATATTATTAATATTATGGTAATTATATTAAATAATTTCATGAATAGTATATTTAATTTAAGTAATTGTATGAGATGTGTATTTAAATATATTATATTATATATATTGTGTTCTTAATGTGGAGCTAGTAGACTTGACATAGAAGCCCACTAGATGAACACCTGACCGAAATGTAGTGTTATGAATTTAATTTATATTATTTAGGATTTAATTACTGAGGTTGTAATTAATTTCCGTAATTTATTTAATTATTGCGCCTTGCCGTTGCTTTGATATTTGGAGCGCTACCCTAGCTTTTGCCTTCCAACAAATTTCACAACCTTGCCCTAGACGTGCCCGCCTTCCATTTTGACATTTTTGTAACTCATAATCATGCTCTCTTATGCTCCATTTTAGCCGCACAATATTCGTCACGGACGTTTATTTAATTTCTATATAAATTCCAACTTTGTATCGTTGTGCGTTCCAATCAAAATTGGAGGCAATCTTGACCCATTTTTTTGCAACCCAAATTAGGATAATATTCTGTTCTGAGTCTTCTTCACTAATGATATTTGTGACCCGACCTAATTTTGGTCCCATGTACTCCTAATTAATTTTAGAACACAACTTACATTTATTTCTAATTAAATTGAGGATACCATTTTGACTAATTTCGTTAATCCCGATTTAATTCCAGTACCCCACTAATTAAGCCCATACCAAACACACAACGCCCCCTCACCCTACAAAATACCAAACACCAAATCGTCCACCAATTTTTTATCATTTTCTGTGTCTGTGCAAATACCCAAATTTAAGGGGGCTAATTTGTAAATTTTGCATTAGATGTCAATACCCCATTGGTTCAAACCAATGGAGAAACCCAAATGTTTGACTAGTCAACAACCCTCATCCTTACATGAAGGATTCCTTCATGACAAATCCTAACCACCCATTCAAGATGGGTGCATCATCACCCCTCATTCTCATACACCTCTTCCTATTTAAATGTCACATCACCTCACCCTTCCCAAGAAAACCCTAATCCCCAAACCTAGGGAAGCCCCCATCTCCTCCCTCCTCACAAGCCCCCAACCGTAGCCTTCTCCTTCCTTTTTTATTTTTTAATTTTCTCTTCTTCTTCTTCTTCCCTTCTTCTTCTTCTCATTCATTTTTGAATTTATTTGAAGGGGGGAAATCATCCCTACTGTTCACCATACAACCCCCATTGCCACAGTTCACACCCCCGATCCTGGCCTGCTGCTCCAGCGTAGCCCGACCAAGCTCCAATCGTTCCCTGCAACCTCCCCTCGACTCCACTTCTCCATTTACCACCACCTCCCTTCCCGGATGTGCCACCACCATCATCACCATCTCCATTGCCATCACTCGAGCCCACCCCGGCCACAGCTTCGGTAAGCTGACCCCGACCCCAGCGAAGCCTCCATCCTCAGCTCCACATCCAGCCGGCCAAGTCTCGACCCCGACTCTCCCTGTACCGACCAGCTCCTCCTCCTAGCTCCTCCTCCAGTCTCCAGTAACCCCGCCGCAGTCCATCTCTGGCCTCCACCACCACCAGAGCTAACGTTCAGTCACCACCATTAGAACCTATTCCACCACCACCTGAACCCGAACCACCACCACCACTGCCATTTCTTTCGGCGGCCCGAAGCTTCTTCCCGGCGACCCAAAGCTTCTTCCCCGGTGACCCGAGCCCTCGCCGAACTACACCCGGCTGCCACTGTCATTCTTCCCGGCCTCCACCATATCACCACCGTCGCCATCATCATCACCCGCAGCTCAGTTCAGCTCCCCCTCTTGAGCCGAGCAGCCTCGACACGACCAGATAGCCTCTCTCCCTCTTCCCTCCTTCATTAGTATAATACGTATTTTGTGTGTATGTGTATATGTATGTATATAGTGTATTCTATTAGTGTATATGTATATATATATATATATCTCGTGTATGTGTTTGATAATAAACAAAAGAAATGAAATGAGGTTTATACGAAACCCGCCCTTAGGTTCACAAACAAGAAGTACAATTAATCCTATACGAGGATGTCGAGTACAATTTTTTAATCTGGGTAAATATTGCTATAGGAGTCTGATCTGCAGTCGATCACTTTGTCCCTTAGACCACACGATGATGAAGAAGTGCCGTAGAAGACAGAAAGCAGCTTCAAAGGTTGCTAAAGAGAGTGGATGCTCGATGCCAAAGTCGTCGATCACTACTCTTTTGCCTGAGCTCTGGATTCTTCTCTCTCAAAGACTCTTCGACTCTTAGTTCTTTTCTCCACACTAGATTTTTCGACCTTGATATCTGCGACCTTGATTTCTCGACCTTGGACCTCTGTTGATAGAGGTCTCTATTTATAGAGTTTTAGTGACAGTGACCACTCAGTCGGCGTAGAAGCCGAGTAGCGGAAAGTACAACACTCTTTTACATGATGGTTACAATAACCGTTGCCCGCGTGTAAATGACCTTTTGAATGAGCGTGTGACGCGTGTCCAATTAAGAGACAATGCGTATAACTGCTGCTAAGATCACGACATAAAAGCCACGTAGGTAGTTATCCTTCGCATAAAAAAGGTTGGCGTAGAAGCCAATAAGTGTCACTATGGCGTAGAAGCCAAAGAGTTATCAAACCGGTATAGAAGCCGAGTAGACGTAGAAGCCGAGTAGGCGTAGAAGCCGAGTGGGCGTATAAGCTAGCTAATCCTCCTTCTTTGACTGAGGCTTCAACGAATTCTGGACCGAATAGCTTCAATACGCACTAGTACAGATGTAGCCTGAGTCGGCGTATTCCAAGAAGATAGCGTACATCGTGCTCCCATAGCTGAGAATAGCCTGATGGCGTAATGTGCCACAGTAATGATGTGGACGTTTTAGTCGAAATTACGGCTTTTGAAGATATAATCAAATCTCTTGCATTAAATGCAGAGATCTGCCATCATCCTGCGCATTAAATGCAGATACACACCTCGAAGATTTGCTATCATTTTGCGTATTAAATGCAGATACGTGCCTCGAGCTCTGTCATCACTATGCGCTTTAAATACAGAGACGTGCCTCGAGCTCTGTACGAAGAGCAGATTTTGACGTGGCAGCCTGTTTGTCTTCTGTGGAGCGTAAACAGCTTACGTCTGCCTGTGTAAAACTAGGCAGCGTATTCCCTTGTATGCGTAAAAATGGTTTACGCCGAGGAGATGTCACTAAACGGCAGTTTGGTGACATTAATCAAATCTCTTGCATTAAATGCAGAGATCAGCCCCCATCCCGCACAATAAATGCAGAGGCGTGTCTCGAGCCCTGTACGAAGAGCAGCTTTTGACGTGGCAGCCTGCTTGTCTTCTGTGGAGCATAAACAGCTCACGTCTGCCTGTGTAAAACTAGGCAGCGTATTCCCTTGTATGCGTAAAAGCGGTTTACGCCAAGGAAATGGCACTAAATGACAGTCTGGGTCGCTGTGCCGCGCCATCATTATAGCCGTCGCCTGGGTAGTCGTGCAGTACTCTTTGTCAGGAGTCAGCCGTCAGGTTCACTGCATGATTTGACAGGTTCATTTCAAGGAATACGAAGCGTTCCTCGTACACTCCAATCCTGCATTGAAAGCGGATGAGTTTGACGCCATAAAGGCGATGTAGCACTCTTTTTACGCTGAAGCAGCCTGGACATACTGCATTACGCGGATAGTCCTTGAGCTTATATTTTATGCTGTACTTAGCGAAAAAGCTCTGTTGTATGTCGATGGCTCTGAAGTCATCTCTTTACGCTGCCCAACACCAACATGCTGCGTATAGCTATCCAGCGTATTTTTCATGCTTCTACAAGGCCCCCTTCAAAGTTTTCAAATTCCTCGTAATTTGAAACGCTTTGAATGAAGCATGAAATGGTCAAGTCTGACTCGTTCTTTAAGGCTGATTTCCTGGTGGATTATCGGGGATCCGTTGGGATTCGGTGGGTTCTCCCTTGCCTATATAAAGGCTGAGGAGTTAACTTATTCTTCCCATATTTCCTTCACCACACAGAGATGATCGCCGGAGTTTGTCGGGTCGACTTGAGGAAGAAGAAGACCATGTTCTTCCAGCATGTAAGAAGCCAAAAAAGAAGGCGTCTTTGAGCAAATATCCTCTGCAATGATGGATCATGGAAGGATATCATAGCTTCCTTTGCTCGGGATAAGCAGCAACTTTGTATGGCGGTTCGTCCAGGAGAGAGGAAGGGTCATATTTGACCACACAGCTTGCAAGCTGTATCTTCTTCTGATACTTTCATGGACGAGAGCAGACAAACTAGCTCTGTCCTCGAGTATTGAGTTAGGTTAAATACCTCAACTCAATCTATCATGGCGTATGGAGGATGGGCTCTGAATACTTCAGGCAGGCCCAGTTTTGTATCCTCCCGTCATTAATCATTTTCTTGTTAATCGGTCGCAGAAACCGACTAACTGCTGAAGAAGACGGAAGAAGATCTCCACCAAAGCGAGAACCTGGCAGAACAGATTCTGGGGGTGGCCTTCCGACGACGATGAGGAAATCCTTTGTAGACGGGATTTCCCTCATATGTAATCATAAAAATAAAGAAAAACCCTTTGTAGATTGGATTTCCCTCATATGTAATCATGATTTAAATAAAATTGTCTTCTTCTGTGCATATGATTATTTTGCCATATACTTTGCTGTGAAGTCTGAATATGTGTAGCTTCGACACGTCTGGTATCTTTATGCCGACTCTGATAGAAAGAGTATTAGGTCCCGTCCTATCTTTTACGCATAACTAAGGATGCGTAGAAAGCCGCTTTAGCATTTAAGTCGAGTATTCGAACTGTCCTGCTGTTTAGGAAATGGGGAGCTGCGTAGAATTCTGAACCGCCACTTCTGATAAACAGAATTTTTGTTCAGACCATAATCTTTAAGAATGATTTCCCAAAAATCCCTTAAAATAGGGCGAGAAACGGCTGTCAAACTGAGTCGCCATCTTGAACTGTAGATGAAATATTCAGACTGGATTCTGGATGAACTTCCAATCGACCCAAGAAGAAGAGTCATTTTCAATGTTGAACTCTGTATGCTTCGGGTACTTGGAATATTTTGAGGTCAAGAAGGAGTATCTTCTGTGTGAACTCTTGCAATTGACCGCCTTGAGAATTTTTCAGATATACGCATACTTTGGCCTGCGTATTTTCAGATATGCGGAAAGTCATAGATCTGTAATATGGATGAGCATAAAATCATAAGTTCGTAGCCTCTCGAGCGTAAAAGCTGCTGAGCATGAGAGCATCCGAGCGTAGAAACTGTAGATTTGTAGCCTCTGAAAAGAAAATCTTCCGAGCGTGAAGTTGTGGATCTGCTGCCTCTGAGCGTAAAAGCCACCGAGAGTGAAATCATAGATTTGTATCTTATGAGCGTGAAGTCGTAGGTTTGTAGCCTCTCGAGCGTAAAAGCTACCGAGCATAAAAGCATCCGGGCGTAAAACTATAGACTTATAGCCTCTTAGCGTAAAACCGTAGATCTGTAGCTGCCGAGCGTAGAAAGCTCCTTGGCGTAGAACCACAAATCTGCTTTGCACGAAAACTTTTCGAATTCGCTGACTGTCCGCCTTCCCTGAGTAATAGGCTGACGTAGTACCCAATCATAACCGAATATTAATTATCGGATTTGGTTCGGGATTCGAGGAGTCCATCCGAACTCTATATATACCCTAAGTTTTTGAGAGAGAAACGTTTCATCCGTCTTCTGCAAAAGAAAGCCTTCGACTGTTCGAGTTCTTCTTCGTTTCCTCTCCGAGCCTTCAAAGTTTTCAGTAATGGCCCCGAAACAAATCCCTTCCTCTAAGGGAAAGAAGGTTGACTCTTCTTCTCGCTCTTCTGCCCAAGCGAGAGCGACTTCGGTCGGGCAAGGCGAGCTTCATTCTGAACGAAGTGTCCCGCCGACGAGCAGCGCACTTGGAGTTAAAGGTAGAGTTTTTGGGACGAAAAGAACGACGAAAATCCTTCGCACACGTTGTACGTGAACGCGCTAGGTCGTCTTCTGTGCTGATAGCCTCTTCGAGGAAGATGATGCACAGAGATGTTACATCTTTTACGCCCACATTTCTAATATGTCAGCGTAAAAATTCTATATTTTCGTAGTAGCGTAAAAGCACAGACTGTCGAAACTTGGCGTATACTATAAAATTTGAGTGTTACGCTTCTGGATGAAAATTTTGGCGTAATAACTCAACTTTGACAGTCTGGCGTAAAACACAGACTGTATACTGCTAACCTTGAATTTTACGTTTAGGAAATGGATTCCAGCGTAAATGATCAAGTTTTTACAGTCTTGGCGTAAAGCACAGACTGTTGATTTTTTGGCATATGCTGCAAGATTTGTAATGTCTAGTATAGAAACTGACGTATTTTTTTGCACTTTTGCAGTTAACTTGCATATGTCTCTGCTGGCTGAGGTGATGGGTTCTGCTACCGGCATACTGCATTCCAACTACCTGGAGGATTTGTCCCACGTGATATTTCCTATCTCCGGACCCCAGTATCCTGAAGGAAGGAGAATCCTGATATCGGCTCAAGGCGAGCGAACGCTGTTGAATATGCTCAACGGAGAGCCCTTGACGTACATAGACGAGGACCAATATATAAAGCCGGTTTTTCTCTTCGGGGACATGATTGACAAGCAGTCCCAAACGAAGCCCAAGAAAGAACTCTGGATTTTCCCTGCCGGGGGCTTGGTCCTGTATCTGCCCAAGATGTTGAGAGATTACCCCATCTCGGCATTCTCCCATGCTATACATCCCAGGAGGATGTCGTGGACGCTGACTCCCGATCTTCACGGCAGGCCGGGAAAGATATTTTACCAGAAAGGATCTGGCCTAGGGTCATTTGTCAGCCGCCCTTCCGGCTCTGTGATACCGTTTAGGGGATTGTATCCGGGCAGTGTCCCGAGTGAAGACAGTTTGCTGCTCCAGCCTATCCAATTGCCGACTTTCTGCAATGATTTCATGGGGCACGGAGGAGTATACCCCAAGGTTAAATCCTCGGTGTAATGGGTGGATCACCCCAATAAATCTTTGATGGGCTCGCTTAGCTGACTGGGCCCTGAAGCATTTTCTGACCGAGCTGGAGAGCATTGGTCTGTACGCAGCTGTGAGTGCTACCAGTGTTGGGTTACCTCTTAACCCTAACCTGTTTCTGGCTCTGATGGAGCGATATATCTCGCTCACCGGGACTTTCGCCACTCCACTGAGGGAGTTGGGATTGGCCCTCCATGAGATGGCAAAGATTTTGAGACTGCCGATGGGGGATACTCCTTATGAAGAGTATGTTCCCATAAACCGGGAGCTGGGGGATTCAGACCCTCGGGTAGTGGCAGTGTACCAGGAGCTGATGTGCCACTACCTGGCGTGCACCGCCTTTTATGGTGAGCCTTCTAATTTGGCTCATACCAACAAATGGGCGTCCTACCTCTTCTTTCACCGGGCCAGGGCTGTTAGGCCAGAGAAAGTCTTGGATAACAAGGATCAGCCTCTGAGCTTTCTGAGCGTGCTTAGTGCTCAGGTAGTCGATGATCTTATGGAGGACGCTGAGGCTCCAGATCAGATTCTCGACGAAGGGATAGGAAAATATCCTGCAGGCACTAAGGCCTACAGTTATTTGAGGCATTGCCGCAGGCCTCTGTCCAAGGAAGCTCAACTGGCTAGCTTCCTCTCTATATGGCTGCACCGACTGGTGGTACCCGGCATTGCATCCGCGGACCGCATTCACCGCAATACGCTATGGCCTGCAGTGCATCTGGTGTTCGGGGCAAGACTAGGCTTGCTCTCTGCCATGGTGTGCCGCATACAGGCTGGCCTGAGGGCCATCACTGACGGGCTGCTCGCCGATGAAACTCGGCGTTATAGCTTTCCCCGGGTAGAATTACCATACCTGTATTTAATGGGATGGTTAATTCTCCATAACCCCAGAGTGATGTCTCCCGGCTCTGGCAGTAGTTCGGGGGGTAGTTTCTTGCTGAACTACAAGAAATCTTCCTGGAATGTGACCACAGTCTTAGACTGTCGGCAGGCGCTGAATTTCAGTCACAGCTGGAAGCTTTTCTGCACTGTTCCCTCTGTACATCTCAATCAACAGGGGATCAGACTTCAGGATATAGGCGACGGGAAGACCGTTCTTTCTCCTGAGGCTTTTAATTGGTTGGTTTGCATTAGACCTTCCCATTTACTGTACAGAAGTGAAGACCATTGCTTCTTGGAGCCCTACCTGCCTAGTCGGTTTGCCAGGCAGTTTGGGTATGACCAATTGCATGTGGGCAATGCTGTCACCAGCTTCAGGTCCAGGGGTGGAATTATCGATGGAGCGAGAGGATGGCGATACTTCATCATGGGTTGCACTGAAGCAATTTTTACCGTGCCCGTTATTTCACTCTCCACGGAGCTGCGCATCCTCCACTCGTATGCCCAGTTCTATATGGCAACTAACACCTTCCATCGCGATTTTGACATGCTTGGAAGTTTTAGGATGCCCTCCTCCAAGTCTGCAGGAAGAGACGAAGTCCCCTCGGTCTCTTCTGACGAGGGTAAAGATTCCGTGAATCCAGATGAGCCTCTGTTGGCGGTACCGAGGGGTGAAATACCTCCTGTCACGCCCCGGTTCCATGGATAAGGAACCGAGACACGTGGCAATGGCCAGCAGTGTACTTCGGCGGGCTTTCCAATCTAATGGGCCCGAAGGAGTACACTTAAGCTGTGAAGTACAATGAATAACCTAACACATAACACAAATATACTCTATCTAAATCTCATCCACAGGCAGCAATATAAGAGCACAATAGAAGTAAATACAACGACTAATGTGCAGGAAGAAAATATCCAAATGGTATCAAGTACAAACACTAGAGTAGTCACACGGGGACAAACCTGCTAGCACAAATAAACTGAAATGAAAGTAAGCAATAAGATAACTTGGGACGGCAGCAGGTAACTAGGTAAAGATACCGTCCCAAGGAAAGAGTCACTACCAGCGATCAGGCGAAGTCCTCAGGGGTGACCTCATCCTCGGCAGTGAGTACAGCTGCTGGATAGATGCCCGGTCCGTACTCCTCCGGGTAATCCTCATAGCCTACACCTGGAAGAGAACCAGGTCCTCAAAGGGACGTAACAAGGTACAGAAAAACAACATGCCAGGTAAACAGATAGTACAAGTGCAACAACAGGGTAATCTATCATATCCATACTAGTGTGACACAGTTTAAAGACAATGTTCGACGCGTGGGCTTTCTAATATAAAACCGCAGCTCCGAACACAGAGGCATACGGGTCGTACCGTAGCTCCGAGCACAGAGACACACGGGTGTTACCACTATACTATGAAACAGGATCACTACATATACATATATAAGCGCGTGCAGAGTAGCCTAAACGTCTAGTAACTGTCTTCCCCTTCCCAAGCGATCAACGATTGTGCGTTGAACCTGAACCTCTAACTACAGTCTCGACACAAGGAAATAACTCAACAGACGCGACCCTAAGGTCATCCCAATCTCTGATCATGATGTCAGTATCAGGATACAGGAATCTGGCACGATCACAGTGTATGAGTGTGTCTTGGGGTATTGATGTACTCTGGTACGTGCATCGAGGTGCTATGAAGCATCTAGTAAATATTCTAAAACGTTAAGTCGAATGTCAACACCCAGTTATGAATCGGACACGGAATATCGAACATCAACATAAATACGCGCACGAGTACATGAAGAGCAGTAATATCTGTAAACTAAAATACAGGGTGGCAAGGTACACTTGCCTGCGTGCGGCTGCTGATGACGGGGATCTGGTACCGCGTCCAAGTCCTCAGGTCCCGCAGTACCTAGTGAAGAGATAAAAACTAGAATTACTAATTTACTTAAGACAGACAGGTGTGCTACACACATCTACATCTAAGCTCAGTCTCAAAAATTATCTAATATTTTACCGTCCTCAATCTTTGACTCGTGATCCGATATAATACCTATTCCGAAATAATTCACCTGCTCCCTATGTCCATCACCCTTTTAATTATCAATTTATTTTCCGTCAAAGCTTTAAAACAACTAAACCACAATAACAAATGCGCGTTTAATAATTTGGACATCCGTCTCATTTGGCATTAACATCCACCCTCATTTGCATATATTTCATAACCTCAATCAATTCCTATTTAAACCGTAAATACTTGATTTAATATTTTTTTTTTTAACCATGCATATTATTCATAACCTCTATCTGGATTCAAACCATAACCTCACCATTGATCCTAATCTCATTTTATCACCACAGGCTCACCTATATCACACTACAACAACACATCCTTTATGTAAAAACAAACCTACACAAATCCATATATCAAGAACCCTAAATTTAAACACATTATATGTTAACAAAAACCCTAACTAGACACATAATATAACATTAACAAAAATAGGAGGAGGGAGTTGTATACCTCGGCGACGAGGTGGTAAAGAAGCTGAAGGTGGTGCTGGAGTGGCCGATGGTGGGAGGCCGGTGATGAGATAGAGGTGGTGTGGGGGGAATGATGATCGAGGGGGCTGCTCCGTCTAGTCGGGGCGTCGCTTGCACAGCGGAGCTGCTGTCGGGTCGCTGGACCGTGTGGTCGGGGCAGGGAAACACTGCTGGGTGAGGCAGCCGGTCGGGGAGGCAATGCTCCGGCGTTCAGGGAACTGATCCCAGTCGGTCGGGGTCTCAGTTGGAGTGCGGGGGGAAAAACTTGTTGTCCAATGGAGAAGAAAGAGGCTAAGGAAGAAGGAGAAGAAAAGTAATGGAGGGAATGAAGCTTGGAGTTTCTTCTTGCATGAAGAAATTAAATGGAGGAGGAGAGAGAGAGATATTGGGATTAGGGTCGGTGATGTTTGGTTGAGGGTGGGGTGAGATGTGACTTTATAGGGGAGTGTGTGGAGTTGATGGGTGGTTGAGATCATTCCATTTAAAATGGATGGATAGGATTTAACATGGAGAGAATGAGGTTTCTTCATGAGGGAAATGAGTGGGTGAGAATGGGACCCTAATTTGGGACCCTCTCACTTGTTCATGGCCAATAGGATGTTGCCACATAATTTGATAATTGCGACTTAGCCCCCGTAAATTCTGAAAATTGCATGGACACATGAAATGACACAAAAATTGGGGAGAAAAATATAATTAAAAATTTCTATGGTGAGAGGGTGTTGTGCGTTAGGCATGGGTTTAATTAGAAGGGCATTAGGATTAATTTAGGATTAAAATAGGATTTACCAAGGTGGTAATCCCGATTTAAATAGAAATAAAGCGTCCCGCGAATTTAATTTAATTGGGGCCCGTGGGGTCAAAATTCGGAAATGACGCAAAGGCCAAAAATGGTGGGGGCTTGGAGTCAGTCTTGGACCCTTTAGTTGGTCCGGCTCAACGGGTTAAGTTGGTACCCCAAAATCGAGGGTAACGACATAGGTGTCTGACACGGAATTAAATATGGGTTACGATTTTTAGAATATTGCACAATTAATTTAGAGCACACAAAAATTGATTTTAACAGTCAGAAAAATCCAGTGCCTAATTTGGCGAGTTGAGTCGGAAGTACAATAATTATACGAAATTTATGGGCTGATAATGGGCTCCGAATAACTAGACAAAGATAGGGCGCGCCAAGGGTTTTAATTAATCAGATTTAAATTCCAGATAAATTTCCTCTACTCTAAACCTCAATATCTGCCATCAAAATTTTCCAAAACCACTCTAACTATCTACAGAATAAATCGAGGGGATTTACATTCTTCCCAACTTAGAAAAATTTTGTCCCCGAAATTAAAAGTAAAGCACGATAATATCTAACAGAATTTTAAAACAAACAAGTAATCAATACCGTACGTAAATTCGTACCTTGCTCCTCAAATAAGTACGGGAATCGCTGCCGAATAGAATCCTTGCGCTCCCAAGTAGACTCGCCTGGTGAATGGTACTTCCATGCCACTCTGACCAGTCGAATCGTCTGTCCTCTCAAAGTCTTCTCGCTGCGATCGAGGATCTCAACTAGCTGCTCTACGTAAGACAGACTAGGCCCAACTGTAATTTTCGAATGATCAAGCACGTGGCTGGGGTCTGTGACATATCTTCTCAACTGCGATACGTGAAATACGTCATGTACTCCCTCTAATGATGGAGGTAATACCAGACGGTACGCCACTTCGCCAACTCGTTCCAAAATGTCGAAAGGTCCGATGTACCTCAGACTCAGCTTGCCTCTGCCTCCGAATCTGATGGTACCACGAGTGTGCGATATCCTCAAAAATACATGGTCACCCTCCTTGAACTCCAATGGTCTGCGGTGCGCATCTGCCCAGTGTTTTTGTCTGTCCTGTGCTGCGCGCAGGTGGCTCTGAATCTGTTTGACCTTCTCTACTGTCTGTGTCACCAATTCTGGACCAAGTATCTGACGCTCTCCTACGTCACTCCAACAAACTGGCGACCTGCATTTCCTGCCGTACAGTGCCTCATAGGGTACCATCTGTATGCTGGCCTGGTAACTGTTATTATAGGAGAATTCCACCAAGTGTAGATGGTCCTTCCAAGATCCTCCAAAATCAATCATGCACGCTCTCAACATATCCTCTAATATCTGTATCGTACGCTCTGACTGTCCATCAGTCTGTGGATGATACGCAGTGCTGAACTTGAGACGAGTTCCTAGGCTCTCCTGCATACTCCGCCAAAAATGTGACGTGAATCTAGAATCACGATCCGATACGATGCTGACAGGCACTCCATGTAATCGTACTATCTGCCTCATATATATGTCAGCTAGTATCTCTGTGGATTGCCCAACTCGGAAGGGCAACAAATGTGCAGACTTGGTGAGTCTTTCTACGACAACCCAAACTGCATCCTTCCCGCTAGGGCTCCTCGGGAATCCTGTGACGAAGTCCATGGTAATGTGTTCCCACTTCCACTCGGGAATGGGGAGCGGCTGCAATAATCCTACAGTCCTCTGATGTTCAGCCTTGACTTGCTGACAAACTAAATACTTCGACACAAATCTTGCAATTTCCCTCTTCATCCCATGCCACCAGAAATGCTGTCTCAAGTCTCGGTACATCTTCGTACCCCCGGGATAAATAGAATAAATCGAGCTATGAGCCTCGGTCATCAACTCTTGGCGTAGCTTGCCACTCAAAACATATAGGCGATCTCCGTACCTCAATGTTCTGTCTTCATGAATCCTGAGTCCCGTCTGCATGCCGGCTTCTGTTCTCTCTCGCAGACGTCGAAATCTCGCATCTGTAGGCAATGCTGCCTTGATCTTCTCAATCAAAGTAGACTGAACCTCAAGACTGGCCATCTGTCCATCCATGCCTGGCAATACGATCTCTATTCCAAGCTCCTGGAGATCTTCTAGCGACTGTCGCTGCGTCGTCAAAAAGTATGCCATGGGCTTCCTGCTTAAGGCATCTGCTACGACATTCGCCTTGCCAGGGTGGTACTGTAGCTCAATGTCATAATCTGTCATCAACTTTAGCCAACGTCTCTGCCTCATGTTGAGCTCCTTCTGTGTGTATACGTACTTCAGGCTTTTATGATCCGTATAAATCTCAACACGCTCACCATAAAGGTAATGTCTCCATAGCTTTAGTGCAAATATCACCGCAGCTAGCTCCAAGTCGTGCGTCGGATAGTTTTTCTCATGAACTCTCAGCTGTCTCGATGCGTAGGCTATCACCTTGCCGTATTGCATCAGTACACATCCCAATCCGCTCCCTAACGCATCATTGTATACTAAAAATCCTTCTGATCCTGAGGGTAGTGTCAAAATCGGTGCTGATGTCAGACGCTTCTTCAGCTCATCGAAAGCTGCCTGACAATCGTCGGTCCAGATAAACTCTTCGCCTTTACGCGTCAGTCGCGTCATAGGCGCAGCTATCCTCGAAAAGTTTTCCACGAACCTCCGGTAATATCCGGCAAGTCCGAGGAAACTCCTAACCTCCGTAACTGATGTAGGGGTAGGCCAGGTCTCTACTGTAGCTATCTTCTCCGGATCAACTGATAGTCCATCTTCAGTGATTATGTGTCCCAGAAATGGTACTCTATCCAAGCAAAACTCACATTTGCTGAGTTTGGCGTATAGCCTCTCATGTCTCAGCGTCTCCATCACAATCCTGAGATGTCTCTCATGCTCCTCCTGGCTCTTAAAATATATCAGGATATCGTCTATAAATACCACCACGAACTTATCTAAGTACTGGTGGAAAACATTGTTCATCAAATACATAAATACTGCTGGCGCGTTGGTTAGACCAAACGGCATGACTAAAAACTCATAGTGGCCATACTTCGTCCGAAAGGCCATCTTCTGGATGTCCTCTTTTCGTACCTTGATCTGATGATATCCGGATCTGAGATTGATCTTCGAGAATATAAATGCACCGCTAAGTTGATCAAACAAATCATCGATGCACGGCAGTGGATACTTGTTCTTTATCGTTACAGCATTTAGCGCCTTGTAATCGATACACAAGCGTACCGTCCCGTCCTTCTTCGGTACAAACAGAATGGGTGCTCCCCATGGAGATACACTAGCCCGTATGAAACCTTTTTCTAAGAGATCATCTACTTGAACCTTCAGCTCAACCAACTCCTTCGGTGCTAGTCTGTAAATGGGGGAAGTAACTGGCTCGGCTCCTGGAGTCAACTCTATAGTGAACTCAATCTCTCGGTCAGGTGGCAGTCCTGGGAGATCCTCTGGAAACACATCCTCGAACTCTGCTATAAAGTGAGGGTACATCGGTTCACCTTCTGTAATGTATGTCGCTAGGGTAGGTTGGACACCATGCTCTCGGGCTCCCCGAAGAAACTCAAACTCTGGGCGATCTGGGGGTCTAAAGATGACACAACCACGATGACAATCTAGCGTTGCGTGGTATTGGCTCAACCAATCCATGCCTAGGACAATGTCATAGTCCGGCATAGAGAAAACCAAAAATCGGGCACGCATCTCTCGCCCGCAGACAACTACTAAACATGATCTACAAGTGTCGCTAATAGGTACTATTCTACCTCCCGTAAGGATCCTCTTGACCTTCGGAAGGGGTGCGGTGGCTATGCTATGGGTAGCCACGAAACTAGCAGCTATAAAAGAGTGTGTGGCACCAGAATCAAATAGTACTAATGCTGGTAATGAAGCTACTAAGATTGTACCTGCTATCACTTCTCCTGCTGTCTCTGCCTCCTCGATGGTCATAGCATAGGCCTGTCCCTGCCTCGGTGCCGGTGCCCTCGTTTGATGTCGGTCCTGGTGGAACTGTCCTGCCTGTGGGGCCAAGGGTGGCCTCCTCTGGTTTACCCCTGGTGCTGGGGGTCGCTGTGCTCCAGCTCCTGCGTAGGGTGGCCTCGGTTCAGAAGGCTGCTGATAAGGTCTCGGCGCTGGCAGGGCTGGACGGTGTACCATCTGCACTGGATCTCTCTTCTCAGGGCAATCTCTGATGGCATGCTGGGCCGATCCATATCTCAAACATACGCCCAACTTCCGTCTACAGTCCCTCATCAAATGTCCCCTCTTGCTGCAGAAATGGCATATGGGAATGACTGCTCCCTACTGGGGTGCTACCCTCTGTTGCTGCTGCTGTACGAGAGGGCGCTTCGCAGGTCCTCCCTGCGGGGCTCAGACTGCTGATGACGATGCATAGGGGCGCTTCTGGCTAGCCTCCAACTTGCTGATACGGTCCTGGCGTCGTACTGCAAGTAGTACCTCGGAGTAAGTGGTGGGGGCTGTGGACCCGATAAGCCTCTGGGTCTCATAACTCAGGCCCTCATAAAACTTTTCGGCCTTCGTTTCTTCAGTGGGGATCAGGTATGGTGCAAATCTGCTCAGGCGGATGAACTCAGAATTGTATTCCTCTATAGTCATACTCCCCTGGATGAGGTTCTGGAATCTGCTCTGAAGCTCTGCTCGGGCGGTAGAGGGTATGTACATCTCCTGGAAGAGTCTGGAGAACTCTTCCCAGGTAGCGTGATCCGGTCCCAAATGTTGCTCTTCGGAAAGCCACCAGTGATGAGCGTTGCCGGTGAGCTGCATCCTGACAGCCGTCATCCATCGGTGTCGGGGGAGGTCAGTAGCCTCTAGCTGGTGCTGAATGCCGGTGAGCCAAGCATGGACCTCCGTCGGCTCCTCCGTGCTCGCAAAAGGTTGCGGCATCAAACGACGAAAGTCTATGACAGACCCTCGCGTCGGCTCGTATGCGGGTGGTGTCGCCTGTCCCAAGGCCGTCACGATGCTCTCTCTCAGAGTCTCAGCCTGGTGCTGCTGGGCCTGCTGCTGAGCCTGCTGCTGGGCCTGCTGTTGGGCCTACATCATCGCGAACATCATTTGGAACATCTGGGTTCCGTCCATCGGTTTCCCTGTGGGGAATGGCATATAGGGCATCTGGGGCGGAAATGGTGGAGGAGGTGGTAGCTGCTGCTCCTCCTGACTCGGGATCCTCTGATCCTCTGGTCCTGCCTGATATGGAGTCTGGTCCATCTGATGGCACCTTGGGATGTCCTGATGACTGTCCCATGAGAGCTGGAGTCAATAGAAGGACCTGCTCCAGATCCGGTTCTTCGGATGATCCAGCATCTCGGGGAACGTCGCCAGGCTGTGCGATCCGTCCACTGCGGAGATTCATAACTCTGAAAAGAAGTCATGACCGCGATCAGCATTTGAGAAAAATAAACAAGATGCATTTTGGTAACGATATCGAGATAGAGATGTCATGTGAAGGTTTCAAATTTTGCAGATGAGATTTCTAACTCTATTCCTAATTTGCAGGCTCGCTTAGCACAGTCAGGTGACCAAGACGATTTAAATCAGACCTGCATGGGCCACCACAAAAACCTTGTCACGCCCCGGTTCCATGGATAAGGAACCGAGACACGTGGCAATGGCCAGCAGTATACTTCGGCGGGCTTTCCAATCTAATGGGCCCGACGGAGTACACTTAAGCTGTGAAGTACAATGAATAACCCAACACATAACACAAATATACTCTATCTAAATCTCATCCACAGGTAGCAATATAAGAGCACAATAGAAGTAAATACAACGACTAATGAGCAGGAAGGAAATATCCAAATAGTATCAAGTACAAACACTAAAGTAGTAACACAAGGACAAACCCGCTAGCACAAATAAACTGGAATAAAAGTAAGCAATAAGATAACTTGGGATGGCAGCAGGTAACTAGGTAAAGATACCGTCCCAAGGAAAGAGTCACTACCAGCGATCAGGCGAAGTCCTCAGGGGTGACCTCGTCCTCGGCAGTGTGTACAACTGCTGGATAGATGCCCGGTCCGTACTCCTCCGGGTAATCCTCGTAGCCTACATCTGGAAGGGAATCAGGTCCTCAGAGGGACGTAACAAGGTACAGAAAAACAACATGCTAGGTAAACAGATAGTACAAGTGCAACAACGGGTAATCTATCATATCCATACTAGTGTGACACAGTTTAAAGACAATGTTCGACGCATGAGCTTTCTAATATAAAACCGCAGCTCCGAACACAGAGACACACGGGTCGTACCTTAGCTCCGAGCACAGAGACACACGGGTGTTACCACTACACTATGAAACAGGTTCATTATATATACATATATAAGCGCGTGCAGAGTAGCCCAAACGTCTAGTAACTGTCTTCCCCTTCCCAAGCGATCAACGATTGTGCGTTGAACCTGAACCTCTAACTACAGTCTCGACACAAGGAAATAACTCAACAGACGTGACCCTAAGGTCGTCCCAATCTCTGGTCATGATGTCAGTATCAGGATACAAGAATCTGGCACGATCACAGTGTATGAGTGTGTCCTGGGGTATCGATGTACTCTGGTACGTGCATCGAGGTGCTATAAAGCATCTAGTAAATATCCTAAAACATTAAGTCTAATGTCAACACCCGGTTGTGAACCGGACACGGAATATCGAACATCAACATAAATACGCGCACGAGTACATGAAGAGCAGTAATATCTGTAAACTAAAATACAGGGTGACAAGGTACACTTGCCTGCGTGCGGCTGATGATGACGGGGATCCGGTACCGCGTCCAAGTCCTCAGGTCCCGCAGTACCTAGTGAAGAGATAAAAACCAGAATTACTAATTTACTTAAGACAGACAGATGTGCTACACACATCTACATCTAAGCTCAGTCTCAAAAATTATCTAATATTTTACCGTCCTCAATCTTTGACTCATGATCCGATATAATACCTATTCCGAAATAATTTACCTGCTCCCCATGTCCATCACCCTTTTAATTATCAATTTATTTTCCGTCAAAGCTTTAAAACAATTAAACCACAATAACAAATGCGCGTTTAATAATTTGGACATCCGTCTCATTTGGCATTAACATCCACCCTCATTTGCATGTATTTCATAACCTCAATCAATCCCTATTTAAACCGTAAATACTTGATTTAATATTTATTTATTTTTTTCAACCATGCATATTATTCATAACCTCTATCTGGATTCAAACCCTAACCTCACCATTGATCCTAATCTCATTTTATCACCACATGCTCACCTATATCACACTACAACAACACATCCTTTATGTAAAAACAAACCTACACAAATCCATATATCAAGAACCCTAAATTATACACATTATATGTTAACAAAAACCCTAACTAGACACATAATATAACATTAACAAAAAGAGGAGGAGGGAGTTGTATACCTCGGCGATGAGGTGGTAAAGAAGCTGAAGGTGGTGCTGGAGTGGCCAATGGTGGGAGGCCGGTGATGAGATGGAGGTGGTGCGGGGGGAATGATGATCGAGGGGGCTGCTCCGTCTAGTCGGGGCATCGCTTGCACAGCGGAGCTGCTGTCGGGTCGCTGGACCGTGTGGTCGGGGCGGGGAAACACTGCTGGGTAAGGCAGCCGGTCGGGGAGGCAATGCTCCGGCGGTCAGGGACCTGATACCAGTCGGTCGGGGTCTCAGTTGGAGTACGGGGGGAAAAACTTGTTGTCCGGCGGGTCAGAACGCGCGGGGACGCACAGCCGCGGGTCGCACGGCATGGTGGAGGAGATCCCAGCCGCGGGGAAGAAGCACAGGGCGGCGGAGCAGTTGCTGCGGGGTGGGGTGCCGGCGCTGCCTGGCCGGAGTCGGGTCAGTACGGTCGGCGGGTCTTCCACAGGGAGGAACTCCAATGGAGAAGAAATAGGCTAAGGAAGAAGGAGAAGAAAAGTAATGGAGGGAATGAAGCTTGGAGTTTCTTCTTGCATGAAGAAATTAAATGGAGGAGGAGAGAGAGAGATATTGGGATTAAGGCCGGTGATGTTTGGTTGAGGGTGGGGTGAGATATGACTTTATAGGGGAGTGTATGGAGTTGATGGGTGGTTGAGATCATTCCATTTAAAATGGATGGATAGGATTTAACATGGAGAGAATGAGGTTTCTTCATGAGGGAAATGAGTGGGTGAGAATGGGACCCTAATTTGGGACCCTCTCACTTGTTCATGGCCAATAGGATGTTGCCACACAATTTGATAATTGTGACTTAGCCCCCGTAAATTAGGGAAATTGCATGGACACATAAAATGACACAAAAATTACAGAGAAAAATATAATTAAAAATTTCCATGGTGAGAGGGTGTTGTGCGTTAGGCACGGGTTTAATTAGAAGGGCATTGGGATTAATTTAGGATTAAAATGAGATTTACAAAGTTGGTAATCCCGATTTAAATAGAAATAAAGCGTCCCGCGAATTTAATTTAATTAGGGCCCGTGGGGTCAAAATCCGGAAATAACGCAAAGGCCAAAAATGGTGGAGGCTTGGAGTCAGTCTTGGACCCTTTAGTTGGTCCGACTCAACGGGTTAAGTTGGTACCCCAAAATCGAGGGTAACGACACAGGTGTCCGATACGGAATTAAATATGGGTTACTATTTTTGGAATGTTGCGCAATTAATTTAGAGCACACAAAAATTGATTTTAACAGTCAAAAAAATCCAGTGGCTAATTTGGCGAGTTAAGTCGGAAGTACAATAATTGTACGGAATTTATGGACTGATAATGGGCTCCGAATAACTAGACAAAGATAGGGCGCGCCAAAGATTTTAATTAATCAGATTTAAATTCCAGATAAATTTCCTCTACTCTAAACCTCAATATCTGCCATCAAAATTTTCCAAAACCACTATAACTATCTACAGAATAAATCGAGGGGGTTTACACCTCCGCCTGTAGGGGCTTTGTTCATCTCTGGTAAGCGAAGGGCTCATGTTCCGAAGGAGACTTTCTCTCGCAAGAGGAAGAAGAAGATGGTTACTCGTCCTCTCAGGATTCCGGGCCATGAGGCTCCTAGAAGTGAACCTGCTGCTTCCCCTGTCGGGGATGATTCTTTGATTGGAGGCTCCTAGCCTTTTAGAGAGGAAACCTCCACAGTTTCGGCTGGCGGTACCGGAGAATTCCTACTTGAGGCTGCTGTCGCTGCTACCGTTTCAGGTAGTGGTACGAGATCGCCTTCGGGGCCGAGCCGAATGAGGATATCTTTATCCAGATCGACATCGAGAGAAACCCCTGCCGTGTCTGTAGGCGCTCCCAGCGAGATTTCAGCTGACGAATCTCGATTGTATCTGGGTGAGGACTCAGAAGAATACCTGTCGCTGTCAGTTAGCACACCCCCTTCTCCAGGTATGATAGCTTGCCTAGCATTATTAAGACATGATTTAGCTGTACTGGCCGCAGACGCGACATATATACCATCGGCCATGGGTAAATGTCGTCCTTACGCCTCTTTTTAGAAAAAATTAATATCATTTTGATATTAACTTTCTTTTGTCTTCTTTTCAGGGGAAGACATATTTGAGGAGGGCAGTATTGACGCACCTTTTGGCTCTATATCAGCTCCTGGCAATGACATGGAGGTGCCCGACTTCGAAGAGGAAACGTTTTCGGGTGCCGGCTCGCCTGAAATGGTTCCGATGTCTCAAGAGGAGGATGAGCCTGTCATTGCGACAATGCCTCCTTTGAGTACGCCGGTCACTTCGTCCGTTGCTGGCGCATCTTCTTTTGTCGCACCTTCTGTTGAGGCGACGGCTGTGGCAACATCGTCTGCGGTCGTTCCTGGGGGGAGGTTCGCCAATATTGCAGCCACTCCCAGCGTAAATTTGGATCTAGCCCTGCTGACCGAGCAGTATACTGGTATCTTCTACACTACTTTGAAAATGCTAATATCATTGGTGTTGGAGAAGAATCTAAGCTTTGAGGCTCTGAGGAGGTCCGCTCAGTTCGCGATAGTGTCGATCAGAGACTTCAATGACACTGGGGTAGCTGACACACTGAAGGAGATAGTTAATGGTTTGGAGCAACCCATTAACGAATATCTACAGCTATCTCGAGGTAGCATTGAAGACCTGGTCCAGGCTGAATATGACTCCTTGACTGTGCAGCTTGCTGAACAGATGGAAGGCCTAAATAAATCCATCCAAACACATCAGCAGGAGATGGATGAAGAAAAAACTGTCTTGGAGGAGGTCATTCCTCTCCAAACAAAGTGCCAGGCCAAGCATGAAGGGAATATAGCGAGGGTCCGCAGACTAAAAGCAAAACTCGCTCAGGCAAAGGAGTGGGCTTCTCAGTCGTCGGAAGCTCTAGATGTGGTGAATGGTCGACGGGGCCTAGCTCAACAGAACTTGGCGCGTGCAGGAGTCGCCTGTGCTGGTTTTGTCCGGGCTAGATCCAAACTGTCCCTCCTGAGCAATGATGAGACACGGCTGGAGCGGGCCCGCGCTATCGTTTTAAGCTTCAGGACTGAGAATATGACCGTACTGGCGCAGCAGATTCGCGACCTGACCGCTCCTCCCAAATGATGTACTTTTTTGCTTTTAAATGTTCTTTTGCTCTTTTTGGGAGTAATAAAGAGGTTTTTATCTGACTTTGTGGACCCATCATTTTGGAATATAAATGACAGGTTTGGGTGAAAGTAATATCAGAGGTAATATGGACGTGATATACTCTCGATAAGCTTCAGCAGGACATATCTATTCAGAGGTTATATGGACGTGATAGAATATGCTCCGACTAAAATTTGTACACAAAATACTATCAGAGGTGATATGGACGTGATAGGTCTTGAAGTTCTAAATTAGTCAAATATATCTATTCAGAGGTTATATGGACGTGATAGAATATGCTCCGACTAGTTTCGTTTTGGAAGTAGTATTGTCAGAATAAGATCTTCACCATACTCCATTTGAGCAAAGGAGGTTAAGCGTAGTACCTTTTTAGGAATTTGCCATTGATAGGAGCCATCAACAAGTCTCCGTTAGGCTTGGCTAACCTGTCAGCACCGTTTGAGAACGTCGTCTTGATCACATAAGGGCCTTCCCATTTGGGTTGGAATTTACCCTTACTCCTGTGAGTAAGAATCATCGGCCTTCTCACAGCTAAAACTAGCTCGCCAACTTTGAACACTCTTTCCTTTACTTTTTGATTAAAAGATCTGAAAATGCGTGCCTGGTAGAACGCGATGCGCTGTTGAGCCTGAAGGCGTTTCTCGTCTAATCCTTCTAGCTCTTGAAGCCTTAACAGGTCATTCTTTTCTTAAGTCAACTCATTAGCCACTGCTATCCTGAGTGACGGAATTTAGATTTCGATGGGGAGAACTTCTTCTCTCCCGTAAACCAATGAGAATGGGGTACAACCTGTCGGTGCTCGTACCATTGTGCGGTATGCCCAGAGACATTCTCCCAGCTTCTCATTCCAATCCCTCTTGTTCGAAGAGACGAACTTTTTCAAGAGCTTGATAATTGTTTTATTGAAGGCTTCCGCCAAACCATTAGCAGCATGATTATATGCCGTAGAGGCCATATTTTGTATCCGATTTTTATCGTAAAATCGATGAAACGCTTGGCTGATGAATTGTGGCCCATTGTCATGAATTATCCTCCGGGGTATCCCAAAGCGATAAACGACATAATGCTTGATGAAGCTGATCACATTAGATGCCTTCACCTCAGCAAGAGGGATCGCCTTTGCCCATTTGGAGAAATAATCTGTGATGGCCAGTATGAACCGGTGACCTCTGGAAGAAGACGGGTGAATAGGACCAATGATATCCATACCCCATGCTTCGAAAGGCCAGGATGCGACCGAAGGATATAGATATTCAGGAGGTTGATGTATAAAGTCTGCATGAACCTGACAGGCTTTCTATTATTTTGTATACCTTATTGCATCTGTGATCATAATAGGCCAGTAATAGCCCATTCTCCTGATACGATCCTGTAGCTTAGGATCGGGTTGATGCGCTCCGCATACACCTTCGTGAGCTTCACGGATAATCCGCTGTGCTTCATCACCAGAGAGACATCTCAATAGCAGTCCATCGTAGGTCCGACGATATAGACACTGTGAAGACGCATCAAAATAGAAGCATAATGATCGTCTTTTGACGAATACTGCTTCTTTAGGGTCCTCCGACAAGATTTCGTATGCCACAAAATCTAAAAAGGGACTTCTCCAGTCTCTCTTGGGAGGATCAGTGTTCACAGCGTAGCTGCGTTCTATGTGAAAGTTATTTTTCACACAGAATAAATCTCTGTTAAGAAGGATCACCGAATTCTGCCTTCTTATGGGAGTAGCTAAATCTGCAGCTAGACTGCCTAGGGCATCAGCTTCCAGATTCTGAGATCGAGGTACATTCTCTAGGAAAAACCCTTTGAATGTCGTGGCTATCTCGACCATTGCTCGGTGATAGGGGATGAGGTCTGGATTCCGGACTTCATATATTCCTCTGACTTGATTGATGATCAGCAGAGAATTACCGAAAGCTTCCAGAGATTCGATGCCCAATTCTTTAGTGACTTGGAGCCCAATTAGTAGAGCGTTATACTCTACCACATTATTGGAACATGGCTCGCTAAGAGAATATGCCCGATAGATGACGAGCTTATCAGGAGTAACCAGGATAATTCCTACTCCTGAAACCACGTTTCCCTTGGGACCAGTCCTGGAGGCACCATCGAAGAATAGTTGCCATGCATCGCTTTCCATTGCAGAATTATATTCTGCAACTTCATCGGGAATGTCCTCGTATAGTTTGGAGGCCTCCGGGATCGGATGAGCAGCTAGGAAATCAGCCAATGCTTGGCCTTTGATGGACTTCTGAGGGACGTACACCATGTCATACGGTGTTAATAATATCGCCCAAGTCGTGAGTCGGGAATTAAGAACACTTGGCTTGTTCATCAGTACCCGAAGAGGATTGATCCTGGAGATGATATGAATAGTCTGGCCCGTGACATAGTGTCGCATTTTCTGAATAGCGAACATCAGAGCCAAGCATTCTTTTTCCACTGGACTGTACCAGTGTTCAGCTCCGATCATCATCCTGCTTAGATAGTAAATAGCCTATTCATGACCCACATCGTTCTTCTGTGCGAGAAGAGCTCCCAGAGAATGATCCATCGCTCGAACATACAGCAAGAATGGTCTTCCTATGAAGGGAGGCACCAGAACTGACAGATTAGTGAGGTAGCGTTTGATATCATTAAACGCTTGCTGACAGGATTCGTCCCATACGAAGGATACACCTTTCTTCATGAGACGAGAAAAAGGCTGACATCTCCCAGAGAGGTTGGATATGAATCTCGGGATATAAGCCAGACGACCTTGAAATCCCCTGAGTTCTCTCAGATTATGGGGTGGTCGTATTTCTAGGATGGCCTTGACTTTATCAGGGTCCACTTGAATGCCTTTAGCGATAATGACAAATCCTAGGAATTTGCCACTAGATACACCCAGAAAGGACTTTGTAGGATTCATTTTGAGTTGATGTTGGCGCATCAACTCAAATACTGTCTTCAAGTCTTGGATGTGATTATCCTTGAGGCGGCTTTTGACAGCTACATCGTCCATGTAATATTCCACTGTTTTGCATAAATGCTCATGGAATATGTTACTCATAGCCTGTTGGTACGTAGCCCCGACATTCTTCAATCCGAAGGGCATGACCGTATAGCAATATACCCCCAATGGTGTCCGGAAGGCAGTATGCTTCTCGTCTTCAGGATGTATCTTGATTTGGTTGTATCCTAAAAATCCGTCCATGAAAGACATACGTTCAAAACTGCATATATTGTCAATCATGACGTCTTTAATGGGAAGAGAAAACTCATCCTTGGGACAGACCGTATTCAGATCTCGGTAATCGATGCAGACACGTACTTTCCTATTTTTTTTCATAACCGGGACAACATTGGCGACCCAGTCGGGATATTGTTCTTCCCGGATGAAACCGCAGGCTATTAACTTCTTGATTTCAGCTTCAATGGCGTCCATCATATCCGGGCAAAACCGGTGTTGGTGCTGCTTCACAGGCTTCGAATCGGGCAATATATTGAGTTTATGAGTAGCCACCTTTGGATCAAGATCTGGCATGTCCTCATAATTCCATGCAAAGACGTCGATATATTCTTTTATCAGCTGGATAACTTCTTTCCTTTCTTCTTCGGAAAGATTGTTACTGATAAATATCGGCTTTGGCAAAAGTTCATCCCCAACGTCAATCTGGATAACTTTATCTTCAGTGGTAGGTTCTCTCTGCTCGAAGCAGAATTCCCATTGTGTATCCATTTATTGAGCACATCCCGCTGGAGGATTTTTAGTGGACCCATTACTTTTTGTGCATATTAGTGCAAGTAATAGATTTGAAACAAATCCTGACAGAGGTAATATAGACGCAATAAAAATACGACTCTGTAGGGAAATAGAGACTGACTCCTTCTTCGCTGGGAAGATGAGGATAGTTCAGAGGTAATATGAATACTTCATTTTTCTATTGCGGGCATTCCACAGGGGATTTTTTTGTGGACTTATTACTTTTTGCGCACAAGAGTGCAAGTAATAAGTTTTAGGACAAGCCCTGCCAGAGGTAATATGGACATGGCAGTTTTTGTGGACTCGACACCACTGGCATACTTAGAGTTAAGTACGGGTGCTAAGTTGAGATGATAACCAATATCAGAGGTAATATGAACATGATAATCGATAGCCGGATCAGGAAAGTTTGTTCAGAGGTAATATGAATATGACAAACTCTTGAGTCGTGACTCCATCGGGGATGGAGGTATACATCTGCTCAGAGGTAATATGGATATGGCAGTTTTTGTGGACTCGACACCACTGGCGTACTTAGAGTTAAGTGCGGGTGCTAAGTTGAGATGACAACGGATATCAGAGGTAATATAAATATTTTTATCGATAGCCGAATCAGGGAGGTTTTGTTCAGAGATAATATGAACATAACAAACTCTCTGGGGGAAGAAATGGAATATTTGGACAACAGTTCAGAGGTAATATGAACATGAACATGTCTTAACAATTCACTATGGAGTGATTTTCTTGAGTGAGGATAGTCCTGAAGAATCCACTGGAGAAATTTTTAGGGACTCTTCATCAGGTATATTCCTGAAGGGAGCAAATTGCCATGTTAGAAAAACCGATTTACGATGATCGTCCCTTCGTTTACAGATACAAAGTGATAACTTTGGCGTCAATCAGCTCCTGGATTCTCCTTTTCAGTATATAGCACGTCTTTGTAGGGTGGTGTATGTACTGATGAAAGAGACAATAATCTGGGTCATCAACTTTGCCAGCTCTCCCAGGATATCTGATGTTGGGAAGCTAAAGCTTGTGTTCCTCCATCAACATATTGAAGATTTCAATGATGTCATCTTCATTGAAGGAGAAAGTCCCTTTTGGTCTTCGGGCTCCCGATGCCTGAGTTTTATGTCCTTCTGGGAAGATTGTCATCGTCGCATCATTTTCGGATTCCAAGGGAATTCTACCCCCAGCTTTGGATGCTGGCTTGTTCTGTCGAGGTAGGCTACCCCCAGACATGTCGCAGCATTTGTCCACAGAAGCTGATTTAGAAGGTCATGCCTCTGGTTGTGCAGGATCAGACTCTCGAGGTTATGAGTTTGCAAGAGATGCAGTATACCCCAACCCAAAACGAGCTTGTTGACAGTAAGGATTACCTTGCAACGATATTCGTCTGCCTTTTCCATAGTTGAGGTCTTGTTTCAACCTTAAATTATAACCCATACTTTGTATAATTTTTAAAGCCCGTGGGCTATACCTGTGGATTAATATTTTGCCACCCTCAGACTCGCGAAATTCTTCCTGTACAATCGGGCTGGTCTGCATGCGACCGAAGACTATTGGATCCTGGTCGTCGCGAGTTGAAGGAATAATAAATATGGAATCTTCATATGGCCCACCTATCATGACGATATTAGATGTTGATGTATCTTCCCAGAAGATCTCCCCGCGTTTGACCGTTAGGGGAATTGAAGCCTGTTTATGACTCTTGTCTTTGCGTTTCTGGATCAAAAATTCACGCAAGTCAGGAGGATTTACGGAAGAAGAAGATGGCTTGTTCCTTCTGTTCACGTCAGTAGGCATGCGAATATTGGGAACCATAGTTTTCCCTGTGCCACCCGTATACAACAGGTTGGCCATCTGGGTAGCGGATAATCCCCGATGAGGGTGTCTTTCCGCAAACTGAGCCTTCTTTACGCTGAGGGGCTTCCCCTGGCGTAATTCGGAGCTCTGCTCGGGCTGGCGTAAAGCTGAGGATGTCCTCAATCGGCCGTCAGCCTCTCGCATAATCCGGAGGGCAGGCAGATTCTTCCCTTGCTGGCGTAAAGGTCGAGAAGTTGAGCAGTCCGCCGCTTGCTTTCCTTTGCGTAGATTGCAGGGATCATCTGCTTTTCTGCGGAGGGCAGATACATTTTTATGCGCAGAGTACGTTTAGAATTTCTGATTTGGCGCTAAGGCATTGTCAGAAATTTTGTCTGCCATGTCATTGACGGGAGACCGGATTTTACGCGCAGAGCGCGATTTATACTTCTGGACTAGCGCTGAGGCATTGCCAGAAGTTTTGTTTGCCCTGTCAGCGATATGCGACTGAATTTTACGCGCAAGGCATGGAGGGAGCGATGCTACAACCTCGTTGGTCGGAGAGGTCGGAGAGTCGATAGGAATGGTAGGGGATGTCTTGGGCATCCAGATCTTACGCAACTTCCTGTTCTCTTGGACAAAGAGAGAGTGAGAGCTACCCCCTGTTCGAAGCATGTCTTCATAGGCAGACTGGTCGAAATGGACGACCAGGGTCTTCTTTACGGATCCCACGGATACCATATCGTGTTGAGCAATTGCTTCCTCATCAGAAGAGAAAGTCATCCCCAGCAGAGTCGCCATCTTGTGTTTGATAATAAACGAAAGAAATGAAACGAGGTTTATACGAAACCTGCTCTTAGGTTTACAAAAAAGAAGTACAATTAATCCTATACGAGGATGTCGAGTATAATTTTTTAATCTGGGTAAATATTGCTATAGGAGTCTGATCTGCAGTCGATCACTTTGTCCCTTGGACCACACGATGATGAAGAAGTGCCATAGAAGACAGAAAGCAGCTTCGAAGGTTGATAAAGAGAGTGGATGCTCGATGCTAAAGTCGCCGATCACTACTCTTTGCCTGAGCTCTGGATTCTTCTCTCTTAAAGACTCTTCGACTCTTAGTTCTTCTTTTCTCCACACTGGATTTTTCGACCTTGATATCTGCGACCTTGATTTCTCGACCTTGGACCTCTGTTGATAGAGGTCTCTATTTATAGAGTTTCAGTGACAATGACCACTCAGTCGGCGTAGAAGCCGAGTAGTGGAAAGTACAGCACTCTTTTACACGATGGTTATAATAACCGTTGCCCGCGTATAAATGACCTTTTGAATGAGCGTGTGATGCGTGTCCAATTAAGAGACAATGCGTATAACTGCTGCTAAGATCATGACATAAAAGCCACGTAGGTAGTTATCCTTCGCATAAAAAAGGTTGGCGTAGAAGCCAATAACTGTCACTATGGCGTAGAAGCCAAAGAGTTATCAAACCGGCATAGAAGCCGAGTAGGCGTAGAAGCCGAGTGGGCATAGAAGCCGAGTAGGCGTAGAAGCCGAGTAGGCATAGAAGCCGAGTGGGCGTAGAAGCTAGCTGATCCTCCTCCTTTGACTGAGGCTTGAGCGAATTCTGGACCGAATAGCTTCAATACGCACTAGTGCAGATATAGCCTGAGTCGACGTATTCTAAGGAGATAGCGTACAGCGTGCTCCCATAGCTGAGAATAGCCTGATGGCGTAATGTGCCACAGTGATGATGTGGACATTTTAGTCAAAATTATGGCTTTTGGAGATATAATCAAATCTCTTGCATTAAATGCAGAGATCTGCCATTATCCTGCACATTAAATGCAGATACACGCCTCAAAGATTTGCCATTATTCTGCGTATTAAATGCAGATACGTGCCTCCAGCTCTGTCATCACTCTGCGCTTTAAATGCAGAGACGTGCCTTGAGCTCTGTACGAAGAGCAGCTTTTGATGTGGCAGCCTGTTTGTCTTCTATGGAGCGTAAACAGCTCATGTCTGCCTGTGTAAAACTAGGCAGCGTATTCCCTTGTATGCGTAAAAGCGGTTTACGCCGAGGAGATGTCACTAAACGACAGTTTGGTGACATTAATCAAATCTCTTGCATTAAATACAGAGATCAGCCCCCATCCCGCGCATTAAATGCAGATGCATGTCTCGAGCCCTGTACGAAGAGCAGTTTTGACTTGGCAGCCTGTTTGTCTTCTGTGGAGCATAAACAGATCACGTCTGCCTGTGTAAAACTAGGCAGCATATTCTCTTGTATGCGTAAAAGCGGTTTACGCCAAGGAAATGGCACTAAATGACAGTCTGGGTCGCTGTACCGTGCCATCATTATAGCCGTCGCCTGGGTAGTCGTGCAGTACTCTTTATCAGGAGTCAGACGTCAGGTTCACTGCATGATTTGACAAGTTTATTTCGAGGAATATGAAGCGTTCCTCGTACACTTCAATGCTTCATTGAAAGCGGATGAGTTTTACGCCATAAAGGCGATGTAGCACTCTTTGTATGCTGAAGCAGCCTAGACATACTACATTACGCGGATAGTCCTTGAGCTTATATTTTACGCTGTACTTAGCAAAAAAGCTCTGTTGTACGCCGATGGCTCTGAAGTCATCTCTTTACGCTGTCCAGCACCAACATGCTGCGGATAGCTGTCCAGCGTATTTTTCATGCTTCTACAGTGTATTTCTCTATTTTTGTAGATATGTATTAAATGTATATGTATATTAATATATCCGTATAAATATAATATATGTTAATGTATGTATTTTGGTATATATATATATGTATTCAATATATTTAATAAATTAGTATATACGTATTTAAATGATATATGTTAAATGTTATATTGGTATATATATATATATAAACATATTTTGGTATAAATATACCTGTATATAGTATACATATTATTTTGGAATATATATACATATATATTTGTATTGGTATATATTAAATAAAACATATTTTTGGTATATGTATTTATTGGTATATATATATATATATATATATATATATATATATATATATATATACAGCCAATATTTATACGTATACGAGGAATATATATATATATATATATATATATATATATATATATATATATATATATATATTTATACGTATACGAGGAATATATATATATATATATATATATATATATATATATATATATATATATATATATATATATGGTATGTATAATTTTAACATATGTATATATATATATTTCTATTTAATGTATATATATACTTATACATATTTTGTACATAATTTTGGTATAACCCTATATATGTATTACATTTAATTATTGATAAATTGGTGAATATTGTAGGCAACCCAAGTGTAAATACGGATACCCCATCTTTATATGACCTGTGACCCTGTGAAATGTTAGTCGACTGCCACACGTACACTCACGTGTTGGCGAGACCCGTATCACCGACTGTCTGAATTCATAGAAATTACAGACGCGACGCCCGTGCAACTTGACGCACTTGACCATAGTTGACTAGTGCCATACCTGACATAGCCCTGAGGCCAGTGTATTATGATTGTGTTAGTGTAGCATCTGATACAAATATTATATTTATGATATGTCTATAGGACTGTTGGTTCATCCATGCGATACTCTGGAACAGGACATTGGTATTACCAGCTAAGGACCCAAGGCGAGTACATTCTCTGATTAGCTTCTTATTTATGATATCCCCTATGTTCATTGTATCTAGTATAAATATCCATATTCTTGACACGATTGTTACACGGATTGGTATACCCGAATCTCGTCATGAGGTATTATTCCTTGTTCATGGTGTAGCTTGTATAAGTCTTGTTTCTTTGTTATTTTGTGCATGTACAGACATTGATTTTCGGGGAGATTTGCTGCATTCCTAGGGAATCCCGTGCCATAGCGTACCATGGTTGGATCTACTATACCAGTTGGGGGTGGGGAGTATTTTAGTGTAGATATGTGATCATACCCTTCATGTACAAGTCTTGTTCACATGTTAGTGTTGGTCATACACCGCATGTATGACTAGCCAGGCCATTATTCCTGTACAAGTTCCCAAGCTGATCACATGTTAAAGCTAGTACTCACACACTTAGTCATAGTATTCTTGCTCATTGACATATTGTTCCTTCCTGCATTTACTTATAATATTTCCAGTATTTCCTTTATTGTATATCTCTCATACATGTACATGCATCTTGTATATTTTCATCTATTTACTGCTATATAGCTTATATCATTGATATAGAACTACTATTAGAAATGTACTTTGCTCCTTCCTGACTAGAAACATTTTTCTAGACTATGCCTTAGAGGACCGGTGTCCGACACTTTATGGACCACAGGATGAGTAGCTGCAGACTTGGACTTGGTAGTTCAGTTGTGATTCTGGGAGGTCTAGCCAGAATCACTAGTTATCTAGTTAGTTTCTTTCAGTAGTTTATTCGGTAATGGATTTGTCTCCGGCAAACTTATTTGAGACTTGGATTATATTGTTGAGTTAGACTATTTCTATTTTAGACTTGTGTTGTATCTTACTTGTTTCTTCGAGATCTTATCGTGCTGTAGTTGTGATTGAGTATGTTGTTTATATTATATTGTGGTATCCGTGTCTCCTCATGGAGTCGGATGCTCGGGTGAGATTGTTTAGATAGCATCAAGACCTAGACAGCGTTCTACCGTCGATGCTACAGCGTAGGCTGGACGTACCCATGCTCTCGTGCCCCTATACCGGGTGCGGGTCGTGACACGTTTTTAGTGGTGGCCCATGCAGGTCAGACTTCACAAGTTGTGCGATGTCGTGGTAGTGCGACGTCTTAGTTGTGCTACTACGTGCCTGCTATAGAATATAGGACATAGGATACTAGGATGAGAGTGGATACTTAATCACAAAAATTCTTAAGAGATTCCTGGGACGACCCCTTGAGAATCTTATTACAATTTCCAATTTAATCCTTCGCCCTTGTTTCCGTCCGTCCTCACTCGTTGATATTGAGTTTGATTCTTATTGACCAGTTGTTAAATTTAATTCTTGGTATCGTTATTGAGTTAATTTTATATCAAGATAAATTTTATGGGCTAAAATTTATGGTATCATCTGATGACGTATGTTGATGAGGACAGTGAGAAAGGTAAAATGTCTACTTTGGTTATGGAACCTAGAGTTTATTGCAGCCATACTAGCTGTCGTGACGAGAACGTAGGAACCTGACTTGGATGTGCATACTGTAGTTATGAAACTTAGAGTCTCTCGCAGCCATACCGGTTGGCGTGGCAAAGATTCTAGATGACATGATTATAGGGTTGCATACTTTAGTTACGAAAACTGTCGTTTATCGCACCTATGCTTACTGGCGTGGCGAGGATTCTAAGTGTCATAATTTCGGACAGACGTGTATGATTATCAGGTTGTATCTTAAATTGGTTCTTAAAGTATCATCTCAACACTTATCTATTTCTGTTATTACAGGACTTTATTCCATCGTTCTTTTGTTTGTTAGCAGTAGAAATACCTTCAGTCCTTAATCCAGTTCTTTTGAGCTTCTATTCTTTGAGGATTCCTTGTTAAGTATGATAATTAGTGACTTGTAATTATGTCTGTGTCTTGAGTATTAGTATTGACTGAGTGTTGCTTGTGAGTTTGTAAGTGTTTCCTAGTTGGACATGTGAGCAGTAGGCATTAATCTAGAGTAACCCATAATGTAGTGCCTTGTAGAAATAGTTCTATGATAGGTGTGTTATAGTTAGTATTGGCACTATAGATAGAGGAGAAAGAGTATCAACGATGATGATCATTTGGAAGTAATAGTGCAAATAATTCGGGCAGTACAATTTTTGTACACAGTTGAGGTTGTAAATAATTGGTGTATTAGTGTGCACCTTGAGTATTAGAGACTGTGAGTATTTATATGTATACTTGTGGATTTAATTTTATCGTTTGAAGAGTGGGAATGAATTGCAATTTTTAAGAATTTTAAGGATTTGCGATTTTATGTTATTAAAATATTTGAGGACTCAATTTGATTCAATAAACATGGTCAAGGCTATAAAGATTTTATTTCGATATTGAGTATTTGACTTTTGAGGAAGTATATGTGTTTTATTTTAAATTGTTCAAGAAGTTAAGCCTTGATGATCTTATTTTGAGGATTAATTTTTTTGTGGGTAAGAAATGTATAATAGTATATGAGTGGATGAAGTGCATACGTAAGGATCTGTTGACTTAAGCATGATTGAGATGGCACTACAAACTGACTTGGGTGTCCATCTAGGGTTGTATTAGAGGGAGCAGTACTTAGTATGGTGTTGCATTGATATGCACTTGAGTGATAAGAACAACTAGTATCAACAATTGCAGTAGGTAAGAGAGCTAGCAGTGAGTGTGCTTGTAGTAGAACTGTGGTACCTAAAGGGATAGAGGTATCAAACCTTGGATGCATCATTGACCAATGCAATCACAACTAGGAATATTTTTTCTAATCTATTTATCTTGAATGTTGCTTCTTTAGAACTTTACTATCCTTCCTTGATGATATCATATTTTTGCCTAAATTGATTCTTTTGGATCTGTCTTCAGGATGTCGCCGAAGACACGATCTATGAGAGTGGGAGTACCAGCTTTAGAGGGGTCTGCTACCTCTCTACCTGATGGACAGACAGTCGTAGTTCCCCCTACATCTTCGACGCATGTGGGAGTATCCGTACTTTTCGGGGGTCCTCCTCCCCCACCTGTTCATAGGATTGTCGCAGCTATGACAGAGAACCTTCCTCCTTCACCGACTCCGATTTTCGGAGGTGTGCCCATTGACGGGGCACGGATGTTTACCTTGATCCAGGGCATGGTGGATGCCCAGAGAGTGACGACAGATGCTCAGCGAGTTCAAGCTGAGGCTTTGAGAGTGCAGGCAGAGGCACACCTGGCGCAGACTGGACTGATGAGGAAGAGCATGGAGAACGCTCACCAGATGGCGCTACAGGCAGTTGAGAGAGTTGTCCAGCAGTATCCTGGCCAGCAGCAGCCAAGGACGTTTCAGCATAACCACCAGCAGTATCCTGGCCAGCAACAGCCAAGGACATTTCAGTATAACCCC